>JAOTRO020000003.1:1149650-1161018 GCA_028566515.2 Pyracantha coccinea | reverse complement strand
AGCAACATGTGAAGGGTGGAAGAAGTGGTGTGAGAAGGAGGAGGAGAAGGCGATCTTGGTTGTGATGGGTTCATTAGGAAAAGCTGCATGGCTGCCGCTGAGTCTGCATTAATTGTTGAAATCTGGGGATGGTGCTGATTTTTTGAATCTCCCAATGGTCCCAGCCCACCACCACCCACTCTTCCGTACCAGTCGGCCGCAGCAGACACAGCAGACTGCTGCTGCGGCTGAGGCATCATCCGATAGTTGGTTGACATCGGATGCCCTAGTAGTTCGGCAGCCCCAGCAGGGCCGCTGCCTGGAGGGTAATTGAACATCTCAGACAACATCCCGGCGGTTTCATATGCTGGGAGGCCACCGGATTCTTCCTCATCTAGGCCAACAAGTGGCGACGGGGCTGGGGTTTCGAAGCCTTGCACCCTCAGCTTTTCCCTCCGGATCTGTTGTGCCAAGTGGTGTTGTTGCTGCCGCTGTTGTTCTTGGTGGCTTGTCATAGCCGATCTCTCGAAGCCATTGGAGAAGGTGAAGATGCCTTGGTGGTAGTCTTGGGACATAGAACTAGGAGGATTGTAGTAGTTTTCTGAATCAATTGAGTGGTGGTGGTGATGAAGATTTCCCTTTGGTGGCGGTAAAGTTGCTATGCCCATATTATAAAACTAGTACTGATCTTCTTCCTCATCATATTTCTCTCTTTCTTCTTCCCCTTGTTGCCTTTGTACTCACTTCCCTCTCTTTTCACACTTGATTTACTGTTCAATTCAGAATGGATCGGTGAGACACGCAAAAAACAAACTATACCCATCATGGAAGAGTACTTTGAGTACTCATTAATTCATGAAGCTGATTAAATATAGCAATAAGAGAAGAATTATTATAAACAATATATATAGTCATAGAGAGAGAGAGAGAGAGAGAGAGAGAGAGAGAGGAGAAAGGAATGATGAAATGGTTAGTACTACTACTACTCTTTGTTGGTGGTGTTCTTCTTTAATTTTTGTTTTCTCTTTTCATCTGTACTTTTATCATTTTCGGATTTGTTCATCACCATCATCATCATCTAGTATATTTATATGCACATATATAATATATATACCTCTAGGAGTTGCAGAGTATGAAAGGATGTAAAGCTCTCAGACATCGTTTTCCCTTCTGTGGTGTTGAAAGCTTCTTGAATTCCTCTCTCTCTCTCTCTCTCTCTCTCTTGTTTGTGTTGTCGCTCTGTCTGTCGTCTCTGTCTTTCTCTTTCTCTCCTTTTCTTTCTCCTTTTTTGCTCTTTGCAGTGAGTGTTTATGCAATCACCTTCAACCCTTCTGAAAAAAAAAGAGGCAATAGCAAGAGAGGGAGTATATGTTTGCTAATATAAAAATGAAAATGGTGGCTTTCTTTCGGAGACTCCTCACTAATTAATATATCTCTCTCAAATTAACCAATAAACGCAGCTATTGCCTATTAGCTCCAAGAGAGAGAAACAAACAAAAAGGAGAAAGAGAAGCAGTCGCTGTTGTTCTTCTTCATCAACTCGTCTTCTTTTCCACACCATTATTTTATATTTATTTATGCTTCTATTCGCCTAAAACTTTTTAAAATCATTAATATTATTAAATATCAAACAGCAAAGTTGGAAAAAAGGATGAACTTAATTCATTATACTTTTTGTTTCCAATGACCCTAATGTCCTCACCTTGGAATGCAGTGGTTGAGGTTACTTTCGTCCACTAAAAAAATGGAATCATGGTTGTTTGGGAAATTGGTATAAATAATTATTTCTCTAATTCTGGTTGAAATGATTTGTCTTTTAATATGTTGTTGGTATTTAATTCATGTATTGTCAATATAAGATTATTATGTTGTTGATCATTGTATTTGATCATTATGTTATGAAGATTTGATCAATATTTTAAGTTTGATGAGTTCGAGTATTGAAATTTTATTTTTGATTAGTTTGGCAACTGTCCTTATGTTTTATGTTGATTAGAGTTAGACTATTTTGTCAGGATATATGTTCTAAGGGTGTGTTATTCACATTCTGTTTTATTTCTCACACATATTTTGTTAATTTTTATATTTGGATCGTCTCAATTCATTTGATTCAACGACAAAAAATTAAAACAATGTGTAAGAAGTAAAATGAAGGGATGTAGGTATCACACCTCAGGTTCTAATGAATATAAATTCGAGTCTTCTTTCTTGCAAATTATAGTATTTTAAAACATGCTTCAAATATAAAAATAAAACATAATTTTTTAAAGTGTTTTCTAGTTATTTTATGTATTTTTTATATGACTAGAATACCCTTTTTAGATGTCGGCTACTATTGTCATTTGATGGTAGTCCTTATGGAAACCAACGCAAACTACGGAATAAAATAAAGATAAGGTGAGTAGAAAGTCATCTCAACGATCCAAACTACCACCATCCTTTGATATGTCCAAATGACCATGATACCCATGTCAATCATTATGTTGCGTAGTCAAGGATCATTAGTTTGGTAGGAGCATTTTGGTCACTTTGAGTGATAGACCAATGCATTAATAACCCAACCATAGTACGAGATAGATGCACACACAAAGTAGAGTGAAGAAGAAAGTGAACAATGACACTGGTTTACTGTCATGTGGTATCTCGTTCAAAAATATAAAGAAATTTATTAACATTTTTACTTATTCATCTGTTATTGATACAAAATATTATTATAGCGATAAACTCGCACTATACAAGTTATTTTCTCAAAACAGAGGAAGATATCGGTTTTATTAATACAGAAACCGTGCACGCAAAGGATGGGTGGCACGTGCGAGAAGTTGGGTAATTTTGGGTCTGACAATCACACTTAACCGCTTCATGGGATTGGCAATGTCAAGATGGCAAATTCCATTATTGTTTTGGCGTGACCTTTGATCTTCACAGGTGTTATCTGTGCTTTATCCTTTTTGGTGTAAAGACTAAAGAGTAGTATTATCATGTCTCATGTACTACATATCTATTCATACATGTGTATATGTATATTTCGTGTTGTCAAATTATTAATCTGAATTATATGTTGCGTTGCATTATATTTGAAGCGAAATTTTGAGGAAAAATGGTTCGGAAACCCTGAAATTGGGAATACGAATACTGATTTGTAAGGAGTGGAATTCCTTGGAAGGAGATAGGAAATAGAAAAGGGTGAATCGAAATCAACATATTTTACAACCAAAACGGGCCTCGAATTGCTAACGGCGAAAAGTCAAATTTATTTCCTGTAAGGGTATTTCAATAATCAAGTTAGTTCTGATTCTAATTTTTTATTTAGTAAACACTTTGTTAGAATTTAGTCTTATTTATTAGGTTTTTTAGTTAAAATGGTCTCTGAGATTGACATAACTTCTCACTGGTCCCTGAGATTTGAAATTGATAGATGTGGTCCCTAAGTTTGTCTACCATCAATCATTTTGGTCATTCCGTGAAAAACCTCTGTAAATAAAGAGGAAGTAACAAAAATACTCTCAGTTTAATAAATAATGAGCCAAAATGATTTGACAAATAATGAGGGTGTTTTTGTCATTTTCTCCTTATTTAACAGATTTTTCATGAAAGGACCAAAACGGTTGATTGTGGACAAACTAAATGACCAATTCTATCAAATTTAAATCTCAGGGACAAAAGTGAGGAGTTATGTCACTCACATTGACCATTTTGGCTAAAATGCCTCTTTATTATTCTAATTTTTTGATAAAATAGTAAACGCTTTAATGAGAATCATATTTCCCATTCATGCTCACTCTAATTCTTTCATAGTCAGGTTTATATATGTAAATATACTCTTACATTATGTTTAGATGAAGGAAATAAACTTGAAATTTGGGTAAAAGTCGGAATTTATAAATTGACATGCACCAATTTCCTTGTGTGGATTCATAAACATAGAAATTTAGAATTTCCGCGTAAAAAAAAAAAAAACTAAGAATTTGGGACCTCAAATTCCCAAGTTTAAATTCCACGTAAATAGGTGTCTTTTCTCAATTTCTATGATTGAGAGTTTAAAAATAACAAATTCCGTATTCAATTTCATTGTTTTTTAGGTTAACCAAACAAGAAAATTCACAAATTCTAGAAAATAAAATCACGTCATTTCAATTTCTGTTATTTTAAAATTCTTTAGTAATCTTAAATTTCTTCATCCAAACGTAATGTTACTTCATTATTTCGATTTCATAATTAACCAATGTCAAAAGGCAAATTCCATTACTTTTTAAAGATTTAGCATTATTATTATTCCGATTTCGGAAGCTTTCCTCTGATCACAAACTCAGTAGTATAAGCACCACCGTCACGGTAAGCCATTGCGATTCCAACGATCCACCGATATCTTAAATGTCATCATTGATCATGGAAGGGATTTCAGGGGTTTGGGGAAGAGTTCACGAGCTAAGGCAAACCTGTAAAATCTATTTTTCAATAGCTGATGGATGATTACTAATGACATTTTGAGTAAGTTTTGTGCGTAATTTTAATCAATAAATGAATTTAAAAATACATAGTTAGTCTTTAAGCAAGGGTTTGCCTTAGAGACAAAAATAAACAGCTTCAATACTTTCTGAATGCTTATTTGAGAGTGTTTTTATTAAAGTGATTTTATTCATTAGTGTTTTTGGTAATTAAAAAGTTTAATTAAAAATCCTTTAATTTCTTTTGGCCCTCTCATAAGTGATAACAACTCTCAAACAATGTTTATCAATTAAACTCAGGGCACACAAAAGTTTTATAGTGATTGGATTACTCCAAAAATTTTGATTTCAAAGTTGGGACATTTTTAATTAAGCTACTTGATCAATTACTTAAATTGTTAATATATATATATATTTGACAAACAAAGCGTTAGTATGTTAAATTGTTAAAAGTTAGGAAGAGAGATCAGTGGAGATCAAACACGCACCAGGTACATAGGCATTACATTGTCAATATAATTGGCTAAAACCATTTCTCTCTAGTTTTAAGACAGTCTTAATTGTATTAATTAAGTTTCATCCAATAAAACTTGTTTCTTATTCCTTCAACTGCAAGTAGCTTGTATTCTAATTCAAATTACAACGGAAAACGTCGGAACTGTTCTCTGAATTTCTTACTACAAAATTTAGACGACTTAAAATATACTTAATACTCATTAAGCAGAAGATTAAAAGGTTTCTTTTCCAACTGCGAACCGGATTGATAATTGACACCCCAACTAGCTAGCTTCTCCTCCCACCTGTCGTCTTTTTGGGTGATGTCACGTGAACGGTGAATCCACCTTCCCTCTCCTATTCCCTCACACGCTTGATTTATTGTGTGCATGGTTGATACCCTAGCCCTACTTCGTCATCAATAAAAAAAACCCCAATCATTCATCAAGTCACGTGCCAAAGTCGGCTATGCACGCGTACATGTACTTTAATATATATTTACTACCATATCATACTTAAATCCTACAGGTTTAATGTTTTAGTTGCAAGCAACTTGCTGGTTGCCATACCTAAATGCACCACTTTTGTCCTCACAATTTGCTTTGTTCTCTTAAGTTCACGTTCATGTGGTAAAGGGTAAGAGGAAGAAGGGAGAGAATAGAAGCCACCCCTTTGCATAGGTGGTTGTGGGAGATTAAGGGTTGGTTATGTTTATGGTTCTGGCTTTAATTTTGGCTTTGCTTTTGTTTTACAAGAAAAACAATATCAACCGCAAACCCTCTTGGCCATCCAACAACCATATCGAATCGAAAAAGAGTGTGTTGACAATTGAAAATAAAAAGGAAGAATTCTAATTAGTTCGGATAGCAAGAATCTTGTGATCAATTACATAAGATAAGCAAGAGCATCTCATACGTCACGGATAGTTCCTAAACTTGTATATGTAGAGAGTTGAGTAATTAACCACAATCTAAGAGATATGTTTGTTTAATCTTATGACAGGGGCTTCGATTATATATGCCTACATTTGTTTAATCTTATGACATGGCTTCGATTATATTTGAACCTACAATAATATCAATTATTCGACTGTAAAACATTTCAATATCAATTATAAACTTTCTTCAGCAACAACATTGAATTCGAAATTAATTATTGGAAATTTGATAAAATTGGGCTGATTCTAATTCCATTTATACTTGTGAGACTTACAAAATAGGAATTTCCAAGATCAATTTGATGGAAGTTGAGGTTCTACAATAAAGCCGACCTCTCACTAGGGATTAATTTTTGAGTCAAATACGTGGGTTAATTTTCGAGTCAAATACGTGGACAACACAAATTAGGTGACATAGATAATATGTGGCTATTGGGATTCACATGTGGATCGACATGTGCTCTGATACCATGAAAGAAGTTGAGGTTTCATCATACAACCAATTGATAATAAAGAGAGTGGCCCAACTCCTTATAAACTCTTGCAAAATTTAGTTCGTCACCGATGTAGGACTCTTTGTCCTTTCACATTCTCACACAATTTAAACGTGCATACGTGCTTAATCCTTGCAAGCTAGATAGCGCATCTTTTAATATAAGAAATACTACTATACCATCAATACAAGCGACTGGTTAGTAACTAATATCTTGTGCAAGAGAAATATAAATTTTTGGTTGGCTTTAACTAAGCTTTGTTTCGTTTTCATTTCAAGCAACAACCTAAAAAATACGCTCATTTTCCACAACAAGCACACTCTAACATGATAACATCAAGCACCTAATATTGTTTTTCATGATGGAGAAAAGCTAGCATCGTTTGACGGAGCTCCTCCAACTACACTGTACCAGCTTCTCCAATTAAACCTTGGAGCTACTTAATTGTAAGGGACCAAAATTTATGTGATGTGTGTGTATCCTCACTTGAAGCACATTCTCTCTAAAACATATATACCCCACAAGTTCATCATCATGTATAGATACATACATATAAGCATCTCTTGCTAGCTAGCTCATTCATGAACTAATGTATATATTTATGCTGTTGTTAATATAATGAAAAAGAGTGATCGATTCATCACGAACGCAGGTTGATCATGCGTGCACACTGCACATCAATATGTATATATAATGTAACAAAAAATGTGGAATTTCAGAATGTGTATGTTGCTCACATCAATTAATTATTTTAGGGCAAGATTTAATTTGTCTATCACATTAACTAGCTGGTCGAGCCATAATGCATGCATGTGTTATTATCTACAATATCTTGATATATACGTAACGCAAGTTGAGCAGTGTGATTCAGATTGATTGTTTCTGGCTCTAAAATGAAACTTTTCTCTTGGTATTGTATGTGACGATGTGGAACAACTCTCTACATTCACATATTATATGTTGTGATAAATTAATTAAGAAAGTTTGAACAGTGTCTAATTAAGAAAGTTTGATAAGTTTGATCGGTGTATGTGGTCTAATATTCTAGTAGATAGAGTGTTGGATTTTTATTCAGGAATCTTGAGTTCGAAACTCTCCCCTCATCTAAATTATTGTAATAATTTCTAACTCTCCCCCTTCCCTTAATAATAATAAATAAAAAAGAAGGGATTTTTCATCACATTAAGAAAATATGACTATAGTAATTATACTTAATCATATGATCATTAGGGAACACCGATTTTCTATAGACTAATGCTAGTGAGGTCACATATTTATATCATATTAGTGTATAATATGGTGTGACAATTTATGCATGTATACAACCAACATCTAATGAGATAAACTTATTAATTGACGTGACATGTACACTCACTTGGTACGTCAAATAGTTAGTTATATTTCAATTCTAAACATGTAGAAGTCCAAACAAGTCACAAGTCATACCTTAATTAAGATAAAAATCACCTCTTCATCTGAAACTATTGAACAAAAATTGTGCATAAGTACATTAATTTGTTTGTTTCTGATAGTTAGATCTGCGATTCTATGTCAGTACCAAATGCTTAATATCTTCCTGAAGATTTTATTTATTTATTTTTTTGTTCCTTTGGATCAGTACAGCTACAGCTAGTTAGGTACAACTCGATCTGTACGTTGTTCAAATATTTTTGCAGTTACTACACATGAGCATCCCAATCGTAATGCCGACAGTGTATGCTGATATGTGTACATGCTTTATTTTCTAATTCCTAACTTATCTATCATAGATTGCAACCATCTATGCATTACACCGCAACTACAAAGTATCACTATTTTTTTTTTCTGGAAAAAGATATCATCCGCCACCTTTTATTTTTATTTTTATATATATCATTTAAAATTGCAAATTTAGATAGTGACATTGCGTTACAGTACTAGTACTAGTGGATATGTTTCAGATTTAATGTAGCAGAGAGATATTACTACAACTAATTTAAAGGCTAATCTCAAGTACAATAAAGGCTACCTTAATTATGGGATGAAAAAAAAAAAAATATATATATATATATATATTATGAGATGAAATTATGTAATTTACATTTTGGTGTTAATCTTGTACTTAAACTGCAGCTTTTTTGGACTTTCATATACCCTCTCAAAGCAATTCTAGGTTCAAATTCTAAACCCAAAACCACATCCTTATGTACACAAGCACAAAGTTAATACCAACTTTAAAAATCAGCAGAGAATCTCAGTACTTGGTATTAGGCCTTATATCAATATATCGTACTTAACTTGTGAGCGTTCAAGTTTATGAACTACACATAGAATTCTAGTCACTAAAAACATTACCGTTGTGGTAGCAAGAATCTGCTGTCTTCATTCTTGATGAATTTTTATCTACAAAACAATCAACACCTTTGATAAAAAAAATCAAAGCCTCATGTGCTAGGGATTTGGCCAATGGATCTCCGATGCTTAAGTTAGTTCCTCTAAAAAAAGTGAGTTTTTAGTGCTTGTATGCTTAGCAAAAAGCTTAACAAAATATGGTAGTGATTTCGGTATTTATAGAGAGGTGGCAAACCTAGATGTAGACCTACACGTGACGACTTCCTCATTCATCCCACAGATGACATAACCTTGGTCAATGGGAAGTCGCCAAGTGTAGGGAAAAACCTACACCTAGGCCAGCCACCTCCCTATACATACCTCAACTCCACCATATTTTGGTAAACTTTTTGCTACGCATACAAGCACTAAACACTCACTCTTTTCAAAGAAACTAACTTAGGCATCAGAGATCCATGGGCAACCCCCCACCCCCACCCCCTCATGGGCACATGAGGTTTTGGTCCTTGATCAAGGGTTGTTGATTGTTTTGTAGGTACAAATTTGTCAAGACTAAAGACGACTGATTCTTACTACCACAAATGGGTGCTTTCATTGAGAGAAGGTCCATGCATCGCCTCCAAGACTTTTAAGATTATTTTTGGCTCCACAAATACTCCCACACCTACTAGCCTGCAAGAAGAAAAGGCAGTAGGTGGAGAAATCCCAAGCTGCTTAGGTAAGTTGAGAGTTGTTTCCCAATTTGATGTAGATCTCCCACTTCTCTCTCTGACAACATAAAGGCCTAGCAGCAGCCATGCCTCTCTCCCTCGCCATTTTTCAGTTAGGCTCATAGATAGGAGATAATATCTTGGGATTCATCCTACAAATACAGATGACAAAACCTTGGCCAATGAAAAGTCGCCATGTGTAGGGCAAAACCCTACACCTAGGGCTACCTCCCTATAAATACCTCATCACCACCATGTTTTGGTAAGCTTTTTGCTATGCATACAAGCCCTAAACACTCTACGGGCCAAACCCCCTTACCTCGTGAGCACATGAGGCTTTGGTCTTTGATCAAATGTGTTGATTGTTTTATAAGTACAAATTCGTTAAGACTGAAGACAGCAGATTCTTGCTATGAAGCATTAGTGCTTTCATTGAGAGAAGGTCCACTCGTTGTCTCCAAGTTTTTTGAAATTATTTTTGGCTCCACAACCGCCATTTTGATCCAAGAGGGTTTGAGCCTTTTTTTTGTGTCAAAGAGGGAGCTAAGTTATGAGCTAATCTTCAAAGTTGAGGTTCTAACTTATTAGTCAACAACTAAGTTGTCATACCGAGCCATTGATTATAATACAATTTTTGAAAATAACATTAGCCCCTTACTCCACAACCTAAACTTTGTGAAGGTCTAGATCTAAGTTTTATTTTAAAATACGAATGCAACATTTGGGTCATATCAAATTTAATAGAGCCTAATGTTTGGAGAAGTTTTTTAAGATATGTTACTAATTCATGTATTATAATATAGATAAAACACGATTTAAATGGTATTATGCAATATTAATTAATAAACAAACTTGAACTGGAACATGATGAATTTCTGCTAATCTTAGGTGATACTTATTTCAGACATGTAATAAAAAATGTATTTGTTGCTTGTTTAAACAAAAGTTAATGGTTATCTTTGCTTATGTATAATAATTACTAAAAGTTTTTCTGCATGTAGATTGAGTTTTTGTACACCTAAGTCTATTTGTCTGTAACAAATGTGGGTTATGTCACTTGGACATAATACTCTTCTCATTATTTTGTATTTAAATTCATATTTGTTTTATCGTAAACTACTTCCGAAAATAATAAAAGATATATTTGTCTACATGCAGTATGTATATCATTACAATTTAACTTTTAGTTTTGAGATTATTGTGTGCGCGCAGTGACCCAATGACTTCCAAAGGATTGCACATAGTTAATAAAGGTTTGGGAGAGACCTTTGTAGCCATAGGAGCACATTTCTCAGAACCATCTCCATCATAATACGGACAGCGTATGCTAATATGTCCTCCTTGAATAGCTCAGTGCAAAACTTAATAATCGAAGACAGCAACTACACCGAGCCAAAACTGTGCTCCCACTCATTGGTCATTTGCAGCAACTAAACAATGTCACTATTTTATGGAAGAATATTTATCAATTATCATTTGCCACTTTTTATATTTTATTATTGCAAATTGGATGGTGACCTTGTGGTATCCAGTGGACGATATAATAATTAATGGTATTTTTTTTTATTGGTGTGTGTATATATATATATATCACATCTCGGTTCGGGCCCCCACCACATCCCGGACTCGAATCTGCAGTAGCACGATATTATTCATTTTGGGTCCTGACCACGCCTTCACAATTTTGTTTCTGGGAACTCACACGAGAACTTCCTAGTGGGTCACCCATCATAGGATTGCTTTCACACGAACTCGCTTAACTTCGGAGTTCCGATGGAATCCGAAGCCAGTGAGCTCTCAAAATGCATCGTGCTAGGTAGAGATGGGAATATGCATATAAGGCTTACAGGATCCTCACCCCTGGACGATGTGGGATCTTACATATATATATATATATATATATTTTTTTTTTTGAAAAAATTAGTATCCGGTCCCTAATTACTATTATTCATTGACTGAGACATTATTAGTTTT
>JAOTRO020000003.1:1139110-1149550 GCA_028566515.2 Pyracantha coccinea | reverse complement strand
ATTAGGCATAAGTGCATCCACATTTGTTTTTCTTCCACATGTAGCATGCCAACCAACAACCATTACCACAAAAGTAGCCGAAATTGTTGTTTCCTTTCATACTACTTTATTTGAGTCAATAATCAACATTTGGCATAACCAAACTTTCAAGATTTCCTAAGATATAAAAAGGAAAGTGACTTTCAATCTCTTTTTCCTATTAAATTATTCATGAAAAATAAACAATTTACATCTAGCCAAAAATATAAAATCGATTCGTATAAGAAGCTTGATAATTAAAAGAACAAGACAATCTGAAATTATACGTTCATAAACTCGTCAAGCGATGGGTTTTTTTTTCCCCTTCTTAAAAAGGGACTTGATTGATTCGCTACGGCACTTCACCCTTTCAGGCACTTAGAAGCTCACAGTTTTAGTCTCCCCATGACCACTGTTGTGTGGTTCACCAGCGTCTGAAATCGAACCCAGTATGCCCTGTGAAATATGGGGGCATGGAATTCGTTTCCAATTACTTAAGATCAAAAATAAAACTTAGGGTTACGTAAGGAATTCTATCCAACCTTTTGGGGTGATCAACATTTTAAAAAATTTCAAATAACTACCTAACGTTTTGAAATTAGACATATGTTAGGTCAGCAGATTTAAGTGATAACGTTACCAGTGTTAAATCATGAAGGTTGACAGATTCTTAAGTTGGTTTACCCTAATCATTGTCTTTGAAGCTCTAACTCCAAATCAATCCCTTTTGGCCAAGTCAAATCATAAATTTTAGCAAGTGAAATAGGATTACCTTATCAATTACCTATAACTTGCTAAATTTGGAATAAAATTATGTTGGTGCCTCACTGCCTCTAGTATTTTCAGTTGCATGCGTTCAATCACTGTACATTGGGATTTACGACCAAGCCAATGAATTCAATCGCTGTGTGCGGATCTACGTCAAAGCCAATGAATTCAATTGCCCGAGTGCATTGATGCTACACATGGAATTGTTCATTGTTGCTCAATTAAGTTTGTTCAATGTTCATCTAGCGACATGAGTGTAGTGCAAGAGTAGTCGACAAAATGCTTGAAAAAACTTAAATCAATACAAGAACTTAAGAAAAAAAAAAAAGTGAAGTGGCATAGCATATGTTATATATCATTATACAACTGGAGGAACATTTGGAGAAAAAAATGAAAGGACATTTGAAAATAAAAAACTTCCCTCGACTTGTATAATAGCATATGTCATAATGCCCCGTATTCTAGACATATAAAAAATCCCTCGTCTTCTTTCCATCTTCTCCAAAATAGTGCGAAATTATTTTGACATTATCACCATCAAACTGTTGTCAGTTAAAAATAGAAAGCAATTGATAACCTGAGAAGAATAATAAAAATTATTATTTGGTTTATATTATAATCATTAGAATAGATGGTTGATTATTGACGTTGCAGATCGCCGAAAAATCCAGATTAGTTAGGTGGGATTACAAGAAAGTGAGTGCTTGGGAATTATTTATTAAGTTAACTAAGTCAAGATGAAAGAAAAATAGAATTTTGTGTGTGTGCAGAGCTGGTAGTAGTAGGTAGTGAAAATTCCATCAAAATTTCATCACTATGCACCCTTTTTAGTGTGCATGTACGAAGAAAAACAACTTATGGACATTTTTTTTTCTTCTGTGATATTATCTATATTTTTATTTTTATTTTTTTTACATACTTCTTGTTAATATCTGTCTTTTAATCTTCTTCAATTTATTTCAATTTGACAGTCAAAAATTAAGAGATGTGTTGAAGAAGTAAAAAGGGGTGTGAGGGTAGCACCACCCTATTTGTTATTCAACTTTTTAATTGGGTGGTGTTATCTATACATTCATTTTTACTTCTCATATACTTCTTGTCAACTGTCATTGATCTTCTTTAATTCATTCAATTTAACAGTAAAAAATTGAGATGAGGTGTGAAAGATAAAAAGAGATGTGGATAGCACCACCCTTCTAATTTGAGCCTTTATTTTACATTGTCCAATATAGTAACTAGAAAAGAAAAAAAATAATAAGGTGTACAGAGGTAAAAGGGTATGCAATCTTAGAAAAAGTCTTAAATTAATTTTGCTTCAGATTCAAACAATATAAACAAACTTTGATATTTTTTTGGTAAAACGAAATTTAATTGATCGCTGAACATGGTGAAGCCATGAAGGAAATAAAGTTCTTGTTGAAGATGTCAAGGCATTGAAATTGACATCCAATCTTAGAAGGAGAGCCTCTAAAATGTTTACTGAAAACACAATTGCAAGTAAGATTCTCAGTCATCTCATATTTTTAACATAATATTTTATAATGTGGTACGGAAATTGTGAGTGTTGAACCAATTACTCTTAATTTAGTGATATATGTCTCTAGTTAGTTAGAGGAATTGTTTCAAGTTTCACCTCACATGAATGATAACCACTATATATATTTGTGGTGCGTTCCATACCTAACAGTGCTAGCCCCATTAATTATGATGACGCATCTTTGTGGTGACATTGTGATGTGTTCTAAATTTTTTTTGTAAACATACAATTGTTTATAGAAAAAATATCAATCAATATAAGAGAAATTTTTTAGTGGCCGCCAAATCTTAAAATTTTTCGTCTAAAAGTTTGTTAGACATGGAAAATCACCAAAAAAAAAAACAAAAAACAAAATTGTTAGAAAGTTATGTAATTTTTATCCGATACATCGGCATTCTTTTTAAGGAGATATTGTAATGTAATATGTGGGATTTGGATTACACAACAAATCAATTATAACTTGGTATTGCAATGAAAAAAGATATTAAACGTCATCAATCAATCATGTGAGTAGAATATAAGACCTGGTGTAGACATGCGACATGAAATACAGCGATAGCAATGGGTAGGTACCATCGGGTAAGCTTGGCTCTGGAGTCTGGAGCCATCTGACTTTCAGTTGGAACCAAATGAGAGGACCAAACATCACCCTCTTGACTCTTTGTCAGCCAGAAAAAGATATAATGGGGTTTTTGACATTTAGTGGAGTGTGGTGGAGAAATGATAACGGGCAAAGGATCCTCGCCTGGGATCCAGAGGATTTTGTGATCGTGTCTGTTTATCATACATCGTGCTGTCAATTTTCATTATGTATTATTTATATTTAATTTTAAATTTTAAATTTCAAATGATTTCTGACTGCACGATTACAATGAATGACCACGATCATAAAATCCTTCAAATTCCCATGAAAATGATCATCCCCGGATCCTTTTCCTTGATAAAGGACCCACTAGGGAGTAGAAACAACTGCAAGAAAAGCACAAACCTTTAGAAATTTGGACTCTCAAAATTTGAATACTCAGTATCATTTCTTCTTTAAAAATTTGGTTTATTCCCTGCAGGGCTCCTATTATTTTTCCCGTATTATGGCCTCTTCCTTGATACTACTGAATTAAACGATTTATCGAAAGAAAATTCTGGTCATGTTGCTTGTTGGGGCGTTTTTAGGGATTTTTTTGGTCATTTTTTTGGTGGTTTCTGTCAGGTACTGATCATCGCAATCTAATTATTATTGGTGTTGAATTCTCTTATCCAAAGGAGTTGATGTTATCTTTGGTTGAAAAGTGGCTCTTCTAGTGCTGTTTCCATTTTCTATTCGAATGATTTTGATCTTCCTTGGCCCTTTTGCATTTCTTTGGCTTGCATTCACAAGATGACTTTGTGCTTCTCTCACATCTTTCGAGAGGAAAATGTTGGTGCAGACAGCTTTGCTAACATAGGTTTGTCTTCTCCTAATTTGGTTTGGCATGATTTTCCTCCATCGGTGGTTCATGTTGCTTCCGCTTTACAAATTAATGCTCATTCAGGAATGATGTATTATTTTTTCTTTCTGAGTTTTGGCTTTGTCCTCCGCTTGTTTATTTTTTATTGCTCTTTTTTATTTAATAAAACTATGTAAATAGGGGACATAGGGTCGTTCTATCAAAGAATTAGCCATTTCTAATCGTTTTGAATGGAAATGAAGTAGCCTACTTTGTAGTTGATTGCTAAATTTCAGGATTTTGGTTCTTTCTAACCATGTTATGCTGGTTAAGAGAATAAGGTAACTATGATATATCAATGATCAAACCTGTATCTCGACTCTAACTCTTTACTATCCCTAAATAAATAAAGTAAAAAAAAGGCTTGTCTTTTGTTTGGTGGGGTTTGAAAAAAGGCAGATTATAATACCTTGATGACGATCGGAGCGCTCCAACTATTTGCAAATTATATTATTAATTTATACCCTTTTGGAATTTTGCGTAGGATTCAAGCAGTATCCTTTATCTTTACTAAAATGGTTGTGACTTTGCTCAAAGAAAGGCTGGGGGATTTGCAGGGGTGAAAAGCTGTGGTTGGTAGGGTGGGGAATTGGGAACTTTATCTTATCTGGGATTCATCAGATTCTACTGTTTTTGCAGAATCTTAATCTGTGTCAGGTAGTTTTACTGGGACTTCTGCTTTGTTACTTTTTCTTCATTGAATTTGAATGTTCCAGCTGCTTTAATTTGGTTTCTTTATTTTGATGTGGGTGGATGGAATGTGTTCTCTTATAAATATGTGGTTTCATGATATTGGATCATGGATTGCTGCATGCTATTGGAATTTTGGGAAAAGGAAGCCTTCTTAGGGTACTTTCAGTCTGGGGTGGATTGAGCTTATTGCTATTAGTTCTTGATTCTGTATAAGTTAAATTCTTTCAATTGGATTGAGGTTATTGGAACAGGGTGTGAATTTCACAGAGCAAAATTCCGTTCGTAGTCATTTCAATATTATATGAATCTGTTGAATGATTATCTGGTTGCTCCTCTATGCTGTAATGAACTTGTTGAGTGTGTATAATAGTTAGCTAGAATTTCTCTCTCTCTCTCTTCTTTTTCCAGTTTTTGCGCTTTCTCTTAGTCATGATTTCGTTGCTTATCTGCTCTTGGATCATATGCATGTTCTGTGAACTGTTGCCCCTCTAAATCTGGAAATTGTTCCCAGATTGAGACTTATTGATTGTATGGTGTTCGTAGATATTCTCGGATCTCACTTTTGCAGTTTCTTGCTTTGCGAATGCTATTGTGTTATCTTTGTCAGAGATGGCCATTTGTAGTCCTATTTCTTCGCTTTAATAGAACAGTAATGTTATATTTGATTTCTCAGTCTGTATCGTACTAGTCACTCATGACATCCATTAATGTTTTCGTTTGATGTCCGTTCAGAGTGTGGAGTGATTATATGATAATACCATATATAGTAATAGCTAGCACAATTTAACATGTGTGCCACTGAATATCTTCTATTTTTGCATTTTGGTTTTTACTTTGCTGTCTATTTAATGCTGTGCTTTCTCTGTGCCTAAATGAAAGACTTTTGGTGCAGGAACAGTTTGCCAGCCCAGGGGCGGGTAAGGTTTCTCGTTATGGGTTGGCTGAATAAGATTCTTAAAGGTTCTAAAGGGCATTCTCATAGGAAATTTAGAGAGGATAGAACATGGAACGAGCCTCGTAATTCAGCGGTAATTACTCTTTCGACTAATATAAACAGAATTTTTCATTGTTCCTGCACATTTGACGTTGCGGTGGACTAGTTTTATGCTCATAGTAGGTATATCGATATCTACCCATCACAAAGTTAATTTACAGAAATTACCATGATAATCCAAATTCTGAAGGTTCCTCATACTGATGCTAACTTTATTGTACGATGTTTAGTTTATGTCATACGATGCTAACTTTATGTTGTTGGGAACTCGAAATGCAGGAAGAAGACATAGATGTTGCTATTGCAATGTCCCTTTCAGAACTAGATCATAAAGGGAAAAGAGTAATCGGTAAGTTTCACCAACATGCAAAAACTAATTGATAACTTCATATGCTGCATAAATACGAGAGTTTCCTCAGTCGATACAATAGACAAACTGAATAACTTGGAATTCCCCCACTTTTCGTACAAGGATTAGTAGCTACTAGTGCTAGACATGAGCAATTGAGCAATATGCTGTAGGTGTGCAAATCTTCATGAAATCCATAATGAATTGTAGCATTTTCCATCAAGCATGGAGTGTGACTTCTACATAACTCCACTAAAGGGCATACTCAGAAAACTTGGTTGTTATCTTCTGTTTGATTGATCAGTTACTTATAATCCATTACCCTACTTATTTTTCAGAAGATGATTCTCAATCAGAGGATGACGAACAACCTTATAAAGTTGAATCAGACGATGATGAACGATCAGCCAAAGTTGAATCAGATGATGATGAACGATCTGCCAAATTTGAATCAGATGATGATGCACAATCTGCCAAAGTTCAGTCGGACGATGATGAAAAACCTGCCAAATTTGACTACGAGGAAGATGACCAAAGTGCTAAACTTCAATTGGAGGAAGATGAACAACTTGCAAAGGCTATTCAAGAAAGTTTGAACATTGGTTCTCCTCCTCGACATGATAATGGCAATATCTTTCAACCTTTTTCATTGTTCACGCCAGCTGGGAACAGGTGCATGCGGACACTTTGCTATCTCTTGAATCTAGTCTAGTCAATCAAGTACTGTTATATGCCAATTTCTGTTATCTATAGGTTCATAATAACTTTGAATATGACTAGACTTTGTTTGATGGTAAACATTTAAAAATATTGTGAAACAATACGGATGTAAAGAGAAAGGAATTGAAGTTTGAATTGCCTATATGGGAGCTTAGACTGGCTCTGCTGTAGCTCACGTGCTCAGTTAAATATATTAAGCTGCCTGATGAGTTTTCTACCTGTGTAGTAAGAATTGATACAAAAGGTACAAAATCAAATTATTAAACTGTTTAACTTGTTTGAGCATGAGATAAATAGGTTGATATAAATTTATCCCTTGGTATACACATGTTTCTTCCGTAACCAGAGGAGCGTAAGAATTTTTCCGGAGTTATTTTACTGTAATATTACGAATCAGAGATCCAAGATATCAATATGATTTTTATGTGTGAATTCACATAGGGTAGGTACATAAAATGAAGCCACTTGAGAATTGACTCTTCATTTCGTGTAATTTTATAGCTGTATTCCGAAGGTTGTTAGAATTGTTTTGTGTAGGATATGTGCTGGCTGCAAATCGGGAATTGGCCATGGACGATATTTGAGTTGCATGGGTGCTGTTTGGCATCCAGAATGTTTCCGTTGCCGTGCTTGCAATCTTCCAATTACTGATTATGAGGTCAGAATCTGGTTCTTGTTCAGTAAGAATTTTTTTTGGAATTGGCTGACAAAATACTTAAACTCACAGCTGGATTATTTAAATTGGAAATATGAATTGTATATAGCTATATATATATAATTTAATTTTTGGATCTCCTATCCATGACAGTATTCGATGTCTGGGAATCACCCTTACCACAAATCCTGCTATAAGGAGAAGCATCACCCAAAATGCGATGTTTGCAAGAGCTTCGTAAGTTTCTCTTCTATTTAGTTCTTTAACGATATTGTATTTCCATACCCTTTTAAAATTAGTCCTCTTTATAATTTTCTGTTTTTTCTTTGTTGGTTCTTTCGTACAGATCCCAACAAATTCAGCTGGGCTTATTGAGTATAGAGCACATCCTTTCTGGCTACAAAAATACTGTCCTTCTCATGAGCGTGATAGGACCCCTCGGTGTTGTAGCTGTGAAAGAATGGAGGTGAGTTCATGAAAACACAACCCGTCCGCTTTGCAACAAAACAATAAATCCTGAAGGAACTGAAAAGGATATAGGACATTGTTTTTAGTAATGATATGCCTTCTATGCTTGCAGCCCCGAGACACAAGATATTTGTTACTTGACGATGGTCGGAAGCTGTGTCTGGAGTGTCTGGACTCAGCAATTATGGACACCCACGAATGTCAACCCCTTTACCTTGAAATACAAGATTTTTATGAAGGTTTAAACATGAAAGTGAAGCAGCAAGTTCCAATGCTCTTGGTCGAGAGACAAGCTCTAAACGAGGCCATGGAGGGGGAAAAGAATGTAATACTGACGCCTTAAAAGCTTGGAAAAATAACGTGCCATTGCATTTCTTCAATCTGATGTTTATTTGAACTTTAATGTGGGCAGGGTCATCATCACATGCCGGAGACTAGAGGACTCTGCTTGTCAGAAGAACAGACCGTTACTACCGTAGGAATTTGTTCCTTCAAATTTTAGCTGTAAAAGTGGCATTTATATTTTCTAAGCTATCAGTTCACCTGACAAGAGTTCTATGTTTATATTTTACTATGTTGTAGATTCTGAGGAGGCCAAAGATTGGAGATGGCTACCGGATGATAGACATGGTAACTGAGCCTCATAGGTTGATTCGTCGCTGTGAAGTAACAGCAATTCTCGTGTTGTATGGCCTTCCCAGGTAATATTTCTCTTGTTCCCTCTTTATCCATATCATTAGTCATGTGCTAATTGTCTATGACCTAAAACTTCTGTAAACACAGGTTGTTGACAGGGTCAATTCTGGCTCATGAGATGATGCACGCATGGCTAAGGCTTAACGGTGCGTGCCTGTTCTGCAGGACCTGCACTCAATATTCCTTTTATGAAATTTGTAACATTTCCTTTTGGTTGCTTGCATTTACTAATAGGTTGTTGTGCAGGCTATCCAAACCTGAGCCCAGAGGTCGAAGAAGGTATCTGCCAAGTGCTAGCACATATGTGGCTGGACGCCGAGATGTATTCTACACCAGGTAGTGATGCTGCCTCATCATCACCCTCTTCTTCCTCCTCTCCGTCCTCCTCTTCTAGTTCGGCATCATCTAAGAAGGGTAAACGCTCTGACTTTGAGAAAAAACTCGGTGAATTTTTCAAACACCAAATTGAGTCGGATTCATCAACAGCTTACGGAGAAGGGTTCAGGATAGGTAACCAAGCTGTGCTCAAGTTTGGTCTGAGGAGGACCCTCGACCATATTCGATTGATCGGAAATTTTCCCGAGTGACTTGTAGGGTTGATATAAAGAGTTGTTACTACAAAAATCCATACCTCGGCCTTGCCCATATTGATTTTATAGGATATACATCATAAGTAAGAGATACTGATACAGAGATCAGCAAAGAAAATGCTCATTTGTGTGTGAATTGCTGTCATCTCCAAACAGTTTGGGAAACATATGAAACATATTTATAAATTATACCACCACATTTTTACACTCAATCTGTTTGGCACAAATTGTAACAAAAAGAGAGATGACAATTTCGAAGAGATTGCTTTCAGAGGCCAAAAATGTTTACATTTTGATATTTTGTGCCTGTGACATTTTTTTATCCACTGATACGAAGTGTGACCATCCTTCACTTATGTATTTAAGGTTTCGAGTTTGGATTTCTTATTGCCTCTATCTATTGTTAATAAAAAATAAAAAATAGGGCTCTATACAGTGTTCGATGGACTAATTTTTGAAAAACTTCTTGGCTTGAATATAATAATGAATGATTTGGCTTCTTCGATGCTCATTACCTTTATAACTGTCTAATATGCACACAAAAGTATCTCATCATCAAACTGTGATTTATGGGCATGTAATGACTTCTTACGTGAAGCCAAGCCAAGTATTTTTCATGTCAAAACGCCCTAAACTATTACTTTTAATGTCTTTATAATTCTGAAAAAATCTCTCTTGTAAAATAATTTTCTAACACTGAATGGTTCAGAAAATGAACGAATGAGATCGAAAAATGGAAGATCTAACGATTGTGATATCAAATCTAACGGTTAAAACACTCTTAGCATTAAAATCCCGTTCTAAAATAAAAATCAAGACATGATTTAGGGCTCACTAGAAATATGAGATCAACGGCCTTAGAGAGTGAAATGCTTCCAATAAATCCTTCTCCCGCCACACGGTTGAACCAAAAAGACCAAACTCTCCAACGCTTACACCCGCCAAACCCTTCGCCGATGGCTTATAACTTCGTGCACACCAACTGTTCGACGCTTTGACATGCAGTTCAAGCAGCTATTTCGCAGGACAAACCTGATCAACATCCTCACCCAGCAACAAACCCGCCACTATGCTCACGATCCATTTCCCAACAAGGTCTCCCACTACCTCCACCGCGCCAAACTCATCGATTCCATTCGTCTCCGGCTCCGGTCCAACGCCCCAGACTCTCTCGCTCCGCTCGCAAACGACCGGCTTCTTGACTCCTTTGTTGTCACTCAAGCCCTCCGTTCCGCCCCCTCCGCCAATTCCGCCCTCTCCCTCGTTGAGTTTCTCGAATCAAACCTGCGTTTCGATCATACCCAGAACACGGTTCATGCCTTGGCCACCGTGCTTGCCAAGTCTCGCCGAGCAGCGGAGCTTAATTCCCTCATTGAAGCAGTTCATGCTGGGAAGTTTCGAAATGTTCGCGTCAGCTTCATGAATGTTATGCAGTGGCAGGCTGCGGTTGGAGATGTCGAGGCAGTTG
>JAOTRO020000003.1:1120379-1132691 GCA_028566515.2 Pyracantha coccinea | reverse complement strand
AATACAGAGGCATGGCAAAATGAGTATGTGAATTATTATGGCTTTGGAGGTTACTCTCAGAACTCAGGTGTCTTTCAATGTTGGCTTCGAATTTGTTTTGTGATAATAAAGCAGCGATTGATATCTCACACAACCCAATCCAACATGATCGCACGAAACATGTGGAAGTTGATAGACACTTCATTAAGGAGAAGTTGGATGGGAATATTATTCAATTCCCGTTCATAAAGTCAGAGGATCAATTGGCGGACATCCTAACTAAAGTTGTTGCAAGTCAAGCGTTATACAACACTCTTGTCAAGTTGGGCACGAATGACATTTATATGCACTAACTTGAGGGGGAGTGTTGGAGAGTTGACCTTTTGTAATTAGTTTAGTTACCTATTTCGATCCTTGTAATCAGGTTGTAATTAGGAAAGATGTTATTTGATGTTTCTTTTCTTGTAAATCAATCTTGTACATTATATATTTTCCTCCTTGGTAAGAAGAATGATATTAGGAAATTAAACCCCAAAATAAGCCCTAATTAGCAGTCACGCTATGCTTTTGTCTTTGGAACGGATTCAAAAAGCAGGGTTTGTACATGAGACCGATGAATTTCTAAGAGAAATGTTGCCCAATGAAAAGAGCATAAAGTATTGTGTTAGCGGTGATGATGATGAGGATGTTGGTGATGATGTTAGCTTCGACTGTGCTTGAAGAGATGATTTTGTCTGGGATTATTCCCCGATATCCAACATTTTCAGGGTTGATGCATCATTTTGCACTAAATGCGGACCTCAAAACTGAGCAGAAACTCTTCGCAATGGTTAGGCAGAGTGGAGTCCAGCCAGATGTTAATATGTTTAAAGTCCTGATCCAAGCATATTGCAAATGTGGGAGAGCTGCTCTTGCATTGCAGAGGAAAGTTGTGAGGAAGTAAGCAACACCCTTCCTCTCACATTGCCGGGTCACATATGGAAGCTGAGCTCTGCAGATCTTACGAAAGTTTTTTCTATTTACTCCAGTAGTTTCTCATCTGCTGGCGAATAGAGTTTTTTAAGCTGAATTATGTAAAACCAACGATTTACTTTGTAGCCGAATACTTGAAATCGTATAATCTTGAAGTTAAGGGCAGTCCTATAACTGCAGATACTAGATGTTTTTGCTTGTATTGTTATGTGCCGGTATTTTTCCCCCTTACAATGTATTGTTATCTTGTACTTCGCTTGATGTCACTATCGAACAAACGTTGCTATTTTAAATTGTCTGATTATTTTCTTCTATTGAAAACGTTGGTACAGCTATTTTCATTCAACCACCGCGGGCGGCCGCCCTTTGAGTTTGTTAGTGTATCTCTCTAGCAGCAGCCGTTCAGCATCTAATCTGTGGTTATGAACTTATGGTTGTGTCGGGAATCACTTGACATCGAAACCCTTTTGATTGAAAATAACCATCTGTCTCTAGTGATTGTCTCAACGCAACGGCATGATTGCCATCGCGTTGGTTTTTTCCAACAGGCCAACAAATAATAAGCAATCATCTATCACGTCGCGTTCGATATCATGATCTCATCCATGGTTCCTGTAGCGGACTTTGTACACAGAAATGGCCAGATTAAGAGACAACTTGCCGTCCAGAGTTTGTTGCTTGTTTTAAACTAATCTGCTTTATTTGAATACTTCATTGCAGAAAGGATTTTGAAGTATTTAAATTTATTTTCTGTCCGAATGCATTATAATTGTACAAGTTATATTAGTTCATCTATAATTAAACAATTCAGACTCGTTCAATTTGAAGTTAGAGAGAAGAGAGTCACCTGAATATTTATAGGAATGATATGTTTTTAATTTCGATTGAAAGCTCTCTCTGCAAGCCTTCCAGCTTTTTTTTCGACTTTTAGCTCAATTACGTAAGCAAATGGTGCATTAACTAGCTGAGAAGCCTGCAGAATTTTAGCAGGTCGTAACAATGGCGATCTCCTTTCTCTGCTCCAAACCTCTCTGTATTCTTCTGCTACTCTTCTTCTTCACTGCCCGATTTTTAGCTCAATCAACGCCATCCAACTCGAGCACAAGTTTCTCGTGCTCTGTAGATGCACCTCCTTCGTGTGACACATACGTGTCCTACTTCGCCCAGCCTCAGTTTATGAGCCTGGAAAATATATCTCATCTATTCGGGGTCAGTCCCTTATCGATTGCCAAGGCGAGTAATCTAGTTTCTGAGCACATCAGATTGATTGCAGGCCAACTCTTACTAGTTCCGATCAGCTGCGGTTGCTCTGGAAACCGTTATTTTTCTAACATCACATATGAGATCAAGAGCGGAGATAGCTTCTACTTAGTTTCAATCAATTCATTTGAGAATCTCTCCGATTGGCATGAAGTGCTGAAAATGAACCCGACTCTGAATCCGAGCCTCTTGCCGATTGGCCAGAAAGTCATCTTTCCTCTATTCTGCAAGTGCCCCTCGAAGATGTATACGGAAAATGGAATCAAGTATCACATCACTTACATATGGCAACCCAACGATGACATCAGTCGCGTGAGTTCCAGGTTCAGTGTGTCAACACTTGACATCTCAACAGCAAATCACCTCCACAACGGTAGCGCTGCAGTGGGACTTCCGGTGGTGATCCCCGTCTCCAGGTTGCCTACTCTAGTTCAACCAAAACCCCCTCAAGGAAGAAACATATTCAAGCACCGGTGGTGGTTCATTCTCATCATAATCTTGGGAGGTGTTCTATTAGTTTCTTCACTTTTGGCGATGTTTGCGGTGTATATTTGTCACCAACGTAAGGTGAAGAAGGCTTTGGACGGTCCTGGTTCGTCTCTGGAGAGCGCTGAATGGTTCAAAATGAAAGAAGGGAAAATTGATGAGAATTTTGACCTGAAGTTTATACAAGATAAGCTTCTTCCGGGAGTTTCAAGCTATCTTGGAAAGCCAATCATATACGAGGTCAAAACGATTATGGAAGCAACGATGAATCTTAACGAGCACTGCAGAATTGGAGGGTCGGTATACAGAGCCATAGTTGACGAACAAGTCTTGGCTGTAAAGAACACTAAGGAAGATGTAACGGAGGAGCTAAATATTCTGCAGAAGGTAAACCATGCAAATTTGGTGAAGCTTATGGGAGTCTCATCTGAAACAGACGGGAGTCGCTTCTTGGTTTACGAATACGCTGAAAATGGATCACTTGATAAGTGGTTGTACTCCAAATCTTCGGCCACTTCAAGTTCTGCGGAGCTGCTCACGTGGAATCAGAGACTAAGTATAGCTCTAGATGTCGCCAATGGCCTGCAATACATGCACGAACACACGCAGCGAAGCATTGTTCACATGGATATCAGGACGAGTAACATACTTCTCGACTCCAAATTCAAGGCCAAGATAGCAAATTTCTCCATGGCTAGAGCAGCTGCAAACGATGTCACCCCCAAAGTAGATGTTTTCGCTTTCGGGGTTGTACTTTTGGCCTTGCTTTCCGGAAAGAAAGGCATGGAAGCGAAAGAAAATGGAGAAGATATCATGTTGTGGAAGGATGTTAGGTGGGTTTTGGAAGCCGAAGAGGAAAAAGTGGAGAGGTTGAGAAAATGGATGGATCCGAATTTGGAGAACTTCTATCCGATTGATGGTGCTTTGAGCTTGACAGCCTTGGCAAGGGCCTGCACACAGGAGAAGCCATCAACTAGACCAAGCATGGGAGAAGTTGTGTTCAACCTCTCTGTACTTACTCATTCGTTTTCGCAGTCGACATTGGAGAGGTCTTGGACTTCAGCGTTAGAAGCAGAAGAAGTTCTTGAAACTATCAGTCCAATCGCTGCTCGTTGATTCAAGGAGGAAGCCGGAAGCTTTAGCCCAATTAGATCTGTATTTACATGTTCATTATCATGTACTGAGAAAATGATGTACAATTCCCTTAAGTTCTGAATTTTCAGTTAATTTAGAGTTTGCTTGATGCTGGAATTGAGTGTAAAGTTTTCGACTAATTTAAAGTTTGCCTGATCATGAAGGAATCTGAATCTGTAATTTTCTTGCTATATGCAAATGTCATATTGTAGAAACCGTTCCCCTTCCGTTGGGGATCCTTCAAAAAAAAAATTGATTTGAGGGGCAGGTTTATTCCGTAACTTTTCTCAACGATTCAAACCGTCTTTATTTCATTACATCATCCATATCATGCAATTGTTACAATTTTTTATTATGAATGGCAATAACAGTTGACAACAAAACAATTGTTCATCATGCAATTGTTACACTTACATGATACAGAAAAACAGTGATTTATGGGATGCATACTGTCAACAAAACATTTGTTCATCATGCAATTGTTACACTTACACCATACAGAAAAACAGTGCTTTATGAGATGCATACTGTTTCAACTAGATCAGTATTTTACATAAATGATTCTACTTTTATTGCATCGAATTGAATTTTTTGCAGGAACGAGAGTACTTGATGGATTCTTGGTCTGTTTTCTGGCTCTTGAGCCAAGCATTCAAGACTTAGCTTTATCATTCGTACTGCAAACTCTGCGCAGTGCTCTACATTGAACTTCGGATCTATTAGCCCATCAGGCTGAGCTTCTGCATTTTCTCCTCCCATTGTTGTAGAGATTGTGTCTGAAAGAAATACTTCCACTCCATCCTGCAAGAATACAGCTTCTTTTCCTGTTACCAACTCCAGCATAACAACCCCAAAGGCATAGATATCGATTGCAGGTGTCACCAATCCGTATTCTATATATTCTGGTGCCATGTAACCTTTCGGTACCCTGGCATACCTCATAGATGAATTCCCATTCGATTGATTCTCTGCTGACCATGCGAGGCTGAAATTTGCAATCTTAGCCCTTAAATTTTTGTTGAGTAGAACATTGGTACTGCTAAGATCCTTGTGCACGTAAGCAGGACTGGTGAAGTTGTGCAGATAGTGAAGCCCATTGGCAATGTCCAAAGCGATCTGAATCCTACGATCCCAACTCTGAACTTCTGGACAACTGTTTTTCTTGACCCAATCTCGTAACGAACCATTTTCCATGAACTCATACATGAGGTACAAATCCCCGCCGTGTTCACATGCACCCAAAAGGCCGATCAGATTGAAATGGTTAACCTTTTTCAGTAAGTTCACCTCCTTAGTCACATCTTTGCTCGTCTTCTTTATGGCTAGCGCTTTTCCGTAGAGAAACCCCTTATGTACAGAGCCCCCCAACCAGTTCTTTTCGCTGAAATCCTCCGTTGCATATTTCAATTCTCCGTATTCGAAGACTTTCAACCCTACATCAACTTGAGAAATGGTAACAAATAAATCTTCCTCCAGTGCCCTTTTCTTTCCTTCAGTATTCTTTTGAGAACCCTTTTTCTGGCGACGAAAGAAGACCACAGAGATAACCAAGCAGAGAACTAGCAGAAGAATTCCAATTCCAATTCCAACCCAAATAAATACATCCTTAGATCTTCTATCTCCATGAATAGAAGTAACCGGAGGAGAAAGGAATGGCGGCGGCCCAGGTAGGTGGTGAATAGTCTGAGAGCTCGAAGGCTCCACAGACAGTGGGATTAGAATGGGTGTAAATGCTAGCAAAGGAGGATCATCTTCTGTAAACCTATTTGCATAAGCTGCACTCTTTACACTTACATTAAATCTCTTACTCACGTCAGGGACAGAATCATCCAAGCTGACCAAGTAAGTCATTAGAAATTTAGTACCATCGGCAGTTTGGTTGCTTGTGGGACAAGCACATCTCAGCGGCACCTTTAACTTCATGCCAGGCAGCAAGTGGAATGCACTATAATTGTTCTGTTGCATGAGAGCATTACAAGTAGACAAACTCTGATATGTCTGAGTTGCTATTATATAATATGTGTGGTCTATAGAGGGAATGACAAAAGAGGCTTTGGCCTCATAGTACTGACCTGAACAAGAACAGACCACCGGAACAATCACCTCTTTGTTTGGTGGCAGCAACAGAGTATGATCCGAGACATTGTTGATCCGCGCAAGCTCAGACGGGTCTGAAGCTGTGAGGTTCGATATGGCAGAGACGGAATCATAAGGGGGTTGAGAGAGGAAAATCAAGAAAGCCTTGCATGACTGCTTTTTTCCATTGCAGCTGTACAGAAAAGCCGGAGATGTACCAACATTTTCGCCACAATCAGAAGCCGAGTCTTCTAAATAACCTTGTTGCGCTTTGTTTTTCGGAGTGAAGAGCAACAAAACTAAGAACATGAACATAGAGCAATCCATGATCAAGTTTCTACTTTCGGTGAAGACTTCTGGCAGAGGAAAAGCTTGAAGTCTTGAAGTTTTGTAGTACATGGCAATGACAATTACCGCGTTCTAATTATTTTGAATAATTGACTTTTTGCACTTATGTTGACTAATTAGGTTTAATCACATGGAATTTTCCCAGAAAATCATCCGTGGTTGGGACCCAAATTTAACTTGTATTGAACTTTAATCTTTTTTAAAGGAGCAGTAGTTCCTTAATTAAGGGAGTTTAGGGTAGGGATGTAGGGGAGAATCATATGACTAGTAGCACTCTTGACTAGACCAATTCTCCTTATATGCCATGACTAGTAGCACTCTTGACTAGACCAAGTCTCCTTATATGCCAATTAAAATACCTTATAGTCCATATTAATAATCTGGCTATGCTACGTACGTTTTGTTCGATACAACGACATTGCAACATTATCTATATGGTGTATTCACAGTCGGTTCTTTTGTAATGAATGGACGTTTTGCACAAAGCATTTATGATCCATATTGTGAAATCCCGTTATTGGATTTCACAATTCAATTTGTTGTATTTCGAATTTTCGGGAAATTATTATTATTTATGTTGTCTCGGCCCAAAAAGGGGCACGTAACAGTGTCACACTCTATTAGTAACACAATATTATAGTGTTAAATTCCAACACTATAGCACTACATTCCCAATAGAACATAAGGCTATTTGAGGGGAAGTAAAATAATTTATTTTTAAGCAGTACGGAAGCGGAAATCATTTTGGTAAAACGAAGAATAAAAGGGCAACAAAATTTGGATAAATTTTTTACATCAAGGATGAAGTTTACAACTTACAACAAAACCAAAGAGTTTAAAGTAATTATCATACTAAACCAACTCTTTAGTACGATTTGAAAATGCAAAACGTTGAGTTTGGCTACAAAAATCCTTCAAGACAGTGAGGCAATGAACGACCGAGAAGTTGACAAGTAACAAACAACACTAGTCCCGACTTTAGTCTAGAACGTCTATTTGTAGGTGCACTGGCCATGTAATAAAGTAGGGGGTGAGCATCACAAACGTTCATCGCTCACCATCAAAGAATCTACCCCAGCTAGGTTTGAAAATAGTATATGACACTATATATATTATAGGAAAATGATGCACAACAAAAGTTTTATTTAGTTTTGAAAATAGATTGTATGCTCACACAATTTCCTTTTAAAAAGAAAATAGGGATCCCAATAAATCGCCACATGCCTGATGACTGGTCTAATGACCAACTACCTCCTGTAGCGAGAGTGTCCTTTAATGCTCTACCCTTAGATATCCTAGTACCTTTCCTAGAAAGGTAGTGGTAATAATCCCTTCGTAGTAGTCCCTTCGTAGTAGCCCCTCCGGAGGTTTAGGGGATCGAAACCCAAGGCAGTCGCCATGTCCCCTTCACTCTCAAGTCATCACTTTAATTTGTAGCATAAAACAACATGCATATCATGATATAAAACAAAACCATTTTTCCTCATGGTTCTATCACAACAAAATCCATGCAGCTTTCATAGGCATTCGTATATTTACATATACATACATTCACAAAATTCCATAACTAGGATAAGTGAGGATCCCCCTACCTGGTGTCCAAGTCAAGCAAGCACTATTCCTCACCAATACCTAAATTCCAAAACTAAAACGAAAATCCACATCACTACTGCAATAGCTAAGCTCCACGTACTTGAGCAAGCTCATTGATCACTCCTAATGCCATGTATATCTTTCTTTCACTCTCTTTTCTTTCCTAAATCTCTCTCTCTCTCTCTCTCTCTAACATATATATAAATATATACACGCACAACATATATATACAAGTATGTACACACACACACACACTAATCTCTACGTAATGCATGCTATCTCCATCTCTCTCTCCTACGAGAACTCACGTGCTGCATGCTGCCTCATTTCCAAAAACAATGGAGCGACATATTGGTGAATTACTTACATCGAAAGTTGTTTGGAACTTTATATTTTCCTGCTAGGAATGTCAAAATAAATGTCGGAGCTTAACAATGGGTAAACTACGAATGGCTTGATCCGTCTTAAGTATGTAAGCAGTCTAACACAAAGGATAGATGCAGTCATGAAATAAAAGAAAAAGTTACTGCTCTTTGAACCATTGGATTGTTTTTGGTCATATCTTGGAAGTGAGGCATGATAGTTGAACAAGTACTTTCTGACGTTACATGTCGATCCAAAATGTATCCTAGGATCGGAGCATGACACACATAATTCTACAAGAAACAGATCATTTTTCTTGGTCAAAACATTTCTTCCAGTCATTGGCTTATTTTTTTCTAGAAATTTGCCCGAGGCTTTTTACTGCTGCATATCCGAAGAATTTTCCATAATTTATACACAGTAGCAGCAGATGAATCTTAAATGGAAAAAGAGAAAGAGAAGCAGTATATTACAATAAAATCCAAGCCTAAACTGAGGATCGGGCCAAGACACATATAATTCTGCAAGAAACAGATCATTTTTCTATGTCAAAACATTTCTTCCAGTCATTGGCTTTTTACTGCTGCATATCCGAAGAATTTTCCATAACTTATACACAATAGCAGCAGATGAATCTTAATTGGAAAAAGAGAAAGAGAAGCAGTACAATAAAATCCAAATTTAAACTAAGCAGTTGAATGAGATCCTGTTCCAGTTTCGGTACTACCAAGAACTCCCACTAAAGTTTGGTAGCCTGAGATGTTGCTTGACAAATCCCAATTCAGTGAATTGCTCATGGTTCTTGACAGAAACTGTACAATCTCCTCCATGCCCGGGCGAGCAGCGGGGTTTTTGTTCAAGCAGTTCTCAATCAGTTTGATCACGAACACAGCAAGTTCTGGAGGATAACTCTCTTGCATAGAAGGATCCATGAACTCCCTCAAACTCTGCCCTCCGTCTTTGTTGTTAAGCAGAGAGTTTACAACATCAGACAAGAGAATATTCTTTTCGTAAAACATAGCAACCTCTTTTCCAGTGAGTATTTCCAGCATGAGAACGCCAAATGCATAGACATCAAGCTTTGGGGATACCAAGCCATTTTCCAAGTACTCAGGAGCCATGTAGCCTATTGTTCCGACAATGTGATTTGTCAAAGAAAACTCACCTTCCGGCGCTTCTGTTGACCTTGCTAGACCGAAGTTTGCAATCTTGGCCCTGAAATCGCTGTCAAGAAGAATGTTACTGCTCATTACATCCTTGTGGACATGGGGAGGAGTGGTGAAGCTGTGGAGATAGTGAAGCCCTGAGGCCACATCCAGCATAATCTGTATTCTCTGTGTCCAGTTCAGGAACTTCCCGTCATTGCTACTGTTGTAAATCCAATCACTCAAGGGTCCATTGACAGCATACTCGTAGATAAGATACGAATGTCCGTCATTAAAGCAAACTCCAGAGAGGCGAATGATATTGGAATGGCTGACTTTTTTTAGTAAATTTATCTCTTTGGACACATCTCCATTCATCTCCTTAATGGCTGCCAAATCCTCATTAATTTTGGCGCGATAAATAGACCCTTTAATCAAATAAGCAGTGCTAAAACCATCTGTTGCGCGTTGCAGTTCCTCAAATTTGTAAACTTTGAGGGATTGAGCTATGCCAGACAAGGCCTCTAAGAAGTCCCGAGATCCTTCTTCCTCCACCTTCTTCTCTTGTGATTTCTCAAGTGCCTCAAAGCTCTCTGAGGCGATAACTGGATCGAAGCCCTTCTTAGTACTTCTGCGGAAAAATGCACGGAAGATAATAACGCCTATGACCAATACAAGCCCACCTCCTCCAAGAGCCCCAACAAGGGCGTAAACCCATGTTTTGTTTGAGTTATTGGAGGGAGGTGGAGGTGTTGCCGGAGGCGATGGTGATGAAGCGGGAGGCTCTACGATTTGAGAACTATTTGGAGGGTTTTTCAAAGGAACTAAGAGTGTGCTGAAGGAAAAAATTGTGGAATCCTGCTCCGAAAGGCCGTTAGCTTCGAGAGCTCTCCCTGTATCTGAACCAAATGGTCCAAATCTATTGCTGATCAATGAAACATAATCGCCTGGGACGACTAAGTAAGTCAAAAGATACTTGAAACCTAGATCAGTTTGGTTCTTTGTGGGACAAGCGCATCTAAGAGGAACATTGAGTCTGTCACCAACATACAAGTCTTCTGTAGTTCGATTAGCAGTCTGATTCAACAGAGCTTGACATGTCGAAAGGCCTTGCAATGTGTTATTCGCAATGATAAAAAGGGTATCGCCATGGACAACAACATGAGATGTGTTTAGCTGATAGTACTCACCTGAGCAGGAGCAATTAATCGGAACAATCACCAACTTGTTGGTTTCGAACGTTGCAGTCTCAGAAACCGAATTTATCTCTGCCAGCTGAGACGGGTCGGAAGCCAGCATACTGGAGATGGCAGAGACCGTGTTGTAAGGCGCCCGGGATCTGAAGGTGAGGAATGATTGGCAACTCTTGCTTGCTCCATTGCAGGTGTAGCCAAGAACAGATTTTGAGTAAGTTTCTGGGTTGTGACAATCTGAGAAGGCCTGTCCCTCGTAAGGCTGCTGAGCAAAAATCAAGCAAGAGCAACAAAAAATGGTGAGAATTATAGCAGATATGAGAGGGAGGATATTCATTTTTCTTGAATCGAAAGGTGTGGAGTTTTTCTGCAAGGAAAAGTTCGGAACCTCGGACTTGGAATATATTCCAAAATTTGTGGGCCTCTTGAGATACTAATATGGAATTTCCATGGTGAATTATTTGCATAATTTATATGCAAAAACCAGGGTGGATTGAAGGACTGTCTGGTTGACTTTTTCTTAGTTGCCTTGTTTGACTTCAACTTTTACCAGAACGTGATCTGTAAGTGGAGTTAATCTTCAATTAGTACTAAAAAAATAGTTTATTCAGTTCTTATTAAGAAAAGTAGGTTTGTATTGTAGCACTAATCTTTGACACGTATCAACATTGGTTGGGCACGCACTAGAAAACAATTAAATACTTCTACTTATTATGGTTTTCAATTCTCGTTGTTATATTTTAGAAAACTTTAACGAAAAATTTCTGATACTGTTTATTTTAACGAAAAATCATATTGTTACACTAAAAAAATCAATTTTGGTACTATTTATTTTACCCTTTATTTTATCCTTATCGTTAAAACTCAGAGTTTTTAAACCATTTTCATTAATTTTCTTTATATTTTATTAGTATTTTTCTTATTAAGTGAAACAATTCATATTATACCCAATAATTCCTTTTGTATACGATGCTTATTATATATAGGTCAGAAGGGCAATTACAACTCTTACTCAACATAAAGTTCAAGTCTCCAAATTCGCATTTCATTATTAAAGAGACAATATATAGTAACAAAAGATTAGGCTAACAGAGCTACACACGAAGGCTAAGAAGAACCTAAAATTAGACAATTAGTATTTTCTATGCCAGAAATTATGATACAATTCACAAAGTGTGTCACATCTTATATAGTAAGAGGAATATAAATTAGGGTTTATTAAGTGTTGGGCAGTGAAATTGCAGGGCTGAGGAAAACAATTCGATTGCACAAACTTCTTAGGTGGAGAGGACTGAGGCCATCTCCAACTGAAAGGTCAAGTGAACCAGAGGGCCGAAAATAGCTCGAAAATTGTTTCCAACCGAGGGCTAGGCCAAATGGCTCGTGAGCCCCACTGGACAAAAAAGGGTCAAAGGGCCAACTGGCCGGTCCCGGGCCGGGCTAGAATTCAAATTGCAACGGCTAGCTATCAGACGTCAGCTAGCCGTTATTTTTTTTTTTTTTTTTTACAAAATTTTTAAATTCTATTTTTTTCTATAACTTCCTAAACCATTAAACAATATTAAATTAAACTAAGTAACATGAAACAACATTAAATAACATTAAACAACATAAAATTTATACAACATAAATTTAATTTGTTGTAGTTTTTAAATTTAATTTGTAGTTTTTAAATTTAAGTTGTAGTTTTTAAACATAAGTTGTAGTTTTTAAATTTAAGTTGTTGTAGTTTTTAAATTTAAATAATAAATTATGTTTGGCCC
>JAOTRO020000003.1:1056363-1067288 GCA_028566515.2 Pyracantha coccinea | reverse complement strand
ATTCGAAGCACCCGACCTGCCGCCACCATGTTACGATTTGAACTAGTATCCCAGACTTGCCCAGAAAACTTCCATTTTTATTCTGATCGTGGCTATGGTCTTCCACCGAGTGTTGGATCCTTCTAGAAGCCCTTAAAGAAATAACCATTTTAGCCAATTCTAAAGTTAATCACCAATAGATGTATAAATACTTCAAAATCTTAATGTGGACTTCCACCTTCCCACTGTAGTTCCACATCTTACACAACCTAGCAACCCTTTCTGGCTCTCTCCCACCTCAACCTCCCCTGCTGCAAATTCTTCCTCTTCCTGTTGAATAAAGTCCCAATTCAAATGACCTACAAAAATATCACTGAACATACTGCAAAAATTAAAGATTCAGAGATAAGAAATACAAAAGTTAACAAGGAATTGAATTGGGGTGGGCTGGGGCTGAAGAAGATTGAGAAGATGCAGGTGTGGCGGTGGTGGGTGCTTCGAAGTGAGGTAGACTGAGAATAGTCGAGGGGAAGAGAGAGAGAGAGAGAGAGAGAGAAAGAGGTGAAAATAATTTGGTCGTTGAATTTGTATCAACGGTTGATATCAATCAGTCAGGAGGATCTTCACGTAAATGATCCACAGAGGATCTAAGTCCGGTAAATACAATAATGACGTGACATAATCTTTACTTTTTAAAGCACTTGGCTAAGGGCTAGTTTGGTATTGCTGTGTTTTGAAGAAAAAAAAATTGTTTCTACTGTGCTGTAAGAATAAGCAGCTGTAAAATAAAGCAGCAGAGTGTTTACTAAACTTTTTAGCAAAAGTGCTTTTGAAAAAAAAAACAGTATTATAGTATTTAGTAAACTTTTATGTAAAACAGCTGTGCTTGTGTGAAATAATCAAAAAATGTATAATACTATATTATTATTATGATATTTTATTTAAAATTACTATTTTTATGTGAGGATTTTGTGTGGTTATGGGGCCCACCCCATTTCCCTCTCCTCGTGTCTTCATTTCCCTCTACACTCCCGAACTCTTTCGAAAACTTTCAGCTCTCTCTCTCTCTCTGCACGCTCTCCTCCACCGAGACAACCCCACACACAAACCTTTGATCTCAGACCATCTCACCACCAGATTATCATCATCTCCACCCCTACGAATTTAACCCCAAGTTTGGATTACAGGAATCGTGTTTTGGGTGCTAGGGATAAGAAAATTTGAGAACTCAAATCCCTGAGCTCTCCGGCAAGAATCAGGACAAAATCAGTTAGCCGCCCACTCATTCTCTCATCTTTCTCTCTTTGTCTCTCTCTCTCTCCCATCTAGAATTCGAGAGTTATCCTTTTTGCCTAATTTTTTTCATCTGATTTTCTCCACTCTGAGAACCACATCGTCCAAAAGTTCCTTCTCATCTACCTCAAGATCATCGACAATATCAACTTTCCGAGTGAAATCCATACCAATATTCCTTGTTTTAGGTGTAGTTTGACATATGGATTTGAATGGTGGCGTTGCATGTGAAGATCAAGTACTAAAAAATGAAGAAAGCCAAATCTTCCCTCTCTATGAAAAACTTTTCAGCGAGTTGCCTTAAGGCTCGACGAAATTGGGGTGCTTCAAACTCAATTCAACATTCATTTAATCTCAGGTACAACTTCTGTATCCTGCATATCGAATTTTGGCATGAAATTTCTTGGGATTTAACCCCAATGTCTCTGTGTTCATGCCCAGAAATCTGGTGACCTTCTTGGTGATTTTTCCGGTGAACTCGAGACTGAATCTACACCAATGGCCAAATCTCAACTCTGGGTAACTCTCTTGACTTTATCTGTGAAGTTTGAGGCTAAATTCGAAGGACTATAGCTAATGCCTGCTCTGTATTTTTTGCCCAGAAACCAACGAAGCATCACCGGTGCCATTACAACTAATCAAAGACCAATTCATTCCTAATCGATGACTGGGTAAATCTCTGAACCTCTGTGAAGTTTTAATTGGGATTAAATGAAAATTTGGGAGAATATTGGGGTCAGGGCGTGTCATCTCTCATCTATTCCCACTGTTTTTTTGCAAGCATGAATCTTTTTCTCGCTCGGATTTTGGACTGGTTCTTGCTCGGATTCTGGGATTCGATCCAATCGGCAAATTTTCAAAAATGGTTTCTAAAAAAGATTGAATCCTTTTCTTATTTGTGTATTTGGAGGATGTGGAAGAAGAATAGGGATGAATGTTGGTGCAGTGGTGGTGGTCGGTGTTTAGGAGGAGTGGGCGGGACAGCTGCGGTCCTACTCTGATGCAAGGGATGAGGTGAACGAGTGTGAGAGATTCTAGTTTGAGTATTAATGACAAGGTCTGTCATTTTGTAAAAATGACAAGGGTGTTATTGGACTTTAGAAAGTTTAATTAATGATGCACTGTAGCTCCGCGGGTTTTGAAAAAAAAGCTAGTTTTCCAAAGCAGCATTTAGTTGCTTCAGCTTTTATGATGATTTTAGCTGTCAATCACCACAGCTTCCAAAATAATCCTCTTTTTTAGTTTACCAAACACCTTCAACATAAAAACTTAAAAAATAAGCAGCTTTTGTTTAAGCATCTCAGTGCCAAACCAGGGCTGAGTCTTAACTTTCAACCTCCTCTCTAACCCTAGGTCCAATGGAGATCATGAGCTCCAAGCAACATGCAGCCCAGGAATGGGGCACCTCATCCCCGTCCTCGGGCTTGGAAAACGACTCGTCACACACCAAAATTTCGCCGTCACAATCTTCATCTTCCCATCTTCCGTGGAGGAACTCAAGGCAGCCACGTCCACAAAATTATGTGACATCGTCCAACTCCCACCCCCGGACATCTCCGGGACCAGGACACTTCAATCACTACAAACCTGGTCGTAATGATACGAGAGCTACAACATGTGTTCCAGTCGGCCATATGAGGCATGAAGTTCACCCCGACCATGCTTATCGTGGACCTGTTCGGCACCGAATAATTTCCCATTGCCGAGGACCTAGGCATTCCAAAGTACTTGTTCTTTGCTTCCAATGCATGGTTTTTATCGTTCGTGATTTGCTGCCCGACCCTCGACAAGGAAGTCAAATGAGATTTCATTGACCACAAAGAGCCGTTGAAGATCCCAAGTTGTAGGGAGTTCCGTCCGCAGCTCAATGTCTTTGATGTTATGTTGTACCGGACCAACCAGCAATACCATGATTTTGTTGGGATAGCAAGCCGGATCCAAGTGTAGCGATGGGATCTTGCTAAGCATGTGGGAGGAGTTAGAGCCCACTACTATTGCGGCGCTTAGAGATGGGAACTTGTTAGGCCGACACTCGACGGTGCCGGTTTATCCAATTGGGCCCATAATAAGGTCCAATGAGTCGTTTTGTTCAGACGGAAATGTGTTTGATTGGTTAGACAAGCAACCTAGTGAGTCCGTAATTTTTGTGTTATTTGGTAGTGGTAGGGCTTTGTCGCACGAGCAAATGACTAAGATCGCTTGGGGTTTGGAGTTCAGCCAACAACGATTCATTTGGGTGATACGCGCTTCCACCGTAACAACTGCGAATGTGGCCTATTTTATAGCTGACTGTGATGATGAAGGTCCGTTGAAGCACTGGCCTGAAGGGTTCGTCGACCGAACCAAAGACCTTGGGCTTGTTATTCCTTTATGGGCCCCATAAGTGGCGATTTTGGCCAATCCATCAGTTGGAGGGTTTTTGTCGCATTGTGGGTGGAGCTCAACCCTAGAGAGCCTAACCAACGAAGTGCCGATGATTGTTTGGCCACTATGCGGAGCAGAGGACGAACGCCATGCAGCTGACAGAAGAGCTTGGGTGGCGGTGCGGTCGAAGATACTGCTGTGGAAGAAAGTGTTGGACAAGAAAGAGATACAGGAAAAGGTGAGAATGATCATGGACGACCAGAAAGGCTTTTTTTTTTTGAGGGAAAGAATGAAGAAGCTAAAAGAAAGTGCCGCAAAGGCTTTGGAAGAAGGCGGTTCATCTCATAATGCTCTTTCTCAATTTGCAAAGCATGGTGAATCGATGTACATGAAACTTGCCAGTGCCAATTTCCGAAAGTGAATTGGAGGCATTGTCTTGTAATTTAATTATCTCAATAATGCTTCCGAGCATTATTTCATCTTGTTTTGTGTTCTTGTTGTATTTGGGGTTGCTTTTAGCGTTACGATAAATAAGAAGTTTAATTAAGGTATCAAATTTTATAGAACAACCTTACTATTAAAATGACATTTCTTGTTAAAGAATAAGGACCACTCTTGAGGGGAAACTTTTGGCAAACAATGACCAATTCCAAATCACAAGAAAAAATCCGTTATATAACAACACAAGATTAACGGTATTTCAAGTTAATCATGTGTTTTCATGTCCTAAAATCAGAACACGTAATCACTATTAATTATAACAATGGAGAATGATTTGGTTTAAGGCTTATTAGACAAAATGTCTCCTGAAACTGCCGTTGAGTCTCAGTTTACCCCCTAAAATTGATATTTTCAACTCTTTTGTCTTACTTTACCCACTTCCGTTAGTGGATTGTTAAATTTAAGGGTATTTTAAACATTTCAGTTTTTACACATTTATTTACCTCCAGCCCCCACGCTAAACAAGTCTCAATTTTATTTTTGACAACTCTAATTCAAACGCATAAATTTTGGGCATTTTTAAAAGTAAATTATTCAATCAATAGAAAATTTCCGAGCAACAAAATCATTGTATCAACCAAAATAAGCGTTACATTTGTTCGTAAAGTCATTTTACTTGCAAGACATCTATGTATTGGCTCGAAACTTTGCAATTGAAAAATATTCATTACTACACAATCATTATACCATTAAGCTATCCTATCCAAAATACTTCCCAAACCAAAAAAATCATTTAAAGCAAATGTGTACAGTTTGAACAAGCTCATGCCTAATGGAATTAGTGCTCAACAATGTGAAATTTTTTGTTTCAAACTATGCACATTTGCTTTAAATGAATTTTTTTGGTTTGGGAAGTATTTTGGATAGGAATATGATAGCTTAATGGTATGCTGGTTTTGTTGTGATGAATATTTTTCAATTGCAAAGTTTCGAGCCAATACATGGATGTTTTGCAAGTGAAATGACTCTAAGAACAAATGTAATCCTTATTTTGGTTGATACAATGATTTTGTTGCTTGGAATTTTTCTATTGATTGAATAATTTATTTTTAAAAATGCCCAAATTTTATGCGTTTGAATTAGAGTTGTCAAAAATAAAATTGAGACTTATTTAGTGTGGGGGCTAGAGGTAAATAATGTGTAAAAATTGAAATGTCTAAAATGCCCTTACATTTAAGGGTCCATTAACAGAAGTGGGTAAAGTAAGACAAAAAAGTTGAAAATGTCAATTTCAGGAGACAAAGTGAGACAAAACCAGGCTCAACGGATAAACTGAAACTCAATGGCAGTTTCAGAGGGCATTTCAACTAATAAGGCTTTGGTTTAATTATTCTGACTGGGGAAGCAGCTATGAGTGAGGAGGGCCTTCGTTCAATGCACTGTCCAAATTGGCACGGCTACGGGAGACCAACGCCCAACGCCGGAAAGTTGAGACTGCGTGCAGATAAGACTTGAGGCATACGCAAATAACGAATCGTAAAGGATAAACAGTCCAGAGAATCGAATCATCGGTGTCATAGGTCCGATTTCTCGGTAACATTGTATAGTAGGAATGCATTAGCGATGTTTAAACAACGAAGACTTCGAAAAAAAGGTAGCAAGTTTCCAAATAAACGATCATAAAAACAGATGGCACACGAGATACTACTGATCTCGAGATACAATATGCATTTTTATTCATTACTGAGTCAATATGCACATTCAGAAAGCTCGCTTTTTTCTCGGAGAGAAACGAAGGAGGGATGCAGCTCACACGCTTATGGGTTCGGTGGCTTTTTTCAGCCATGCCGTCTCAGATTCATCCAAGTATGGAGCCAGAACATCCCTACATTTGGAATGGTAGGTGTTGATCCATTCCAATTCTTCAGGTACTAAAAGACTCAAGTCGATCAACTTTCTCTGGTACGGTGCCTGGAAAGGGAATAAAACAGATAAAATTTTAAATCAGCTCAACCCCGTGTTCTTTCTGGAAAATTCCACAATATCGATTTGGAAATCAATTTGGAAATTGATCAACCCAGTATAAGTCTCTGTCATCTCTAGACAATTACACGATATCTTGCTCTATAATCGATAATTTGAGTGAGAAAGTGTTGTAGTAACATAAATGCCAGGCCGCTGTGTGACCAAGTTAACTCGTGCACAAATTAAGTTCATGTCCAATGTTTTATGTGCAAGTCATTTGATCCAATCGAAAAGAAAAACAAAAGTCACGCATAGCATGGAAATCGAACTATTTAATAGTAAGGAAAGTAGGAAATTGCGCACTTACCCATGTTATATGCTCAAATTGCAAGTAACCCTTGTCACCAAAGTTGAACTTTGTATCAGCTTCGTTGATTACAAGCACGTTCTCCAATCTTATACCAAATTTCCCGTCCTCGTAGTATCCAGGTTCTGAAAAGTGCAGTTCTACAGTCAGTCTAAAGGGTACTTACAAGTCACATAGTCCCATTCAAGAAGCTACTAACAACTCCCATTCGTCGACACTCAAAACAATTCATAGATGCATGCCCTAAACAAGTATGACTAATAAGTTGTCAGCATGATCAATGCATGAACAATAAACAATTCAAGAAACATGATTACTTGAGCACAGATTCTAAGGGCAACGAGAAAGGGAGAACCTGCCGCAATATCGATCAATCATTATGCATGAACTACAACATAAGATAAGAGATAGTCAACTTAAGATACAATATCAATCATGATTCCTGATGCGTGGCCATCCTCCGGTATGCGGGATTGAATTCTTTGTTGAGTTTGAGAAAGTTTTTATACAAGTGTAAAACAAAATAAATAATAATAAGAATAATTGTATCCACTGCTACTAACCATCTGTTACAGTCATGGAAACTTGCAGTGGGACATTTCGAGCATGTGGTCTGAAACTAATCAAATGTGGACCTGCTCAACCAGTGCAAATGGAAGGAAGAAACGAAAATTCATTAATAAGCTCAAATTAAACACTCTATTGGAGAGCAAAGAATGAGCAGTTCTCGTTAGTATTTACCTTCATGAACATTTAGATAAGACCCAATCCCATGACCAGTACCATGTCGATAATCAAGACCACTCTTCCACAGAGGAACTCGAGCAAGAATGTCAAGCGCATTTCCTGTAAAAAGTTAACGATGAAAATGTATTCAACTAAGACATGCTTACACTTGAAAAATCTGATTAGAAAATGTATTCAACTAAGACATGCTTACACTTGAAAAATCTGATTAAAAAAGACAAGCATGAAATACCATTGGTTCCATTAGGAAATCGAGCATTCCCGAGACCTATATGACCCTTGAGGACCTGCACAATATGCAGCACATCACACTACTTCATATAACCCTAAGATGAGGATTGGCTTGAAGGAATTTTGGGATAACAGTCTACGTATGTAGGACATAAAGGACTCAACTGTTGTGGATCTAAATTATGTAATGCATAGAGTACAAATTAAGAACATGAAAATAATGAAATCCCATTGTGAATCTAAATTCATTAACTCGTTCATTATCAGTTAAATCTAAGGGTCCATTTTGATGGATGGATATAACATGGGGATTTGGATTTGAGTTTCTAGCGTAAAAGGCTAATGTAGATAGTACTGCTTCATTTGTGGTTATTTTATGCCATGGTAAACTGAAATCTTTTCAACAGTAGTAATAAGCTTGAGGAAGGCTGTGTAAATAATGAGTCAAAAACTACAAAAAGTTCGTAGCAGTAGTATACGTTGAATGGTGATGAAGGTCGGTGGGAGTGGCTACGGTGGTTATAAACTGTAGGTGTGGTGACAATGGATCATGAGTAACAGAATACACGGATGACCAGGTACAAGATTTTGGCAATTCAAAGCATAACAAAACAGAGTTAGAACAACAGTGTTCAAATTAGGATGAGTTCAATAACCAAATAACAAGATGTCTTAAAAGAGAGCAACGAAAAGAACTTACTGCCGTATAGCATGCTTTCTCATGAGCTGAAGGTTTTCCAAAATGAACTGTCCGTGTTATGTCAGTTGTTCCATCAAGATACTGCAACCAGGTCATCAACATTACCAATTGAAAGAACAGAAGCATCATGAGTAAGTGAGTATGCTAGAACATAAATGCATGAAATTGGTTGGCAATTTTTTATCAGCCAAATGATAGTTGACAAACCTGTGCCCCAGAGTCAAAAAGATAGATGCTGTCTGGATCAAACTCAGCACAAGTTTCTGCTTCCGGTGAATAATGAATGATTGCCGCATTTGGGCCAACAGACGAAATAGTCGGAAAACTCAAACCTCTAAAGTTCTGCAAATATAACAGAAAAAGAAATTCCTATCATGTAAAGCAAACTAAACATGCATGGAGGTAGATAAGCATACAAGTAAACATCTAATTAATAAATTGATGTGCATATTTCATTTTTCTGTAACCGCTTGTTGCAAATATTCTGAGTGTGGAAGAGAAAAAGTTTTACAGTCAGATCCATGACTGCAAATATACCAAATAGAAAGAACACAGAATCAAGAAATATATATGAGGGGTAAGCACGTTTGCATCAAAGGAATTTCGCTACTATCATGTTGGATTTTCATATTAAAAGTTCACACTACCTCTTTTGATGCTCGAAAGCCCTCCAGCTTATCACTTACAGTCACCTCGGTTAGCTTTGCAGTTTTCCTGTCATAGTTCATTCAATTCAATCAATACATAAACATATAATAGAAAGAAAAAAAATGGTGCCACTCAGCATATATTCAGCAATCAAAACATTAAATTAAGCATAGAACGGTGTAAGGCATCAACTGTACGAAAGTTCATAGAACGGATGATCACTAACTGCAATTGGACAAAAACAGTTCTTTGTGTGATTTTCACATCTTACTTACAACGTAAAACGTTTCTATATCAAGATCATGATGCATCTCATCCACATGGTGAGAGGTCTGAAATTCAACAAGGAAACTCAAACTTACGTTTGGTTTTTCTTATCCGTTGCCTCTCCCTCCAAAAAGAAGCCGGAAGCCCCATATATCTCCTGCGCCTGCATTTTTTTCATACAAGCTCAAGCATTAGTTCAGACCTTTCATATTGTTGCAAATCTAGGGAACTAAACGCATCAAAATCTCGAAAACATATAGGAAATCAGAAAATATTGTTTAGAACATTTAAAGATATTAAGATACCATAGGAGTCACAATTTACCTGCTTATCCAACCATACAAGATATTGCACAACAGCTACTCCATCCCGGACATGAGCTTTCTTTAACCCTTCCAACTCGACCGGGTTCTAAGATTTTAGAGCAATCAGTTGATAAGAAAAAATGAATTGAATAAAATCACTGGCACGACCATCAGAAACAATATGCTATCTTTATAAGATAGGAAGTGTAGCATGCTACCTTTAGAGCTTTTGCTAGGGCCAAAGGCGACGGCTGCAAGATAACTTTTTCGGGGTTTAGTCTTGAATACAAAGCATAACAGCATGAACCAGGGTCAGCCCATATGAGGTCATTATCTGTTTCTTCTGCTTTGTTTCCACCATTAGGCTTTTCAGCTTCGGTTCCTTTAACTGTAGATGAAGGTTTGAGCTGATTAGATGCAAGCAAGGCAACGTCTGAGCTCACTGCTTTATAGTCCCGAACCTCAATCCCATTTTCTTCCAAGTAAGAGTTTACCTGCATATCGAGTGAATTTGTCAGATGTGTCCACTAAACCGATTATCTGCTCATGCTCACTCTTGCATTATAACATGGAAAAAAGTACATACGAAAAAAGAAATGGAGGGCATCGTAATTTAGTCCAAAGGGTATAATCACTGTTATCAGTAATCAGACACACAAATTGGTGAAGGCTAATAGTAAATACATCTATTATTACTGGTGGCTTGACAACTTCAAGCCAATACTCACTGTCCTAAGAAGGTTGCTTAATAAGATTAAGATTAAGATGGTGATGTGTGTATTATGTATGATAATAATGTTAACTGTGTATGATACAATGATTTAACTGACCTCAGAAGAAACCTTCCTTTTGTCCACATAAAGGAAAGCCGAGTTGGATGTCACAATAGCAAATGCATGAACAACTGGACTGTAGGCAACATCAGTGCCCCGAATATTATATGCCCAAGCAACCTGCAGAATAGCAATTAAATTGAGATACCGAATGACAAATTCAAAATAGAGTAAAAGTACGAGGCCACATGAAGCAACACACCGAACCAACTAACCTCATCAAGCGCTGAGATGATTATACCACGAGCATTCTCTCGTACGATTTTTTCTCTTAAATACTTCAACTTATCAGCAACAGAACGACCAGCATATTCCAAAGGATGTATAACGACGGGATTAATTTCTGCGGGAGGCTGATTTTTCCAAACTTCGTCTACCAAATTTGTGGAAGTCTGAACCAACTTCTGTTGTTTCTTGGCAAAGGCACGCTCCCATAGTTGCGCGGTGCTTATTGACACGCACCAAGGATCAATACCAATGGCTGAATCTTGGGGTAGATTCTAACGAAAACAAATCACAAAATTCACTTAATACAGAGCCCAATATGAATGCGCAAAGTCGCTAAAACTCGTAATTTAATGTCATTGCTGTTACAAAAAGGTTAAAAGCTACGGAATATACAACGTCGAAAATGATCACAGGAGTTACTCAAAGAAGCAGTGACTCACATCTGCCATCCAGACATCGACGGTCGGGTCTTCTCCCATGCGCATAAGCTGCCACTGGTCACTGAGTTGTTGCGTTGCCTGCAAAAAGTACCGACCATCCGTCCATAGCCGTGCTTC
>JAOTRO020000003.1:1030173-1044114 GCA_028566515.2 Pyracantha coccinea | reverse complement strand
AAAATTTTATCACAATCTTGGCTAAATTATTGTAAACAGATAGTGACACGGGGCTCGTCGAGATTGGTTGAAAATCTTAGTGGAAATCTATTCACAAAATAGTACGTTCGAATAATGACACGTGGCGTTATAAGATTGGTTAAAAATCCTATCCGAAATGAAAACTATTTTTTATTTATTATTTTATAAAAAATAATAATAATATTTTAAATGGGCTGGGTGCCATAACATTTTGTAGAGGTGGAGATCATTTGTGCCAACGCATTTTTTAGACTTTGTGCCAGCGCATTTCTTAGGAGTGGAGATGCATTTGGCCTATTACTGTTCATTGGGGTCTATCATTGTTTACTGAGTGGATTAAATGGGCTGAGTGCTAGCAAATATTTTTCTCTGAAAGGTGCTTAGTATTTCTGCAACTTGAGTTTGGTGACATGATCAAGTCAGATAAACCATTTGATAGACGAATTTTTGCGTTACAGTTAGAAATCAGATGTGGTTGGATTTAAAAGTAATGATGCTACAATTTGTTTTGATTTTTTGACAAACAAAAGTATTAGTTAAGTTAAATTGCTAATTGTTAGAAGGGAGTAGAATCGTCGGAGATCCAATTTGCACTAAAATACATAAACATTATTATTTTTCACCACTACAATAAAGTGTGATGTTACAATTCATCAAAAACATAAAACATGATTTAAATTCTGAAAAAGTAAATGCTTTCATATCCAATCGAAATTTGATTGATGTGTAATTTTTTTTTATAATCAAAGTAAACAAACTTCATTAACTAAATTCCAACACTACAACCAAAGATGCTAGAACACCAATCAAAAGGGCGACAAAAAAAGGAGCTCAAACTCAAAGACGCAAATTAAAGCAGATAATAGTTGATTATACAACTGCAAGCTTATATCATTATAACAACCAAGACTTAAAAGAAAAAAAAAAGAAAAAAAAATTCACCTACTCAAACATGAACTGTTCAATTTTGTGTTTTTTTTTATACAACAATATTCTATGTAAGGGTATGTTCACTACCTGAATTTAACATTTGCCTAACGACCCTTCTTTCGTTGAGCCAAGTAACTTTGTACGATGAAATAAGAAAAATTTGTAAACCAAACTTGGTCAACAATTAATTTTTTCAGAAACTTTAAACAAAAAACTTGTTCGACTAGCATAGTTACCTTCGTCGGGTAACATTTTGCACCCTAGGAAACAAAATTGGCGTGTATTAAGATAGTTTGTAGGCTAAGTAAACTTGGCCGAACTAAAAAGTTCATCGGCCAAACCCCAATTCATTAAATAATTCGTTGGTCACTTCTCCTTTTCTTTGGTGACTTAGGGTTTAGGGTTTATATTTTGTCAGGCATAATGTATTATTTCATCGCACAAAGGTGAGAGATATTTTCACATATTCAATTCCTTCAACGATTTTTGAAATCTGTGAAATTAATTTAAAAATTCCAACCGTCAATATAGTTAGTATACACTTCAAGATGGCATCAATGTTCTAAAAAAAAGGGCCTAGGCGCTAGGCGGTGGTGACCCGAGGCGTTTTCTTGCAAATCAGTTGGAAAAATCGACTGGGCTCTAGGCGGGCCTAGGCAGAGCTAGGCGGTTTTTTTTTAATGAAATTAAAAAAAATCCTATCTAAGTCTAAGTGGTTTAAAATTGTGAACTTGGTGTACATGTATCATCTTACAATTCTCCTCACTATGGTTATAACTTATATGGCATATATGCTTAATGAGTTTTTAAATTTTGGATTTGTTGGATACTCGTTTTGCATTTTATCATTCTTTTATTATCTTATCCAAGGATTTCATACAAGTATAATTTTTTGTAAGTGTCAATATACACTTATTTATACAAGAAATTCACCTAAATCCGCCTAGACCCCGCCTAGGCGCTAGGCGCTAGGCACCAGCCCGATGTTCGACTAGCGCCTAGCGTTTTTTACAACCTTGGATGGCATATGCCAAAAATCATTCGAATGAAAGTATGCAGGATTATGCAACGAGACGAATTCTTCGACAGTTGAAAACATATCATCATGATTTAACTGTTAATTTAGCTCCAATTTTGATGATCCTTAGTAACTACCCTCCTCGAACCTAGAAGAATACAATGAATGGACCTGATTATATACACTTAGAGTTTATCCTATACCTCCATTAAGTAGAATGTATTAAATTTATGATCGGGTTTGTTCATTGTATTTTTCCTAGGGTTGAGGACTGTAACTGTAAAACAAAAAATCATCAAAATCGGAGCTGAAATCACTGTTAAATTGTGATTTTTTGTTTCTAACCGTCGAAGGATTTTGTCCTGTTACCTAATCCTTGAAAGTTTGTTCTGGTGATTTTTGGCGTATGAGATCTTGGAGTAATACTAACACGCCCCGATCCCAGTGTCCGAAGGATAACGAGATGGCCACATGATGGCCGACACTCGAGGGTGACGCAAGCCAATTATGAATGCATATGTTGAGAACATGTAAAACATACATAAAAATTCCTCACATAACCATGCAATGTAATATTCAAATACAACCTTTACAAAATAATATAATAATATTCAACCACCAACAAAATAATGGTGATGATGCATGACATGTTCAGAGCATACTATTAATTAAGATTACAAAGAAAATGGTCATACACCGAGATGACTCAAAGATACTGATGCGGGAGTGTCTTGACACCGGGATTGTACGCCTCGATTCTAAGTCTTGAGGGGGCGTAAAACAAAACATGAGTAGACCAAGTTTATATATATGTAATACTAAAACTGTTATTCATCAACGTACTAACCCCTAAAGTTTATGAAAACTCAATAGTATAATATGTAATAGGTTTTCCGAAAACCCTAGCATGCCATAAAACTTCATAAAACATATATCATATATAGTGTGCTTAGTAGTGGTATCAGTATCACCCGAAGGCATATAGGACTCTTCATTCGTCCGAAGGCATATATAACACTTCATTCGCCCGAAGGCATATATAACACTTCATTCGCCTGAAGGCCTTCATTCGTCTGTAGGCCCCTACAGCACCCGACCGAAGCCATATATAAATATCAATCATCCGCAGGCCCTTATAGCACCCAACCAAAGCCATATATATAGATATCATTTGTCCATAGGCCTCTACAGCACCCGACCGAAGCTATATATAGATATCATTCGCTCGTAGGCATAAGCACAAAAATCATTGAACATAATCTTTCCAAAATATATCTCATCAGAGCTCAATAGCTCAAACATCATATCATAAATCATTTTCATAAATATCTCGGTGAAAGTAAATCTAGTAAAGCATGAAATATCAGTAAGTGTAAATCCAATTTACTCATATACTCATAAAACGTAACCATTACATCATGTTTTTCATGTATGCATTTCTAATAGTAAAATCATGCATTTTGGAAAGGGTCCACTCACAGATACTTCGTCGCCGAATAGCCATTCGAACTAGGGGGGACGGAAACGCCACTAACAAACGCACCTAAGCACATAAAGAGACCAATTAATAAAACTCTACTCAAATGATTGAATTTGGAAAAATAGATGTCATAATCGGATTCAGGATGTCGAAATTAGTCTAGAAGGGGTCGCGGCCGAAACCCAAAACAAGTTAACCTAAAAGTCAACGTTGACGGGTCAATGCTGACCATAAGTCAACGGCTAACTTAACTGAGCCAAGCCAAGCCAAGTCAAGCTGCCGGAGCTCACTGGAATATGGGATTTTTTGCAGGAAGTTTGGATAATTTTCAAAGCTTTGTAACTTCTTTGTTTCTTAACCAAATTCAACCCATAATATATCAAAACAAAGCTAGGAAAGTGTAGAACAAGATTGTACCTATTTGAAAGTCCAATGGTTGCCAGAGATGGTCAAAAAATGGCCTAAAATGTGATTGGTCCGCGAGAAAACTAGGGAACTCACAGGAAACTGGTAAATCTTAACGTTCATAACTTCTTCAATACTCAACCAAATTGAGTGATTCAAAGCTAAAATGTAGTTAGGAATGTGAAGATGAGATTCATACCAAGTGGGGACCGAGTGGTGGCCGGAGTCGGCCAGAAAATGGCCTGAAAGATTGCCAAACGACCACGGCCTGGAAATTTATAGATTTGCACAGTGACTTTCCGTGAACCTTTGCTGAGTTCCTACACCACCAAAACCACCCAAAAACATACTAATCATGAACCTAGATACGACCTACAACGATAGGGACCAATTTCAAGTCTTACCTTCGTCGGAAATGGCGAGAAATCGTCGAAGAAGTTCCTTGAATAATGTAGCTCGAGGGTGAATTTTCGAATGGTTTTTCCTTCTATTTTCTTGGTTCAAGAACTCGTAGGGACTATGAGGGAAGGTTGTGGTGTAGTCTAGGTTGTTGTTATGTGTTGTTGTTTAAGTGAAAACCCTCTAGGAGGGTTGGTTTTTAAGAAAGGAAGGAGAGGCCCGAGAGTGAGGGAGAAAGTTTGTGAGAAATAGAGGTTTTCAGAATTTGTGAGAGAGAGAGAGAGAGAGAGGTTTTCAGAAAATAATAAAGGGAAGAGAGAAGAGGGTTTCACGGGGGGAAAAGGGAGAAAACATGTGGGCCCTAGTGGCTAACAAAACAAGGTCACTAAAGACGAAACACGAAAATATTCGAAAAACATTCGACGTTTCGAAACGTAAAATCTTCGTTATAACTCTAAATTCGAATCCGTTCACGCTTTCGCATTCATGGCGATGAGTACGATAACAATAAATCAAACAGAATAGTCACAAGCGTTACGTCCAGACGGTCAACGAAGGTCAACGTTCATGCTACAAGGGTAATTTGGTAATTTCATACGCTCGATAATATAAGAATATGACAAATTTAGGACAGGCTATCACAAATATAAACAAGTTTGATGGTTGGATTATTGAAACTAATTTTGCAGACTGCAAAACTAATTGAAGGAATTGGAAAAGATGAAATATCCCTTACCTTTGCTTGACAAAATAGCTTGTATTGCCCTATGAAATGTAAACATTAAATCCTAAAACATAAATTAAACTTTTGCGTGACGAATCTGGAATTGTTCGTCACGCAAAATATGCCATATCATGGGCCAAAATTTTCCCTTTGCTCGTAAACTTCACACAACAAAGGACTCTTGGCCCATCGAACGACATTCGTCGAGCAAAAGCCTCTGAAGAAACCAAAATGTTGACCTTTTTTGTCCGACGAACATTTGTATTCTGTCCAATAAAGTCTTGTTGTCCGGTGAATTTTGGTTCGTCGGATAAATGTTAATTTTTGGTAGTGACCGATATTCCTTAATTATTAAGCAGTCAATTATGTGGAGAGCCTACTTCCTGTCTAAACTTACAGAAGATGTGGTAGTTGTGTTGTAATTCTAGGTAGCATTTAGTTTTTATGTATGTGCAATGCTTTTAAGAATAAAAATAAAAATATATGATAAACTTGTGAAACTTGTGAAACTCTTTGCAAGGGTTTTGGTTAATTACGAATATTCATCTTTGTAATCAAGTTTCGAGTTCAACTTTCCTCATTCATTCCGATAGAAAAACAAAAATATAGTGAACCTCTTCTTCAAGAGATTAATAATATGATATCAATGCAGGTGTGAAAAAAAAATGTAATTATACGTATCCTTGAATGTATACGAAACCTGTTAGAACCTCTCTAACTTTCACTCAACGTACAATGTATTTCCAGTAACTTACTAAATATGGTGCCAGTTTGCATCCTATCAAAACCAAATTATAACACATTTCAACTTTCCCCAATACATTTTATCAAATACTCCTTAAACCACCCTTATCAAGTTATATTTGCTTTATTTCTCAAATAGGAAAACCAAAGAAATAAAACAACCTGGGACCAAATAAAATCTCACCGGAAATACCAATTTCACAAGTTGATTTCATTTTCTTTAACTATATTGAAGTTTCTTCTCTATCAGTATTACCGTTTAAAGATACTTTTCTCCTATACAAGTGGAAGGTTTAAGTTTATCTCTTAAATAATGAGTTCAACACCAAATTATTGAAGATGATATAGTGTAAATCAATATGTAATATGTAAGAATTAAAAAAAATAAAAAAAATTCTGTTCAATCTTCAAGGATGATGGGCCATTAAGGCCTCCAAACTCCAACCCAATTCCCATTTTCTATCAAAAATCTGTTTGAATACCCCGAAATTTCGGTTACGAAAGTCAGTGTTCAAAACTGCATGGTCTCCACGGGCAGACAAAAGACCTGATCGCATGCCACGGGCCTCGATCAACAGCCACGTGCCCATGCAAACAGACAACGTTAGCACTTATTCTTTTCTCTCTTTCCGGATTGAAACGCCGACTCTTTCGTTCATCCGAACCCAATTTTATTCTATTTAGACACCCCCCTCACTGCAATGCAAATCCATCACTACAATACAAATCCATAAAAAAGAATGTTGAAAAAAGCTCACATCTTCTTCTTCTTCCTGCTTTCTGTTGCTGTGTCTTTCGATGCAGCAAATGCAGTGAAAAATGAATGTGAATGTGGTTCAGGCGGTGGCGGTGGTGCTCCGGCTGGGTCTCTGGTGAATATAAATCAACGGCGGTCACTGGTTTCAACTGAGTATGGAGAGGTCTGGTCCGTTGATGTGAATGATGGACACAGGAGGCCTTACCATATCCAGTTCATCACTTTGGAACCCGACTCACTCTTCCTTCCGGTGCTTCTCCATGCAGACATGGTTTTTTATGTCAACACAGGTAACATGTATTCCATCACATGGTTATTCGGAGACAGACTGTGGTGATGTTAGAGAATTATTTATGGGAACAATCATCTCCGTTCATTTTATATCGTACGGTCAAAAATCATTTAAAATTTAAAATTCAAATATGAATAGTACCTACAAAAAACTGACCGTACGATATAAAATGAACGGACAAGATTGCGGGATCCCTAGGGGTTAGGTCAGGAGAGAATCCTGGTCCTTATTTATGTTGTATGATTGCGAATCCGAAACTTATATTTACTATTTTTTAATTGGTGCATTGAAAAATGTTTATGCTACTCTATTGTGAATCTGAAACATATCATATGGGTGATGCTAGATTGACCGCCTAATTAAACTATCTTTTGTACACATAACGTGGTGATTGATGGTTGGATTCCTTCTTTTAATCATCAAAGAAAGAATCGAACGCTATATCATATAGTGTACACAATATATATGGTTTAAAACCTGTTATCTCATTTTCGTTCCCGTATTTCACCCTCTTGAAAAATGTTTGTCTGTCGGATGTAAATCTGAAACATTGATGAATGGTCCAAATCACGGTCTAACAAATGCATCCTATGGATATCTGAAACCTCGACAAATGGTCGAAATTCACAATAAAAAATGCTTGTTGTCCAACTATGAATCTAATGACAGCATCTGAATTCATTCTTATGTGGTGAGGGAAATTTTCCTTAATTTTGAGCCTATATATTTGTTTCAAGGCTAATGCTATTTGTACGCCCAAAGTTCACATAAAAGTGACACACTATAATATAGATCAGACCCACATAAAATAGCACAACTGATTTCTATTAGAGAGTGTATCGACAAGTATGTCAGTTCTGTGTATACAAATAGTTTTTATCGTTTTTTCAATTACATTTTATTTTTATCTTAGTTGAGGTTTTGTTTTTGTTGGATTTAGGGAGTGGGAGGTTGAGTTGGACTGATGATGATGAAATTAGAAGGGTGGACATAAAGAGAGGTGATCTCTATAGACTCGACCCAGGCACTGTTTTCTTTGTACAAAGTAACTTAGAGACTGAGCGCTCGAAGCTGAGAATTAATGCAATCTTTGCAAGCAACTCAGATGATGACTTATATGTAAGAAGACCTATTTCTGATCCTTTTTCTTTACTTTCCTAGTTTACCATAAATCTTTTGGACATTTTCATCCATTTTTTGTCAAAATTTTCTTGTTTCTGTCGACAAAACATGTGCAGGATCCAGCAGTAGGGGCATACTCCAGCATTAGGGACATAGTCCGAGGGTTTGATCCGAAATTGCTTCGGTCAGCTTTCAAGGTATGAGCCACTCCAACCCAGAATCAAACAATGGGAAGTTCTCACTGTGTCATCAGAAATAATTGTAAATTTTAATTTTTTTTTTTTAATTTCATGCAAAATGGTGGTTGATTATTAGGTCTCTGAGGAAGTGATAGAATCAATAGTAAATGGAACAGACCAATCTGCCATTGTGCATGCAATTCCAACAAAGAAAGAAACTTTCTGGGATTTGGAGGCTCGATTCCTGAGAACGTTTCTACTAGGCAATGATGGCATTGCATTCAACAGTAAGAAGAAGACAACAACGTATAATATTTTCGACGAGGAACCAGATTTCGAGAATTGCAACGGTTGGAGCCTAACTGTGAACAAAAAAACCTCCAACTTGTTAAAGGGATCAAACATTGGTCTTTTCATGGTGAATTTGACAAAGGTCTGTCTTTGATCTATTGTTAAATTGAAGTGTGTAGTTAATTGAATGTTTTAATTTTAATTAATCTGGTTTTTTTTTTCATTGAAGGGGTCAATGATGGGACCTCATTGGAATCCAAGGGCAACTGAGATAGCAATAGTACTACAAGGGCAAGGGATGGTTAGGGTCGTTTGTTCAAGCACCGCAGCGAAGAAATCGGAATGCAGAAACATGCGGTTTAGGGTTCATGAAGGAGATGTATTTGCTGTGCCTAGGTTCCATCCAATGGCTCAGATGTCATTTAACAATAACTCTCTTGTGTTCATGGGGTTCAGCACGACAGAAAAGAAAAACAATCCTCAGTTTTTGGCTGGAAAATACTCGGTTCTGCAGACTTTGGACAAACAGGTCTTGGCAGCATCGTTTAATGTTACCAACACAACGATTGATCAACTTTTGTCTGTGCAGCCCGAGTCGTTTATAATAGATTGTACTTCTTGTGCTGAAGAAGAGGAGAAAGTGATGTTGGAAGAGATTAAAAAGGAGAGGGAGGAAGAGGAAGCTAAGAAGAGGGAGGAAGAGGAGGCTCGAAAGAGAGAGCAGGAGGAACAAGAGAGAAGGAGGGAGGACGAGGAAGCTAAGAAGAGGGATAAAGAGAAGAGAGAGAGACAAGAGGAAGAGAGAAAGAGGGAGGAGGAGGAAGCAAGGAAACGAGAAGAAGAGGAAGCCGCAAGGGAGCGAGAAGAACAAGCGGCAAGGGAGAGAGAGGAGCAAGGGGCGAGGAAGAGAGAGGAGCAAGCGGCGAGGGAGCGAGAGGAGCAAACCGCAAGGGGGCGAGAAGGGCAAGCCACAAAACAGCGAGAAGAGCAAGCCGCAAGGGAGAGAGAAGAGCAAGAGGTGGCAAGGGAGAGAGAAGAACACGAAGCGGCAAGGGAGCGAGAAGAGGAGGGTAGACAAGAAGAAAAAGAGGGCAGGCAAGGAGATGATGAAAGAAGACAACGGGAAGAAGGGGGGAGGGAGAGGAGGCAACAAGAGGAGTGGGAAAGACGGGAGGAAGATGCACGGAGGGAGCAGGAAGAGGCTCGGAGACAACAACAAGAAGAAAGGAAAGGAAGAGGAGAACAAACAGAGGAGCAAGAGAGAGGAGGTGGAGGCTTCGGCGCGGAGGAGGGAAGGAGATATCTGAGTGTCTTGAAGATTTAACTGAGATCTAGTTTCTCCGGTTAGCTCGGCTGTTCTGTCTCTTGAGTTTTGGTCTGCTGCATGTTTTGTTCATAGAATAATGTCTTATGCTGGCTCTTATGTTTGAAGTTTTGCTATGTTTTTCTGTAATAAACTTCTATGGCCTAAATACAAAACAAATTTTGCTGCAAATTAGAGAAGAAAAAAGAAGATAAGTTATTAACTTGTACATAAGAAACACAACTTCTTTAAATTATACACGTTGGATCAGCCACAAATGTCAACGCAGCCAAATTGGTTAGAACGGATGTGATCCCTCTATGCACAGAGTTTGAATCCTTTGAATCCCCCTCTTGATGTAGAACATCGTTCTTTCAAACTGAAAAATTGAATCACACTTTTAGATTTCAAAAATGGAACGGTTTTTACGTGAAAATTGGCTCAAACTTCAAGTCAAGAATGGAGGGGAAGAAAGTGAATTTTGTTTGACATTAGTGAAAATCATATCTCAAATAGCACTAGATAAAAACCAATGGGATTACAGCTCTCTCTGGGTTTCATGGAAAGACAGAGTAATGAGCTTCTAAGCTCCACCAGCCAAAAAAAAAAAAAAACCTACAACCGAAATGGGTTCTCTACACCCGATCACAAGACTCACACTTTAGTGGAGCCAGCTATATAAGACACAACAACGGTAATGTCATCAGGCTTGCCTCCGTAATAACAGAACCCAGCATCTTGAGCAGCCGTTGAAAAAGGTGACTGCGTGTTCTTATCCAGTGCTCGCTGGCTGGCATACCAGAGCTGCTATCTTCTGAGCTGTTACCTGTGGTGCCAAGCCAGCTCTTACCGCATGAACAACAACAGAAGTAATCTTGTTATTATACAAGTTGTCAAACAACCCGTCTGTTCCTGCTATAATGACATCCCCAGAGGCGACAGCAACCAAACATACCTGGTAAACATTGAGACACAATTAGACGCTAGTTGATCAGGGAATTTTGAAGTCTTTCCCCTCAATGTAATGAGAAAGTGATACACGTCTATTCATATCTTAATCAAGAAACATGCTCAGTTTCCGTCACATCTATTAGATTTCACAAAGTTGGATTTCAGATCTCTGCTACAACTATCTCGGAAGCAGTGGTTTTACAGAATACACAACCAAACAAGTTAATTCAGGGGAATCTATGTTACAATTTGGTAATATGCAAGTGACAACTAGCACAATGCTCGATAATTTACTGACCTGGCCAGAGCTTCGTAGATCAGCCCCGCTGCCACTTTCCAGCTGATACGTAAAATTGAAGCCATGCTGCTGCACGGGGGATTGGAAGATGGTGCATCCATCCCTAATAACTAAGAATCCACTGTCCCCTAGGTTGATAGCTTGTAGTCCCTGTTAGAAGAAGAAAGTGGTGAGAAAACACACTCATACTTGCTAATTGCTATATGTAAACAGTTCCGAGCTTTCTATTCTCATGACACCGAACATCCAAATTGCGCACAACAAACAAACTCAAGCAACCTTGCAAACCAGGAAGAGTTGTTTTAATTCATATACTAGAAACTTCAATCATGTATCCTGTCCAAGTTCATATCACTAGAGCTGGGCATCTGCAGCCTATTTTCTTTATCTCTATCACACTTATTTCAAGATTACTCCGATGCATGTATAGACCATCACTTATATATAAGTAAAGCTTGCAATTCAACATACTAAGTGCAAAAGTCAGCAATTATTATGTATATGGAAGACTGCAACCCACTACTTTTGGAAGATTATCAATACTGTGCAATAATATTCCATAAATACAAATGAACCGCATTCAATTATAGAGGGCTGCACTTGAAACAGAATTGCAAAATGCTGGAGGCAAACAGGCCAAACCCTGTAGAACTGCTAAACCAGCCACAGGCAAACAATTATCAAGAAAGTACTTGAGAATCCTACGGTATGTTCATATATCTGTTGTTTTCAGGTATGGTCTATGACTGTAACAAGACTCTTGAATCGTTCTGTAGCGTATTACAATTAAAGAAAGTATTTATGTTCTTCCTTGACGTATTTCCAACGCTGATTTGCGTATAGTAACAGATATATAATAAGCGCCAATATCATTTATGTCCATATATGTCAGCAGTATAATGCAGCCACACATGATTGTCTCCACAAACCAGATGACATCTTTCATAACATGGTCAAAATTGGAAGCATCCTGACAAATTATAGAGGTCTGGACGAAAGGTTAGTCAAAATGAAAAAACAAACCTTTTCCGTAAGGCCAATAATGCAAGCTGTTGAGGAACCCATTGCTCTGGTGCATGAGTGGGCCTTCTCTAACACCCTAGAGGGGTCAAAGCAACCCTCAGGCTCCTCTTGAATTGCCCTTACAGAATGAGACATAAGTTCACATGAAAAGAATCCAGCATTGACACCAACATCTGCCCATCCACCCACACCATCTGCTACACCAATTGCTTGTGCATCTTCACAAATGAAATGGGCATCCTCTCCTCCTGTCGCCTCCTTATCAGGATGTGGCAGGTAACATGATCCTGAAAGTAGCTTCAGAGCTTTTGATCTGAAATGAAACCAAGGAATATACCGTTCTGTAAATCTTATAGATGTGAGTTGTGAAAGTGTCTTCCAATTGAATACATAGTGCTTTTTTTTAGGACATAAATTGCCTACATTGGTTTGAGACAGTGCTATAACCCCAACTCAAATTATGTAAACACTAATCAATTGCGTTTGCTATTCATATTGTTTTATATACATCAACTAACAAGTAAGCGTGCACAGAAGATAACCCTTAATTCCATTCTAAACAAAAAAAGAAATCTATGAGTGCTGAGTAAATGGCTAAACAATGAAATAGGCAAAGTAAACAACAGATAGAGCACATACTGGGCAGACCAAATGGTAGAGTTTGCTGGTCGTTCATCATTAGAGTTGCCATCAAATGTCAAATTATGAGCAGCACCAGTAGCGTTGCATAAGGAAGATGAGGTATGGATATCCCTCAACCAAGGCCCAACATGCGCAGAAATCAGACGACTGTTGAATGATTCTTTTTTTCTCAAAGTCAAGCTAGCTTTCAGTAAACTGCTCTGCCGTCTATCACTAAAATAAACACCTGTAGGTTTTGATAAGTCAAATGAATTCCCGCAACTTGAAATTAATCCATCAACCATCAACATAAACGTCTCCAAAGACAGGTGTCGAACTTGAAGCAGCCATAGACTTTCCCTTACGCAGAGGACTGGAACTATATCTAGTTGCGTCTGATATCAAAAGGGTTGTATACGGTAAACTACAACACAACCCTGAACTCCGTGACAACAATTTCCCACGACAAGGTAGTAAAGTTTTCAAATCTCCTAGCCCGCTCCCGCTTATCACTCTCCAAATACTAGAACATCAGTAGTGTTCACCTTGGGAAGTATCCCGGACCACATTTTAGCTCCTTATGTAAAACACCCTTGATTCAATTACCCTCCCAAAGTAAACCGGACCCAAATTTTGATATAGGAGATAAAGTCTCATCACTGACAGTCACAGAACATCTAATTTACCACATTAACCTAAAACCTATGAGACTTTTCAACTTCCGGGCCGAGGCGTATGGCTCTTAAACCTGAAAAAATGGTAAAAAAAATTTGAATTTCATCACAAAAGATGTGAGCTTTTAGCTACATGCACAATAAAAATGCTTAAATATTCCCTTAAATTTTATTATTTTACCAGAATTATGCAATTTTTCCAAATCACCTCCACAAATTTAGGTTACCACCAAACAATATTATCTCAAAAATTGATTTCTGAGCAGTAACACAAGGTACCTATATCAAAACCAATCTAAAATTCGAACTTTGAAGCATGAGAACATTGCTGCTATGGAATGAAAAACCAGTTGAGAGGATAACCAGAAAAACGCACCCTTTTCGAGCTGGGCAAAACCGATGCTGGAACTGAATCCGACCAGGAAGAGAATTTGATAGACGAAGCTCCGACGTTGTTATTTTGGTCAATTTGGATTGTATCCTCGGAGCTTCGTTATCCACAAATCTGTGTCTTTGGGTTGTATGTTGGCGTTATGCTTTAGGAGAATTCGGGGGGAGGGAGAGAGGGAAACAGAGGCAGAGGGGGAGAGGGGGAGATGGGGACCTACAATTCCCCTTTACTCCCCCTAATTCATTCCGACCAAAGTTTAAAATATCGATGATATCGGAAATATCGGTAGTCCAAAACACGGAAATTTCGATGGAAATA
>JAOTRO020000003.1:1014447-1030073 GCA_028566515.2 Pyracantha coccinea | reverse complement strand
AAAGCTTGCATGCTGCTGGGGATGAGTTGCGCTGCTTCAGCCTAGTTTCACTTTCAAGTTTTCAACACTTGCATTGTCAAAAGTCCTTCTCCCATTCAATTGCTTACTGACAAATTGTTCCTGTTATTTGAATTGCTGGCAAGGGTTTCACCCTTTTTGTCACACCAAACGAAAGAAATATCATCGTTAAAATCACGCCCACCACTCTGACGGTTTGTCAGCCATATCATAACTGAATGCTAATATTGTATACATACACTGGTATGAAATGTGGTTACCCACTCTAAATTACTCGAAATTTGAGGACTTTTTAATGGAAATTCTTTTGTAAAGATTCCGAAGTCAGCGAATCTCTTTCCTCTTGTGCTACTGCACCAAGTGCAATGACAAAAGGCTATAAATTTCATGAAATTGTAAAAGAAATCATAAAACTTATCTGTTTGGGGTCTTTGACTCATGCCCACTTTGTAGCATAAACAACTTCCATGGAGCAGCGGCCGAGGATGGAGGCTCGTACGCTGCCGAAGTTGGTTGGTGCAACGCTGAACTCTGAATCATTGCTTTATGCCAGAACTCCAAATTAATAACAACCACGATTAGTATATATAGTTAATATTTAATTAGGATTATATTATCATAAAAGTTATTTTAATTTTTGCTGATAAATACTACATAAAGAAGCAAAGAAATTCTCAACTTCTTGTTCGCATGATATACGACGTGCCCCAAATTCTCGGCTAGTCTCACGTCCAGCAGCCATCATGCATTGATGATTTTTCTTTCTTCCTTCAACACTCACCCATAATCCATCCTAGGTCGTTTGTGACGTTGCCACTTTTCTTGCCAATTCGTGAAATCATAAAGGATGGCAGAGAATCTTCGTTGTTGGGGGTTTTAATCCATGCCCCTATTGTAGCTTAGACGACGTTCACGGCTTCTCCATACGGCTTTTTAAGTCTCCCACATACGGCTCTAACTGTTGGAGTGGAAAAATTCAGTTCCTCCAATATTCCAACAAGTAAATCATGTAACCGTGATGAGAAGTCCATGACACCATCTTCACTCACCATCATTGAGGGAGGAAGGGACCTGCAAAAAAACACTTTGAAGCTCAAGTCAGTCTTTGTTCAAAATAATTGCAAGACATTGTAAAGCTACCTGATACTTCCCTTTTTTCCTCCCCTGTTCTCGTGGGATTCCAGTTCCTTTATAGACATAAAATACTTGGGCTCCAAGTTCTACTTTCCCTCTATTTCTCCATGTTCCATATTCCATAGAAGTGTTTGATCATGCTCCTTTATTCTAGCGCCACAAATTTAGGTTGTGGCTCATTGCTTGAGCCTTAATTTTTGCATCCACAGTATTAAACAACCACTTTAGCTCGAAATAGTTCCATCCATAAATACCTCCCTCCCATAAGGCGAAAGCGGCCACTAGATATGCTGCCGTATTACAAATACAAGGAGATAAAATGACATCTACTAACCTCAGACACTGCTTCACATATTGAATATCAAGAAGTGCTTCAATTGCAACATTTGGTTTAGCCTTGCGGTTAATCATATCCACAAGTCCTTTAGAATTTGATTCAATCTGAACTGCATCAAACCCCATATCAATACAAACCAACAAAGCCATGCGCACCTATTCAGCATTTGCCATTAGACTAGATTCACATGAGAAATTCCTCACTCCCTCTGCCCCCTAAAAAATACCTGCGAAATTTCGTTCCACCCATCCATACCCTCCTCGTCCGGATTTCTTTAACCACGCTCCATCACAATTTACTTTCATAGTCCCGAAGGGAGGTCTCATCCAACCCGAAGGATCCCCATTACTAACCTTTTGTTGCCGACGCACCTCATCCACCAATGGCTCTAAGTTGTTGTTTGGCTTCCTCAAATTTCCCCCGTTGTTGTTTCAACAAGCTTAATTGCTTTCATGGGTTTTACCATTTTTTTTCTCAAAGACTAAACTATATACTCTTTGTATAATTTTTTGGGAATGAAATCTACCTTTTGACCTAAAAAAAGTCTGTTCCATCGACAACTGCATGGTCTCCACGGGTAGACGAAAGACCTAATCACATGCCACGTGCCTCGATCAACGGCCACGTGCCCATGCAAACAGACAACGTTACTTTCTTTCCGGATTGGAACGCCTACTCTCTCGTTTATCTAAACCCAATTTTCTTCTATTTAGATCCCCCTCCCTTTCAATTCAATGCAAATCCAACAAAATGTTCAGAAAAGCTTTCGTCTTCTTCTTCTTCTTCCTCCTTTCTGTTTCTGTGTCTTTGCATGCAGCAAATGCACTGAAAAATGAAGGGGAAATTGGTTCAGGCGGCCACGGTGGTGCTCCGGCTGGGTCTCTGGTGAAGAAAGATCAACGGCGGTTGCTGGTTTCGACTGAGTATGGGGAGGTCTGGTCCGTTGATGTGAATGACGGACACAGGAAACCCTACCATATTCAGTTCATTACTTTGGAACCCAACTCACTCTTCCTTCCTGTTCTTCTGCATGCAGACATGGTTTTCTATGTCAACACAGGTAACATGTATTCCATCAAATGATTACTAGGAGCCAGATTGGTGTTGTTAGAGAAGTGTTTTATGTTGTTTGATTGTGAATATGAAACATAAAAAGCAATTCCGAAACTGCTTTTTATATATATGTTGCCCTCCTGTGAATCTGAAACATAAATTACCATATTTCACCATCTTGAAAAATGTTTATGCTGTATGCATGTAAATCTGAAGCCTTGATGAAATGGTACAAATTCATGGTCCAAGAAATGCATGTACTTATGTTGTACTATTGTGAATCAGAAAGTTTGACAAATGCTCCCAATTCGCAATCTAAGAAATGCTTACGAATCTGAAACTTGATGAATGGTCCAAATTTCAAGTCCAAGAAATGCTTATGTTGTCCGACTATGAATCTAAAACCCTAATGAAAGCATCTTAATTAATTTTTATGTTGTGAGGGAAATTTTCCTTAATTTTGAGCCTATACATTTGTACAAACAAAGTCGATATAAAACTGACACTCTTTAATAGAAATAAGACTCACATACAATACATATTAAGAGTGTATTAATAAGTGTGCCAGTTTTGCGGGTATAAATAATTTTATTATGATAAATTACAATTTATTTTATCTTAGTTGGTTTTCTTCTTGTTGTTTTGGGTGTTAGGGAGTGGGAGGTTGAGTTGGACTCATGATGATAAAATTAGGAGGGTGGATATAAGGAGAGGTGACCTCTATAGGCTCACCCCAGGCTCTGTTTTCTTTGTACAAAGTAACTTAGAGACTGAGCGCCAGAAGCTGAGAATTAATGCAATCTTTACAAGCAACTCTGATGATGACTTATATGTAAGAAGACCTATTTCTGATCCTTTTTCTTTGTTACTTTCTTAATTTACCATAAATTGTTAGGACATTTTCATCCATTTTTATCAAAATTTCTTTTTTATTATGATGACAAAACTTGGGCAGGATCCAGCAGTAGGGGCATACTCCAGCGTTAGGGACCTGGTCCGAGGATTTGATCGGAAATTGCTTCGGTCAGCTTTTAAGGTATGAGCCACTCCAACCCAGAATCAAACAATGGGAAGTTCTCATTATGTCATCAGAAATAAGCATTTTTAGTTTCATGCAAAATGGTTGTTGATTATTAGGTCTCTGAGGAAGTGATAGAATCAATAGTAAATGGAACGGACCAATCCGCCATTGTCCATGCAATTCCAACAAAGAAAGAAACTTTCTGGGATTTGGAGGCTCGATTCCTGAAAACGTTTCTACTAGGCAATGATGGCATTGCATTGAACAGTAAGAAGAAGGAAACAACAACATATAATATTTTTGCTGAGGATCCGGATTTCGAGAATTGCAATGGTTGGAGCCTAACTGTGAACAAGAAACACTCCCACTTGTTAAAGGGATCAAACATTGGTTTTTTCATGGTCAATTTGACAAAGGTCTGTCTTTGATCTAATGTTAATTAGAGTGTATAACCAGTCGAATGTTTTAATTTTAATTAATTTGGATTTTTTTTTTTGTATATTTAAGGGATCAATGATGGGGCCTCATTGGAATCCAAGGGCAACTGAGATAGCTGTAGTACTACAAGGGCACGGGATGTTTAGAGTGGTTTGTTCAAGCACCGAAGCAAAGAAATCGGAATGCAGAAACATGCGGTTTAGAGTTCATGAAGGAGATGTAGTTTCTGTGCCTAGGTTCCATCCAATGGCTCAGATGTCATTCAACAATGACTCTCTTGTGTTCATTGGGTTTAGCACAACAGAAAAGAAGAACTATCCTCAGTTTTTGGCCGGAAAATACTCGGTTCTGCAGACTTTGGACAAACTAGTCTTGGCGGCGTCGTTTAATGTTACCAGCACAACCATTGATCAGCTTTTGTCTGCACAGGCTGACTCGTTTATAATAGATTGTACTTCTTGTGCTGAAGAAGAGGAGAGAGCGATGTTGGAAGAGATTGAAATGAAAAGGGAGGAAGAGGAAGCTAAGAAGAGGGAGGAAGAGGAGGCTCGAAAGAGAGAGCAGGAGGAACAAGAAAGAAAGAGGGAGGAGGAGGAAGAGGAAAGAGAGAGACAGGAGGAAGAGAGAAAGAGGGAAAAAGAGGAAAGAGAGAGACAGGAAGAAGAAAGAAAGAGGGAGGAGGAAGCAAGGAAACGAGAAGAAGAAGAGCAAGCGGCAAGGGAGCGAGAAGAGCAAGCGGCAAGGGAGCGAGAAGAACAAGCGGCAAGGGAGCGAGAGGAGCAAGAGGCGAGGGAGAGAGAAGAGCAAGCCGCGAGGGAACAAGAAGAGCAAGCAGCAAGGGAGAGAGAGGAACAAGCTGCAAGGGAGCAAGAAGAGCAAGCGGCGAGGAAGAGAGAGGAGCAGGCCGCGAGGGAGAGAGAAGAGCAAGCCGCCAGGGAACAAGAAGAGCAAGCAGCAAGGGAGAGAGAAGAACAAGAAGCGGCTAGGGAGCGAGAAGAACAAGAAGCAGCAAGGGAGCGAGAAGAAGAAGCAGCAAGAAGGAGAGAAGAGGAGGGTAGGCAACAGGAAGAGAAGGGCAGGCAAGGAGGCGATGAAAGAAGACAAGAGGAAGAAAGAGAAAGGGAGAGGAGGCAACAAGAGGATTGGGAAAGGCGAGAGGAAGATGCGCAGAGGGAGCAGGAAGAGGCTCGAAGACAACAAGAAGAAAGGCAAGGCAGAGCAGAGCAACCAGAGGAGCAAGAGGGTGGAGGCGGAGGCTTCAATGCGGATGAGGGAAGGAGGTATCTGAGTGCATTGAAGGTTCAACTGAGATCTAGTTTCTCTAGTTAGCTCGTCCGTTCTGTCTTTTGAGTTGGGATTGCCGCATGCTTTGTTAATAGAATAATAACTTTTGCTGCTTCCTATGTTTCAAGTTTAGGTACGTTTTTGAATGTAATAAACTTCTATGTACGTTTTTTAATGTAATAAACTTCTTTGGCCTAAATCCAAAACAAATTTTACTTTTAACTTAGATAAGAGACAAAAAAAGAAGATAAAGTCATTAACTAGTTCATAAGAAACATAACTTGTTTAAAGTACAATTGATCATCAGCGTAGTCAAATTAACTAGAATAATAATCCCTAAAAGTAAGTTTGAACTCCTCTTAGTTTAAATAAATTGAAGTAAAATATCATCCTCCTCCGTGTACTTTAAATTAATGTAAATATCGTCCCTTTCAAAGAAAAATAGTTTGTTGAATTACACTTTTAGATTTCCAAAAAGGGGCTTATTTAAAGTGAAAATGCATAATGTTTGACACTAATGAAAATCATATCTCAGATAACAATCGATAAAAACCAATGGAATTACAGCTCTCTCTGGGTTTCATGGAAAAACAAGAGTAATGAACTTCTAAGCTCCACCAGCCACCTTACAAACAGATGTAAAGAACAGATATACAACCGAAATGGGTTCTCTACACCCGATTATAAGACTCACTCACTCACACCTTAGTGGGGCCAGTTACATAGGACACAACAACGGTAAGGTCATCAAGCTTGCCTCCGTAATAACGGAACCCTGCTTCTTGAGCAGCCGTTGAAAATGGTGTCTGCCTGTTCTTATCCAGTGCTCGCTGGCGCGCCAGAGCCGCTATCTTCTGAGCAGTTACCTGTGGTGCAAAGCCAGCTCTTACCGCATGAACGACAACAGCAGTAATCTCGTTGTTATACAAGTTGTCAAACAACCCGTCCGTTCCTGCTATGATGACATCCCCAGAGGCAACAGGAATAAAAAATACCTGGTGCAAGTTGAGTCGCAATTAGAAGCTAGTTGGTCAAGGAATTTTACAATGGGAAAGTGACATACTGTAACATTTTCGTTGACGTCACATCTAAAGTAAGAGTGATGGGGATAAGAATCCTTTAAGCTCAGGACGATTTCACAAATTTTGGGATTAAGAAAATAAAATATATCATATCTTAAGGCTAGTTCTCCACTGCAAGTATATCGGAAGCAGCAGTTTTGGAAAGTATGCAGTCAAAGCAAGTTCATTCAGGGGAGACTGTTTTACTTTGGTTGTGCAAGCGACAACTATTATGGCACTCAATCATTGACTGACCTGTCCAGAGCTTGGTAAATCGGCCCCACTGCCACTTTCCAGCTGATATGTAAAATTGAAGCCATGTTGCTGCACGGGGGATTGGAAGACGGTACATCCATCTCTAACAACTAAGAATCCACTGTCCCCGAGATTAATAGCTTGTAGTCCCTGTTAGAAGTAGAAACAAGTGAGAAACGCGCTCATTTTTACCTTATGTAAACGTTTCCTGGCTTATTAATCTCAGGAAACCAAATATTCAAACTGCACAAAACAAAGAAACTCAAGTAACTTGCAGACCAGAGAAAATATTGTTCTAATTCATGAACTAAAACTTTAATCATGCATACTGTTCAAGTTTGAATCACCAGGGCTGGGCATCTCCAGCCTATATTTGATCTCTACTACACATATATTTCAAAGTTACTCGATGCTGTAATATACTTTCACTTATATACAAGTAAGACTTGCAACTTAACATGCCAAGCCAACAGTCAATTGAAGGAAGTAATTATATGGTGTTCGTCAATTTGTGGTTTTCTACAAAGCAGGTATGGTCTATGACAGTGACAAGACTCTTGAACCGTTCTATAATTAAGTCCAGTTAAAGGAAGTAATTACGTTCTTCCTTGACATATTCCCAACCCTGATTTGCATATGGTAATGGATACACACTAAACACTAAGATCATTTCTGTAAATTTATTTCAGAAGTATAAAGCAGGCACACATGATTGTCACTACAAACCAGATCACATCTTTCTTAAATAATCAAAATGAAAAAAGCATCCTGACAATAAATTTTAGAGGTCGGCAGGAATGGTTAGTCAAACTGAAAACAACAAACCTTTTCTGTTAGGCCAATGATGCAAGCTGTTGAAGAACCCTTTGCTTTGGTGCATGAGTGGGCCTTCTCCAACACCCTGGCAGGGTCAAAGCAGCCCTCAGGCTCCTCTTGAATAGCCCTCACTGAATGAGACATAAGTTCACGAGAAAAGTATCCTGCATTGACACCTACATCTGCCCATCCACCCACACCATCTGCTACACCAATTGCTTGTGCATCTTCACAAATAAAATGGGCATCCTCTCCTCCTGTCGCCTCCTTATCTGGATGTGGCAGGTAACATGATCCTGAAAGCAGCTTCAGAGCTTTTGGTCTGAAAACGAAACCAAGCAATATACATAAAAAGGCCTTTTCACAGATAAGCCGTTGATAAGAAAACAGAAAAAAAACTTCAAACCCAATGCTTTACATTAACACCCTTCTTACTTTGCAATGGTAGAAGAGCAATAAAGGAATTTTGCAACTATGAATTAATTAGAACATGACAAGTGGATAATTAGGGGGGTTTTCCCCAATTGAGTTCTTGAAATGTTTTTATATCAAATTTATTGTTGTGGGGGTGTGGTTTCTAATTTGCTATATATACAAGCACCAAGGACACCAATCGCCTATATTGGTTTGAGATTGTTCTTGCTCAATTCAAAAGAAGTAAACACTAATCAAGTCCGTTTGTTCTACCTACTGGGACTTGCCAAGTTCATATTTTTTCTGTACAAATAAACGAACAAGTGAGCACACAAGTGCACAGAAGATAACCCTTAATTCCTTTCCAAACAAAAAGAATTGAATCCATGAGTGTGGAGCATGTGAAAACACACCAAAGACTCTAAGATAATGAAAACGAAGGCCAAACAACAGATGAGAGCACATACTGGTCAGACAAAATGGTGGAATTTGCAGGTTGTTCATCATTGGAGTTTCCATCAAATGTCACATTATGAGCAGCACCAGTAGCGTAGCACATAGAAGATGTGGTATGAAAATTTCTCAACCAAGGACCAACATGCACAGAGATCAGACGGCTGTTGAATGATTCCTTTTTTCTCAAACTCAAGCTAGCTTTCAGGAAACTGCTCTGCCGTTTATCATTAAAATAAACACCCGTAGGTTTTGACAAGTCTAATGAATTGCCGCAACTTGAAATTAAGTCATCAACATAAACGTCTCCAAAGACAGGTGCCGAACTTGAAGCAGCCATAAATTTTCCCTTCCGCAGAGGACTGGAACTATGTCTACTTGCGTCTGATATCAAAAGAGTTGAATATGGTAAACTACAAGACAACCCTGAACTCCGAGACAAGAATTTCCCACGACAAGGTAGTAAAGTTTTCGAATTCCCTGGCCTGCTCCCGCCAATCACTCTCCAAATACTAGAACATACAGCAGTGTTCACCTTGGGAAGTATCCCGGACCGCATTTTAGCTCCTTATGTAAAATACCCTTGATTCAATCACCCTCCCAAAGAAAACCGGACCCCAAATTTGATATAGGAGATAAAGTCTCATCACTCTCAGCACATCTAATTTACCACATTAACTTAAAACCTACTGCTCCTGAGTCTGTTCAACTCCGGGCCGAGGCGTATGGCTCTTTAACCTGAAAAATGGTAACAAAAAATTGAATTTCATCACAAAGATGTGAGCTTTTAGCTACATACACAATAGCAACGCTTCAATATCCCCTAAATTTTGATTTTTTTACCATAATTAGGCAACTTTTCCTAATAATCTCTACAAATTTCAGTTACCATCATACATTATTACACGAAAAATCAACTTCTGAGCAAAAACACAAGGTACCCATATCACAAACGAATCAAAAAATTCGAACTTGGAAGCATGAGAGCATTGTTTTGCTATGGAATGTAAAAGCAGCTGAGAGGATAGCAGAAAAGACGCACCGTTTTGGAGCTGGAGAAGGAGAGATGGGCAATCGATGCTGGAACAGAATCCGACCCGAGAGATAGAATTGGATAAACGAAGCTCCGAAGATGTTATCTTCGTCGATTTGGGTTGAATCCTCGGAGTTTCGTTTATCCCCAAATCTGTATCCTTGGGGTTGTATGTTAGCGTTATGCTTTAGGAGGATTGGGGGGAGAGAGAGGGAGAGAGAGAGAGAGAGGTCGTGAAGGTTGGGAGGCGCATAAGGTTCACAAAAACGCCAGAGAGGAGGGTGGGGTGGGCACGTGGGAAGGAAGCTTTGAGCCAAAAAAGTAAGCAAACAAATTTAGAAGAAACAAATTTAAAATATCAGTGTGAGGTGTATGCACAACAATTAAATATTTTAATTTTTGTGATACTTTAACACATATTTTATTATTTAAAGAATTGAAATGTTATTCGTTTTTCTTGGATTTTAAAACCCATTGTGTGATTTGTAACAAATTCACTCCCTTAATGTAAATATTTCATTTTTTTGTAAAATGAACTACTTTTATTTTTTATTATTTTTGTTCATCTTTTACATAAATCTTGTTTCACATTAAAATTATAAAAACGTATCCTTGTTTGGTTAGGATGTTAGGCCAAAGATGGGGTCATCCTGTGTAAGAAAGAGACTGGGAAGTGGAATCATGCGGTTTGAGGAATATCCAACTCAAAAAACATTGGTTGGTGAGTACAGGAGAGTTTAGTTATAAAAAAAAACAACAACAAATGTTATTCACTGATCAAATGAAAATTTGATTATAAATAAGTAAGAGCTCGTTTGGATGTGCTTTTAAAATGACTAAAAGTGTTTTTGGTGAAAATATTTTTGGAGCCAATCCTTAGTAAAAATGCAAGTAAATCCTGGAAAAACACTTAAAGTACTTCATGGAAGAAGCACATAATTGATGCTTCTTGCAGAAAGTATTTAAAGTACTTTTAGAATCTAAAAATATTTTCTCAAAAAACACTTTCAACCATTTAAAAAGCATATTCAAACGAACTCTAAATCTTCCGCTTAGTGGAGAATAACTTCAGTAAGACTTTCCTTACTGCACAATACGTTGAGTGACATGTTTGTACAGGTGGGCATACGGGTCTTTGGCTCGTGGATCCAGACCGCAGTACCTGCCCATCCAATTCTTACTTTTAATTCTCAAAGCGGGTCCGAGTTGGACCCGGCTTGTATAAAAACACGTCCAAAACCGAGTCCATATTTCTTTTGCTGCGGGAGAGACGTGGGTGAATGCAGAAGCAAAGCACTGTACTCAGGCCTTGATGAGAGAGTTTAAATAAATCTTACCTTAACTAAGACGGAGGAAATGCAGCGCGTGAGAGTCCAAATCGATGAGCTAAATTTGCTTCACTGAGGCTGTGTTGGCCGGGTTACCATCAGAGTTTCTTAAGAGCTTAGGCAAAGTTGCAGATGGTAATTATTCAAGGTGACCATGAAAAGTCATCGTGTGGCATCTGTACTTGAACAGTTGAACTTTGTGGGGCTGGAACACGAAGGAGGATGGTAGCGCTGGCCTATGGAGATAGGGGTGCAGAATTTTATCGTTCTATCTTAGAAGATTTGGTCCAAATGCGCCATAAATTTGCTCGGTTACTCGGCTATTGATCAAGTTATGCAGACTATGCAGTTGATCTTAGAATGGCAGAGGCACCCTCAAAGGTTTTTGAGTTCTTAGCGGACATCTCCTTGTTCAGCCGACTTGGCTACCATGGAGCTTTCCATGTTGAAAGATTTGAAGAGAAAAGAGGAAGGAGACCATTCGTTTGGAATTGAGGATCTGCTATACTATGTCAACAAGGCTGAAGCATAGCAGTTTAACGTGGACCTCGGAGCTCAGAAACAATACTTTCCAGTAAGTTTGGTTCTATCTGGGGTATTCAAGATGGTGCAAGACCTTTTTGGTTTAAGATATGAGGAAATTGAAGATGCTGAGGTTTGGCATTCTGATGTTTGCGTTTCCTCAAGTGTCGGTGAACTTTGGGTCATTTCTACCTTGATATGTACACGAGAAAGAAGATATAATCATACATGTGTGGTGGCTCTTCAAATGGTGGATTATCAACGAAGAATGGATGACGACAGATTCCAGTGGCGTTACTTATATCGCAATTCCAAAAGGATGCTAGCAGTAAACCTACACTACTGAGATTCTCCGAGTTGTGAATCTTTTCCATGAGTTTGGCCACGGGGTCCAATATATTTCCCAAGTTGTTGGAAGATGTCAATCCCGCTCAGCGTTCCAACTAGTGCCATCGGTACGAAGTCACAGCCGTACTTGGAGTGAGGCTTTTGATGCTGATATATCTGCTTCAAAGTTTCATGAGAGTTAAGATCTTAACAAATATGTCATGGCATGCCGTTCAAAAACAAGGTACTGGCCCCAGGAGGATCATAGGAACCCATTCAAGTGTTAACTGGCTTTCTTGGGAGAAAACCATCAATTCAAGCTTTTATCGACAGCAAATCTCAAGACAGATTGTGATGCAGACAGAACTTGCCTAACCCTATTATCCGACGATATGCAAGATCATCTTGTGGTTTTGGTTTCCGGTGATGACCCCTTCCTGTTCATACTTTTGTGAGTTTCATTCGTGTGAACGTTTCAACCGAATAAAAAAAGTTATTGTGAAAGTTGTTCATAGAGTTCTCAGTGACTTGATGTGTAAGTTACAACTAGCACTACATCGATCGATACACACATCACCTAGCATCCATCGTTTGCAACTAGAATCCTGTCCGGTACACATTCACATCACTTTGCACACAAGTTACATATGCGCACGAAGGTTTCTACCGATTTCAAGTCCACCGGCCTGAACTTTAGTTTTGTCAAAATTTATAGGTAGCATTTTTTCACCGTCCGGCAAGTGCAAGGTTTGCATTGAACGCTTTGTGGTCCAGGCAGGTCATTGTTGCAACAGTTATGATTCGAACACTATCCTCTGACCGCAATAAATTATTTCCCATTCGAAGAATTAGAACATATATACATACGAAGTACCAGTACGTGTAAATAAGATTTTATCGGAGCGTTCAACCCGGTTTAAAAAATAAAATAAAAAATCTCGCAATAGAGTAAGTTATCCTTTTAACAGTAACTTAGAATTACATCAATCGTTTCTTCAAAATCAAAGCATGTATTGTTCACACTTGAAACCATATCGAGCCAAATGTTGTTGACTGAAACTCTAGAAAAAATGCTGATTTTTTTGTTCTAAACCCGAGTTAAATGTTTGAAGAGTGTAAATAGATATAGCAATACTTTGTTTCATGTAATTTACAAATAGAGGATAAATTACAGGATCCGAATGTCCGACGAGAGTACAGAAGAATCTCTCGAGATAGAGAAGAGAAGATATTTGTCCAATTACAACTAAGAATTTAATTTGATATGAAATTAGATAAGGATCCTAATTTGTTCAAATAAATAAATAAAGAGATAAAGATCCTAATCGATGCACTGCACAACAGAGGACCATTTTCAAGATATTTAAAGACCCCATTCGATATCTGTCATTGGGGACCATGTTCGTTGAGTTCGTACAATTATGGACAGCCGCACACTGGCACAAATTTCTTGTTATTTCTCGAAATTGAAAAAATCCAAATCTCATCCCACCATGCAATAGCAGACAACAACTTACAGAACACGATGATCCTTTTAGCATGGCATCAACATGAAATATTGGAACTCCTCTTGCACCAACAGAATCCAACATGCCAGCCAAAATAAAATTCATTATATATAAAAGAAAACAAAAAAACTTAATCTTAATTTAATTGTACATACAAAGTGATCGAAATTGGAAGTTTGAGCAAGTCTAGGAACCCTAAAACTACAGGCTAATCACACAGTAATTTACAAGATCAACCCCAAACCCCCCATCCATCTACGCCTACCTGGCCTAGTGCTGTAAACCCAAATTGGAAAAATCCATCTACCGAGCCTTTCATCGCCAGGCTTTGCTTGAGAAACTTGACAAAATTAAAGAATTGCAGTGGGTACACATATTCATTCACCAAATCCACCTTAAGCTAACAGAAAGTGACATACGTACATGGAAGCCTATGCTAAAACCCCCAAGTTAAACAATAAAGGGATGAAACCCGCAAACGATCTCCGGATTTAGCTTTCGACAAAGTCTACAGCCGAAAGACAAGGTCGTACTTCGCCCTAGTCACCAAGGCAGGAGAACATTAAAAAAGAATGCTTACCTCCATGCTTACGATGGCTAATCTTTTATTTAGTTATGTATGTCTTCATTCTGCAACATCATCAATTTTCCTTATAAGAGATCAACCTGCACCTTGTACGCCCCTTCCTCGAGTCAAATGAAAGAAAATGACTTCTTTAATTGTCCAATTTCATGAGCTTCTAGCCAAGTCCTTACCGCTATATTCTCCACCTCCATAGGATGCAGCTGCGGCTGCTACATCTAGACCGCCACCGATTGATGTAATTAGGGCTGATAGGCCGCTACTGGGGTTATTACCGGCGGCCATTCCCAATCCCAAAAGATCAAGTGTGGTTTGCTTGGGACCGAACATTGAAGGACTTCCCATCATTAATTCCTTCCATCCCGAACCTCCATCACAAGGAAGACCAAGTCCAAGCCCTGCAGCAACTGGGGCATTATCTGGTTCTGCCGGCCTTTGATTCCATTGCATAGTCTCTTGTTGCACAGAAGATGATGCGGATGACATAATGCCAAACCCACGAAGCAACGATGCATTGGTTTCTGCTGGGCCCATTTGAGCAGCTTTCTGAAGCAGAGCTGTTGCAGACATAGCTGGTTGTGGCAGAGGTGCATACTGCCTACGCTCATGCCCTGCAGACTCGAAAATTGAGGATCCATGGCTGGTTGAGAGGCCAAGAGAAATAGGCTCCATTGAAGAAGATGGGGCTAGGTCGTTTGATTGATCCGGATGCCCCATGGCTCGAATTAAGTCAGTAAATGCAGGCTGTTGAGGAGGTTGCAAGCTGGCCGATGTTGTTGAGGAAGTAAATAAACTTGCAAACACACCACTGCTTGTACTGCCATTGCTGCTGGAGCTGCTGCTGCTACGATTACCCTTTCGACCCGCGACAATCTGTGCTGCTTCTACAACTTGTGTGGGATTTTCCGGCAACTCTTTCACTACAACAACAAAAGGAGAAAAGGATGTAAATTAAAGGGGTCACTTAAAAATGCAGGAACAGAAAGTTAAGACCTTTCTTTATGAAATAACTTTTGAAGGAAAGGGAGGATAAATAATGGAGTCCTTTCTCTAATCCCACTCAGTCTTCCCCTTTTAGCTTTTGAATCACTAAAAGTTTAATAGAAATCTCCAGGAAACTTAATTTTTAATTAATTTGTTAAACTCCCTCAAATCTTTGATCAAGTTACCGATACTGTCAGACTGTGAGTGATTACATAAACCCTGCTGAAAACAAATTTCGTAACAGACAAAAATTACTAAACTCCAAGATCCATAGCAAGACACACAACATAATAAAACAACAACAATAAACACAACATAGATTTTGTTGTTTGTTTTAGACTAAACACACTTCCGACAAAATCCAACAGAATAGATTGAAAATTTGCCAATTTTGGACATGTTTTACCTGTACTTTGTGTAGGCAGGGATGAAGATGGCACACCGGCTGACACAGATGGAACTGATGAAGTTGTAGGCTGGGGTGGAGCTGCTGCCTGCGGCGGCGGTGGTGGTTGTGGAGGTGAACTAGCAGATTGGGCTTTTGGGTCTGATTCTGAATTCAAATTCACTGCTGTGGCCGCCTCGGCGGCGGCGGGGGTATGAGCTTTGGCACTCTCTTCTGCCAAAGCATCACAGAAGGCCCTGTGAGTTATGAAGCTATCCCTCCTTCAAACACCAAAAACCAAAAACTTTACCAATCCAATCCAAAAACCCAACAAATTAATCTAAAAAAAACATAAAATCCTAAGACAAAATCGAAGTTTCATTAATTATCAAACCTTGAGAACAAAGTCCCACAATCGCATTTGTACTCTCTGGTGCCACAAATTTTCGAATGGGCTTTCCAATCCGACTGAACCGCATACTTCTTGGAGCACTTATCGCATTTCCACTTCTTCTCACCGTGCTTTCTGCAAAAGTGCTTTTTAATCCCAGTGAGATCACCCAAAGCTCTGGACGGATCGTGGTGTACACAAGAAGCCTCCGGGCAGACGTAGACTCGCTTCTTCACCTCTTTGCTCGACCTCTGCCGCAGCTTCCATGGCAGATTATGGCC
>JAOTRO020000003.1:988068-1000344 GCA_028566515.2 Pyracantha coccinea | reverse complement strand
GACGGCCAGCATGTCTGGACTTCGGTAGGGGTGTGTCATCTATCCTACAATTGGTTTCTTTGGACCGTTGGTTGATCCAACGGTCTAGATTCAATTTTTTTTTATAAAAAGAATCTAATTTAAAAATACATTGAATCCAACGGTTTAGATCGAATATAATCAAATCTAACGGTTAAAAAAAGATCTAACGGCCCAAATTTAAATCCAACTGCTAAAATAATTTAAAAAATTATTTAACTCAAAATTCACCCAAATTTGGTGATTTTTCAATATTTATCGGAATCTAAATATTTTTAGGTTAAAATGTTCATAAAATTAAATTAGGATAGTATACATAATTTTTTTAAAAAAAGAATTTACTTAAAAGAAAAAATTAGCCTAAATTTTTTCTTTAATAATGTTGGGCTAAAAAATTTAGGCCAGAAGGGTTGGGGCAGAAAAAATGTTTTGGGTTAAAACCTAAATTTTCTAAACTAAAAATTTTAGGTTTTAGGTCAAGGGTTGGAGATGGTCTAACATTTCGACCAATAAAAAAAATTCAACTTTTTTTTAATAATTGCAACCATTTAAAGCTCTATTTAAATAATAAAATAATATTTGACAATTCGGTTAGAGAAGTGCAAAATTTGACATAAGACTTCAGATTGCCATATCAACCATCAATTGTAATTTGATATTTCCTTTAGAGATGGTCTTATATACTTCCATGCATAATTGAGAAAAATATTAGAAAAAGACATTAAATTAATTTTGCATAAAACTAAATTTTGCTGTTTTTCCTTCCTAGCCCAAATGTCTAAAGTATGTCTCTAATTTTAAAAAAATTAAAGTATAAACATTTGCTTGGTTATCTATACTAATGGAGAGAGGTGGGATAAACTTCATAATGAGCTAACAATAATGTGGTTCAAATTCGTCTTTGGTGACAATTGAACCTAAGACCTCTTGAAGAAGAATACCACTAGACTGTAATACTAAATGACATATATTTATCATTTTAAATCTTTCATATTTACACATAGCTTGTGTGCCTCTAGTATCTTTTTTTTTTTAAAGGACTAGCTGATGACTTCATCACTACAGTCCAACCTTCTGTAAACCAAAAAGAGTCATAGGGACACTTCAATTTCCCTCTGCTACCATCTTTTTATACCACCTCATCTGTTTATACAAACTTATATTTTCAAACAAATGTAATTAAAAGACCCCTTAGAATAACAAGGACCAAAGTGACAAACAATTGAAATTACGTGGACCAAAAATGTAATTAAGTTTCCAAAAAAAAAATGTAATTATTGAATTTAAAGAGTACGAAACTTATAAAAACCCCACGCAAACTTCACCCCGGAAAACCCCTAAAAGGAACCGCGCACGAAAACCCCCACTCTAAAAGCTCCGCCACCGCCGCTTGCCGGAACAAACAGAAACCACAGAGTAGCCGACGATGAACCTCGAAGACCTCGATGCGACCAGCCAGGCCCCTTCCCGGCCCAACCGGTTCGTGCCCCGGTCCTCCAAGGCCAAGCCTAAACCCAAATCGGAACCCGTCGCCAAACAAGAACCGGTCCCGAAGTCCGAGCCGGAGCTCAAACCTTCACGAGAAGAACTGGACACCCGGATTGTGAAGAAGAAAGACGAAGAAGGAAGCGCGCCGAAGGCCGAAGACTCAAATGGCGGTTTGAAAACCGAAAACGGCGACGTATCGAAAGAGGATGATCCTATGGAAGAAGACGAACTGGAAGACGAGGTCGTGCGGGAAATCGACGTGTTCTTCAATCCGAAAATCGATGACAACTCTAAGGTCTGTCATTCTTCTCTCTATTGCTCTAATTTCTTATTTTTTGGAATGGATTTGCCTAAAATGTTGATCTTTTTCGTTATTAGTTGTATGTATTGCAATATCCTCTGAGGCCGTGGTGGCGGCCTTACGAGTTGGAGAGCCGGTGCGAGGAGGTGAGGCTGAACCCCGCCACTTCAGAAATGGAGATTGATTTGTCTCTCGATCGGGACCCGAAGAATTTCGATGAAGATTGCGCTAGTAGATTGAAAATGACAAAGCAGGTCAATTTTGTGCATAAACATTGTACCAATAGCTTGAGTATGTTTTGGATGTTGTGACATTGTTGCTTGTGTTTGTGTTTATTTTCAGACTTTGTCTACAACATGGAAGCCGCCTGGCACAAGTGGCTATGCTGTTGGTGTTTTGATGGGCAATAAGGTAGCAACTTTAACATCCGCGGGTTTTGTGTTGAATCTTGAATGTTGCTGGATATACATTAACAACTGTAGGTTTGTAAACGATTTAGTTTTTAGGCAATTTCTGATCTCAAGCACTTCTAATGAAGGTTGTTTGTCATTTAGATCATTTGACGAGACCACATCCCTTGTTACCCTCAAAGCAAAGTTTTAGTAAGTAAAACGTTATGAAAGGTTCCTCAGTTTGTGGGGCAGTTGAGTTTCCAGTCACTTCCAGTTGATCTAAACTGGAATTTTTTTTTATTTTTTATTTTTTAAGAGATTGCAGTCATTGAACTTGCAAAGCAATAGGGTGTTATTTATATTTGATCAAGTAGTGTTGAAATATGTACCTCGGAAGTGTTTTGGTGTTTACTCTGAGTGGTGTTAATTTATTGAAAGCTGGCTAGGTTTAAATAAGTACTGAATGGCCTTCAGACCCGAACAAAGTTCAATTTTAAGCTTCCATATAGCTTCTTCTTGCAAAGGATTCCGTGTAAATTTTAGATGCTAAGTGCTGCTCCTCCTTAGACTGTTGGTTTTTTTCTTCATTTTGCAGTTACACTTGAATCCTGTTCATGCGGTTGTGCAGCTTCGACCCTCATTGGATCATTTGAACTCTGGTGGCTCTAAAAGGAAGAATAGTGTCAAAGGGGATGCAGAAGTTCCAGTTAAGTTGGAAGACTCTGGACAAGAAAAATCTATTGGTCCATCAAAGATGCAGGTTCTCTCTATATTTCTCTCTGTCCAATTTGATATTGTGTTACAGAATTATGGCTCTTTACGTTAGTGAAGAATTTTTTTAGCATTTAAACTGATTCTGTGTATAATTGGAACTTATCAAATCTACCCAGGATTTACTTTAAGTTTACAATAACCAGGCACTTTTTTTAGTCATGACTGTTTACAGAACAAGACTTGATTCTATGTCATGAGACTATTTTGTTTCAGAACAAGCGGATGGAGTCTTCAACTGAGAAAAAAATTGAAGATGAAGAGGTATTTGAAAGTTACTATTTATAATCTGCAAACTTTTTTTAATATTCTGATCTGGTGGCTATGAACAAATATAAGCTATTTATGAGCAATTCCAGTGTGGTTTTTTGTGCATTTTGGGTTCCTTAGGAGAAAATATTACTATGTGTTAGCATAATAATGTTTGATGTCATCAGCCATTACAAGTGTTCTCTTTTGATTATTGTTTCTTTTTATTGTTTTTGATGTGGAGTCTTTATTAGTTCTGCTTTTTTGTTTCGGTTTACATGTGAAAAAGTTAATATCTTTTAGGTAACTCAATCAATGGGAAAAATGATTCTTCCCTTCTTGTTTTCCTGTCAGATGAGAAATTGGTATTTTGATCATTAAGTTGAGTATGACATTATCAAGCTTTATTTGTAAGTGCAGCTTATAAGTTAGAAGTTTCATTTATCCTAAGACAAGTGTATATGTGGTAGTCTTTCGTTTTCATTTCTGTTGAATCCTTTGGCTATTTATGGTTTATTCCATGTCCTTTATCTTCCCTTTAAGATTTGTGTAGTGCATTGGGTACTCCACGTCCTTTATCTTCTTACACATTAGTTGGCTTTAGAACAAACATTTAACTTGTGTTTTCATTTCAAATTGTAATAAACCATGTGAAAGGATATGTATGAGATTTTTCGTGGTTTATGTTTTTGGTCATGAAACTGGAGAAATTTATTGTTGGTGAGGTTCAACTTTAGGACTGGTGGTCATTCTTTATTCTGAGGTAGATACTTTCTTTGGCGTCTAAGTATTCCGGTGGTCATTCTTTATTTGCCTGACATAGGTACAAATCTTCTTAATGTCACAGGTGGAAAAACTGGACGTTTGTTCTCCCTGACATTATAAACATCTCGGTATCATTAAACATGCCACATTAGCAATCATTAAACATGCCATTTTAGTGATTTTGAAACATTGACAATTGTGGTTGACTTTGTTGATTGGTTATTTGACATTTACAGGATATTTTGATCATATTGCTTTTTTTTATCTTTTTCTGCTATTCCCAGGAATTAATGATGTGGATTTTGTTTTTGTTTATACCAGAAGGCAAATATGTGCTTAGTTTTGTGAATGTTTGAGTATCTGTAATGGTCCAGGAGGTGCTACAGCGGTTGATTTTATTAGATTGGTTGTGATAATTTATATGAATATATAATGTATGATATCTATTTTCTCCACTGTATCTTCCAGAGTTGGGTTCCACTTTGGTATCATAGCTCAGAAAGTGACTTCTCAGCCAGATATTTACGGAAGATGGTGGGGCAAGAAAGTTCACCTATACAATTTACAATGAGCCCGTATGATCTTATTTTTCCTTCCTAGTACTTACCTGTCCCCCCATTCTTTAAAAGCTTTAGATATGCTAATTCGAATGTTTGAATTTTGTTATTTGAAGGCATGACTATGTTGACTCCTTGTGTCCTAGAACCTGCAAAGGTTCTTCAAGAAGGTGCAGTCATTTTTATATTATTTAGTTCTTTCATTTGATTTCACTTTAAAATTGTGGAAATTTTAATATGTTATTTCCTTTTATTAAGTTCTTTTTGGAGACATTACCGTTAATTTTGAAAGAGGTACGATGATTATCAATTCCTTTACCCCCCCCCCCTCCTTTTTTTCTCTCTCTTAAAAAAGAGAAATTTGCACAAATACCACCTGGTCGCTGGCCAGATAAATAATGATGGAAGTACATACTATGTTAATCCCATTCTGCTTGTCATTTTAGGTCTCTGCTTTCCCTGCCTCTGGAAGAGCGTATCAAGAAGTTGATTGTTGAGGTTTGTTGCAATTACCGAAGCCACAAATTAATGTTTTGATGATATAGTGGTAAATTTGAAGCTAATTTTTCAAACTTATCAGCATTGTTTCCATCATATGGAAAATAGCTAGTTTTGCTATTATAGTTCAAAATTTCTTGAAGTTGTGACAGTGAAATCATAATCGTCCCACAACAGGAACCTGTAGCACGCCGGTTCAGTGATCTTAAGAAGTACTTTGCTCCCAATCACACTGCGGAAGAACTTCTGGATGTTCTTCAGAAGCATGCTCAGTTGTTGCTGTCCTCTGGTCTTTGGGTTCCAAAAACCTTATTATTATATCCAAATAAAGATGATAAAGGCTTGGATACAAATCATATATCAACTAAAGATCATAAAGATCGGCAGACAGCTAGAAATTACATCCTGAATTTATTTCGAAAGAATCCTGTAATCAGTAATTCACAGCTAGACCTCCAAGAGGGCATTAGAACTCATGTGTATGAATCCCTTAGAATATTAGCTGTCTCAAGACCTTCCACTCAAGATTGGAAATTCAAAGAGCAACCAGATATGTCATTCATGGAACGCTACCCGGACATTGTTAAAACCCAAGAACAGAACTGGGAAAGGATTGAAGAAAAGTTGAGGATAGCCTTTAAATCTAATACTGATCGTTATTCGAAGAGTGCTAGTATGACTACTACGCGTGGCAAACCACTGAATTCTGATAAAGGTACGACAAAAGCTGCAAGTGAAGTTCACACTGGGGGAAAAACCATGTCAGATGAAACTCGAGCAGCTCTACAAGAGGCTATGAAGGAGGTTTTTCAAGAACACAAGGTTTGCAAGTAAGTTTTTGAAGCTTTAAAGACTATCTTTTTCATCTTTTGTTTTGTTTTGAAATTTTTAGTTCTGCGTAATATGACTGCATAATGGGATTTGGATCCCATCAGGATCTAAATTGTGGGGATCCTAGGGATCCTCACATCTTAGTCGTTCATCGTACATCGTGTGGTTAGAAATCATTTTGAATAATTTTTATTTAAAATTAAACACAAATAGTACCTAATGAAAATTGGCCGTACGATATACGATGAACGGCTAGGATGTGAGGATCCCTAGGATGCCCACAAAGAGGATCTGGTGAGGATCCTCATCCTGCATAATGGTGGTTCCCTAGTGTTGCTTTATTTTGAAGGTTTAATAATAATCAAACAGTACTTTCGTATTATTCGTAATTGAATCATCTTAAGAAGTGTTTTTATTGCCCACATTACTAATGCTCTTTGTTCTTAATGCGATAATGCTATCATTAAAATTGGAAGTCTCTCTCTCATTCTTGTCGTCCTGAGTTCTGTCATTTTTTGGGCAGCTTTCAACTGATACGTAGAGGATTAAGTGATCTGGCAGTCAGAACATCTACTCTTCCAAAGGTTGATCCTAGAAGTAAAAAAGTGACAGCTGCACAATATGGAGTTCAGGCTCCTCCACATGAGCTGCAGAAAGTAATAAGTGAAATTGCAATAGACATACATGGTTCGTATGTCTTGAAATCATCACCAGATCACCCAGAGCATGACAAATTGAGGTTGTTCCCGTTTTCTTCTATTTTTAAATTATTTAGTCCCAAAAGCATACAATGTTGTGCACCTTCACTGTGGCTTTCACATATTACCAGAAGAGGTTTTGAGAATCACTTGAATACTTAATAGCAACTACGATGATGTTGTGCTGTGCATGTTCCTGTGTGATTTCAGAATGAGCAAGATTCCCTTCATTAAAGTTGTCGTAAAGTAATAAGTTCTACTCTTATTTAACTTAAGTTTGAGTTTGTTCTTGCAGGAAGGTTGTTATGGATCTTCTATGCGCAAAAGGACCTAATGCTAAGCTTAAAAGGGGTGAGGTTTCTGAAGCAACTAAGATTTCTCTTGGGAAGGAATTCACTGCTAACGAATTCAGCAAGGTCAGTTTTTTTTTTCTCCAATCTTGCGACATGTTCCTCAACAAATTAAAATTTAGAAGACCCTAGGCTCTAAAAACCCTAAACCAGACCATTGTCGTCTTCTTCTTGCTGCCCTACATTTCCAACTCTGTTCTTGAACCACTTGATGGTTCTTATGTATCAGCAGACTGCAAACACATCGGTTTCTTTTCAGAATCATGGTTTCATTAAGTACTCCAGGTTATTGCGATGTTTAGTGAATGGTGTAAATGGTGTGTATCAGTGATGAACGCAGCATTGGCCTGTAATACGATTTCTCGTGATAAGTTCTTAATACAAGTTGCTTTCTTGTGCAGGTCATTAATGAGTTCTGCGTGTCCAGCGGTTCTTCATGGGTCTTAAAAAAGGGTGATGGCGGAAACTGAATTTTGGAAACGTGATGAAATTTTGTGCAGACACGTACTTGACATGAAATTTTGTCGTCGTAAATCGTCGTTCTATTATCAATGAAAGAAGAAAAGATTACAATTTAAAGCCACGTTCATCTGCTACTGTATTGGAATTTTTCATATGCTTCCTCCTACTTGTGCAAGAATTTCAAGTAACGCCATTCAAAATATGGCAGTCTTGAAGCCACACCACCGTACATGTGATCGGATGGTGAATCCCACGGTCAATACTGAAGATTGGACGGCGTATGCGCGCGCTTGCGCGTGTGATTTTATAAACGGTAGGATAATTACGTTAAATCTAACTTTGTGTGTGCGAGCGTGTTTTCTTAAATGATAGTCATGGTGGCCAAACGAAGAACCACGTATGATCTCTTATGTTTTATCAACTCATCAGTTTGGTTTCATGTGTTCCAAACTTATCAAAAACAACTTTCAAGTTTTATGTTCTATTTTTAAAGTTTTTAACTCATTCATTTCTTTTCTCTTCCTCCTCTCTTACTCCAAATCTATCTCTCTTTTTTCTTCTTTCTCTCTTTTTTTTTTACTTTTTAAGTCTCCTCTCTAATCTGTTTTCTTCATTCTTTGAGTTCTTTCTCTCACTCATTTTTCTTTCTATCTCGTCTGATCCTCTCTCTTCTTTCTCTTACCTTCAATCAACTCTTACTTTCTTTCTTACTCTCTCATTTTTCTCCCTCTCCTGCAACCCCATTTTTTTAGATATCTTTGTCTAGTTTAAGTTGCAAGATTTAAAATTTTCAATCAAGTTTTTAGCCTTAAAGAAAATTGTTTTCAAAAAATATTTTTAAGAAAATGATAAAAAAATTCAAATAGAATACCAATTTTGCCCTAAAAAAAAATTTACTGCCTTCGGTAATCCCATCCCCTCGCGACCGCTTTAACTTGGAGGGTCTATAAAAGGGAGAAAAAGCCCAAATCATTGAGCCCTAGATTTCTCAACGCTCGCTCAGGGTCACTTATCGCAGACAATTTCCCGAGAAACAAACACCAAGTAAGATTGCAACATCGAGACTTCAACTGCGAGATAGCGGAAACCTATGATGACGGAATACGAAGGGAGGTACGATGGGAACGGAGAGGACGCTGGCACCTACGCCGACGGCGGTTCCTCTCCCCAACCTCGTGCTGCCGTCCGCGGCGGTGCCGACGATTACAGCGATTCCAAATCTCAGGTACACGTAGCACGTAGTATTGCAATACCATTCGATTGATTCCTTGTATTCTTGTTTGCTTCCGATTACTCAATTGTAAGATCGATTCGAAGAGGTCGCGTTTACGAGAGTGTTTTAGGGTTTAGTTCGGGTTAGTTGGATTGGTTGTTAAATTAGGGTTCTTTGAATATATTGAATTCTGTGTTTGTTTTTTCATCCGAATTTCTGTCGTTGTATGATCTACTCGTTTTCTGCTTTGAATTTGTGTTTAGCTAGTGAATTTTGGGGTTTGGGGTTTTCTAGGACAAGGTTTCTGCATAGAATTATCTGTTAATCAGGGTTTGTTAAACTGGTTTATGTCTCTTGCCTATTTGGTTATAGATGTTCAATGCTTATAGTTGTGTACAATTCTCTTTGTGCACAATTGTCGCAGTTATGCATTTTAGTATAGATATGATGATGTACATTGTGAAAGATGTTCTTGCTTTGGCTGTGTCGGGATTGTGCTGTAGACAATTCTCTTATACGTATACGCAACTGTCACAGTTATGTATTCTGTTATAGGTGGGAGGACACTTTGATATTTAATAACACTAAAATGTACATATTTCATCTGGTAAAATAATTATATTGAAGTATCTTTGCGGAAAGGGTGTATATTAGCTTGATTTCATCGTTTAATTTACAATACACTGATTGAATTGTCTCTTTTGCAGCATGCATCTCGTGATTACGAGAGAGAATCTTCAAAGAGCAGAGAAAAGGATAGAGATAAAGGGCGTGATAAGGAGAGGGACAGAGACAGGGACCGGGACAGAGATAGAGACAGGGGGAGAAGCAAGGACAAGGATAGGGAAAGGGATAGGGACAGAGATAGGGTTAGGGATAGGGATCGTGATAGAGAAAGAGAAAGAGACCGGGACAGGGATCGCGATCGTCCTCACAAAGACCGCCACAGGGATCGCGAGAGAAGTGAGCGACGGAGAGACAAGGACGACGACGACGATGATCACTACCGTACCCGGGACTCTGATAGGTATGACCAATTTTGATTCATTGTCTACCTTTAAATGAATATTCTGTTAGGAGATGAGGAACTTGGTTGTGTAAATATCAACTGAGCTTGATGCAATTTGTGCAATTTGGAATTTTTATGCTGCTATATAACTATTATGATTGCTAATTAATCTGGTGAATCTTTGAGATTCTTTTTGTCCTTTTACTATTATAATTTATGCAATGATTTTACAGACGGAGGGATTATGACAGAGACAGAGAGGATAGGCATAGGCGCAAGTCCAGGTCTTGTTCAAGAGCTAGATCTGAGCACAAATCCAGATCGAGGTCACGTTCTCGTTCACGCTCAAAAAGGTATTTTTTCTTTATGAGAGGCTAGCAAAGGACTCCTAACTTTTGCGGCAAATCCCAAGTATTTTTGGAATAAACACTTGGTTGATGAGTTATTTTCATTAAATATTTTCCTTATTTGGGTTTGGGTCTCATTAACCAAGTTCTTGTTTGTAATTTTGTTTATTTGCCATCTTTATTCCTAATGCTTGACTATGCATTAGCTAGTGGTGAAAGATGTGGTTCTGTTTCATTTGTCTTGGGATGTAGATAATCAAATCCGAACCCCGCTTTTCACCCCCACACCTGGATAATGAATGCCTGTCTCTCCTCAAATTTATACCTACAGATACCATTTTAGGTAGGTAGTGAACTATCAACTTCTATGAAATTTATAGTCGTGATTTCTTGTGTATGAGTTTCATGTAGGTATAAGTTTGGGGCGAGACAATAATTTTGTGATATTATTTTTTCTGTGGAACTGTGATAATAACGTTTCGTAGAATGTAGGTTTTCTAGTCTCATGCCTGTAAGTTGTCTCTTTTATGTTGACTTTGTTTTTGGTATCCTGACACTAACGGCTTGCAGCAAAAGGATTAGCGGTTTTGACATGGCACCTCCTGCTTCTGCAATGTTAGCTGGTGCTGCTGTTGCTGCGGCAGGTACATTTATTCTTCTAGACTTGGGATTTTTATATTTTGTTTAACTGTTTTTTCTCTTTGTTGGACTAGTGTGGAAAGTTCATATCCAATTGCATGGTGTTATTTTGGTAAGGTATATTTTGTTCCTTCCCTTGTGCATATAGCCTTTATAAAGCTGTGGTCTCTGGAAAGGTTACAATATTTATATTGTTTACTTGGTGAAATAATTCAGCGACTGAGAGATCTTTTGGTTTTTTTTTGTTTTTGGTGTTTTTGTTGTTTTGTTTCTCTGTCTTATCCTTTGTTGTAAGAAGGCAATGTTGGACTACATGCCCCACTGTGATGACAATGGGTGTGAGCCGACTTCTGTAGCTTTTATGTACAAGGAGGAATCAGTGCACCGGTTTGATGGATCTTGTTCGTCGTCAACCGGCAACTATTGCCTGTTTTGGTAGTCTTACAAATGTTTCCCCCAGAACTCGTAAATGATGTATTTCTTTCACTTCCTCTGATAAACTATATAAATTAAGGTCCGGATATTGCATAACCCAATGAGTTTGCATGGCAATGAAGTGGCAGAGGAGTCATTTGGCAGTAACATTTAAGTAGTTTTAGAAGTTTAATGTGGTAGTTCTTTGATGACTGCATGTGATCCAATTTTCTTTGCAGGGCAAATTCCTGGGACTAGTCCTACCATTCCGGGGATGTTCCCAAACATGTTCCCTCTGTCAACCGGTCAGGTATCTCTTGCTCTCTCTCTTGCTCTCACTTTCCCCTTGCGATCCATACATCTCAGCATGCTTGAGTTTCACTAATATTATGTTTTATTTGTGCGCACAGCAGTTTGCACCCCTTCCAGTTATGCCTGTTCAGGCAATGACTCAACAGGTTGCCATGATTGAGATTAATTTTTTTAGTTTGTATCAGTACATCCCACTACTCCCTAATTGTAACAAGTGCTGACATTAATTGTTCTTTATTTATACTTATCAGGCTACTAGGCATGCCCGACGAGTGTACGTTGGAGGGCTTCCTCCCACAGCAAATGAACAGGTTTACTCAACTCACCTTTACCATTTATTATTTTTGCTTATCTACCTTTCGTTCAACATGAACACTATGTTTTAATGTGTACTCAAGTTTACAGTTTCCTATGTTTAACGTGGTTTTTCCTGTCATATGCAGTCTGTTGCTACATTTTTCAGCCAAGTTATGGCTGCAATTGGAGGGAACACTGCTGGCCCAGGTATATTGATGTTTGCATTCAAATTAGTATAATAAAGTCCTTCCCTTTAGTTGATCACCTAATTGTTGTTTTGCTTGTTTCGTGCAGGAGATGCTGTTGTCAATGTCTACATAAACCATGAAAAGAAATTTGCTTTTGTGGAGATGAGATCGGTTGAAGAGGCTAGCAATGCAATGGCTCTGGATGGAATTATTTTTGAGGTATTTCTAATCTTTCCTTTCATTTATATCCATGTATGATTGACTTAAGCATTTTGGATTAACTTCACGTTCATAGTATTGACTATTCCCCTCTTTTGTTTTTGGACAATTGCTACAGGGAGCCCCTGTTAAGGTGCGGAGACCTAGTGATTACAACCCATCTCTGGCTGCAACACTCGGTCCAAGCCAGCCCAATCCCAATCTGAACCTGGCTGCTGTGGGGCTTACACCGGGTTCTGCTGGTGGGCTTGAGGGCCC
>JAOTRO020000003.1:921167-932844 GCA_028566515.2 Pyracantha coccinea | reverse complement strand
CTATAATAGTTGTTCGAAACATTTTACTATTAAAATAATTATTTAAAATTTGAAAAACGAAATAGGAGACGAGAAGAAGGAATTGGAGTTTGAGTGGTGGGATTGGGTTATCACGAATTTGGGAACAGGGTATGAGGATAAAAATTTTGGAATGCAGCATGAGGCTTGATCGTGGGATTTGAAAATGGGGGAAGGTGGTTGAGTTGAGTTGGGGTCCATATAGAAGGAAGGACTAGATCATGAAATTCTAATCGGAACAAAAATCGGAAAGGCCATGGAGATGATAGTGGGATTCTCGCTCTAATATTTATTCTTATGAAAAATTGAAAAAAAACTTAAACGTATATTAAAGGTTTATTTTAGGAATAATAGTGGGTTGGGAAATAGCATTTTAATTGTACAAATTTTTGTAGTGTGTGAGATTATAATATGGGTAAAAAAATAGAACAATGATCTAGCATAACTCTTTGTAATTGTATATAGCAACAAAGTTATATATAATCTCAACGTTTCTAATAAATTAGAGACGGAATAAGTCAAATTTAGAGTCATATTTTACTTTTAACTTTTTAGATTCATTGGAGATAATTAATTTAGCGTCATATTCCCGCTTTAACTTTTAACTTTTTGTCGATTTACTGGAGATAATTTTTTTTTTCTTAAAGTTAAAAAGGAAAATTTCTTTTGGGCCTCCAATTTTCATGGCCTCCAATTTTCGTAAACGCAATATACTCATATTTTCCGAAGTAGAAACAGCATACAGTGACTGCTGAGTCCTACTTGAACACAAACTCGGAAACCCCCAGCACAGTCCAAAAACACGACACCCCCTCTCTTCAGTAACTCAGTTCGACGATTTGATGAACCACGCAATCCGATTGGTACGATCCCTTTCTCACTCACTTTGAATTCCTTTAATCTTCTATGTAATCGGTTAATCAACGTTGTTAATCATGATTAACTCTCTGCAAACGTCTGCATGGATTTTGTATGCTTCGTGTTTGTAACGGAAATTATTTAGGGTTTTTGGTTTGATTTTCACTGCATGTCTCTTCATGGTGTACCGTAACTCTGGATGTTTTCGTTTCTGACTTTCTGTTATCGTCTGTTTGGTTGGCTAGAAAGATTTAGGCTAAAGGAATAAAAGATTTATTTTCAGATTCCATGTGTTCTCAATTCTTCTTGTTATTTAAGTTCTAGAGTAAACGAAAAGGTGTGCAATCCTAAATTACGTAAAACAATATTTGAATCTGTTGGTGAAGCTTATTCTGTTGGTGGTGTTCAAGGATACAAACTAGGAGAGGTTAATTAGATTTAGTTCGAATTCCTTTTTTGATCAATATTTTGTATTAGTTCTTTTGATATTTGTTCAATGTCTGGTTCAAATAATCAATTTATTTTGGTATACATTCAAATAACCAATGAATTTAAAATAACATGTGTTACAGTATTATTCGGCATGTTATTGCGTAAAGTGTGGAAATTTGAATGAAGCCACACAATGTGTCAATAGTCCCTAGATCAAACCGCTTATCTTACTTGCCTCGGGTCCCTTTACTTAAGCAAAATGGAGGGTAACGTGATGTTGTAAAGATATCTCATCCTTACTAGTCAAGATTCAAGTACTATCAGTGAATAAAAGTAAATAGTTAGGAAATTAAAATACTTGGGTTGGGGCTCTATATCATAGGGCAAGTTGATTGTGTTTTTATTTTGATTAAAAGAATGTGCAGAATAGAATAGTGATTGAGGATTGTTTTTGGTATTAAGAGGGAACCGATCAATTTCGTCGGCTTTGGTATTCGGAAATTTTGTATGAACTTATGAGTTACGTGAAGCTAGGGTTTTATCTATGCAAATCGAATTTGTGTTTGGTTTCTGCCAAATATGGATTACCTTTGACTTAATTATGATGTTTAAGAAGTATTCGGCAAAAGAGAAAGATCATATAAATGCGTGACAAGAGAAATCAACTACGTAGCATTCAGCCCTTCTTTGTCTCAAATGAATTTGCTTGTGTTTTTTAATGTCAGTTTACTGTGGTTAACCTCTAATCTTAACGGTTTTCTTACTTTTGAAGATATATTGCAATTGAAGGAGAAGAAGATTTAGTTGAGAGTGCGACGGATCAAGGAAGGAGAACAAATAAGTTACTTGCAAACAGAAACTGTATTCTATACATGGACCTCAAGGACATCATTAGGAACCATGCCCTCGAGTTTCTACCTGCTAAATCACTTCTCAGGTTCGCTGGAGTTTGTAGGGACTGGAAGCTCGATATCAAAACTCCTTTCTTTGCCCACAAGCAGTCAAATAGTTTTCGTGGAATATCGGGATTCCTTTATCAATCCAATGCATGTCCTCCTTCATTTATCTCTATCAATCCGAATGCAATGGTGTTCCAGACCCATCTCTGAAGTTCTTGCCCGAGCCAGTTGACATACGAGCTTCTTCGAATGGATTACTTTGCTGCCAGGGACGTGATGGCTACAAGGCTTACTACATTTGCAATCCTGTTACAAGGAAGTGGACAAAACTTCCCAAGCCAAACGCGGATCACGGACATGACCCTGCTATTGTTCTCATCTTTGAACCTTCTCTGCTCAATTTTGTGGCCGAGTACAAGCTCGTGCGTGCTTTTCCATCAGTTGATTTCGACAATGGATATGAATTCGAGATTTATTCCTCTAGGGAGAAGTCTTGGAGGGTTTCCGGTGAGATTTTCTTCGGCAAGAGCACTCTCTTGCCAAGATACGGTGTTCATGTGAACAACATAGTTTATTGGCCGGCATTGAGTGGTCAGATTCTTGTTTTTGACCTGAAGATGGAGCGTGCGCAACAACTTAACAGAGGATATGGGACCCTTGGTATGATGGATGGAAAGCTTTGTTCTACGTATTCTCAACCTCCCACACTAGTTGTACGAACGTTGTGTAACGCCTACACAAACACAATGGCGATGGGCAGCAATGTCAAGTCATGGGTAACGAAACATCAGATCAAACTGTCCACTCCGATGTCATCTGGAACTGGTTATGGTCTAAAGTCTCGTAGTGTAGTGTTTGGCAATGGAAATGTGATCATGTTTCGGGGTGGCGGAAAAATGCACGTTTACGACATCAAGACTAAAGAAATTCAATGTGTTTGTGATGAGCTTAATTCGAGTGGGAGGCTTGTTTCTCACGTGAACAGTCTTGTGGAGCTTTAGCTGGTGTGCAAGGCATGAAGAAGTTGGATGGTTTTGTTTTGAACTAAATAGTAAATATGCTTTTCTTTTGGTCAGTAATTCGTAAACTGCTTATTTCTAATTAGCTGTTTTTTTGAGCCAAAACATATGAAGTAGATTGGAAGCTTCTTGGATTTGAGTTGATAGATTATTAAATTTTTCTTGCTTTTTATCCTTTTTTTTTAAATGATATTTTCAGAATTTGGAATGTAATCTTCAAAATGTTATGCAGATTCAACGCTCTATTTATTCGTTACATGTTATATGGTAAAACTTTCGTGAATCAAACACTAATTGGATTAACGTCCTAAAGATTAGGCAGCAAGAATATTGGTGAAAAAAAAAGCCAGTAATTATCTATTAGAGTTTGACTGCGTATTAAACAGCAACAGTAGGAGATCATGGAGAATAAAATCCAAGGGTTGCCATTTAAAGATCACGCAATTTACAATTTACATATAGGTACCGTTTGGTACGTGGGACGGGACGGGACGGGACGGGAGGGGATGAGATGTTCCGTCCCACGTTTGGTGCGCTTAAAAACCGTGGAACGGGTTGTCCCATTGGACGAAAATTGGCTGATTTTTCGTTCCACCTTCCCCCCGTGGAACGACTAGTTCCACATCCGTGGAACGACTAGTTCCACATCCGTGGAACACAAAATTTATAACATTTTAAAACAAAATTTCCCCTTATCTTTTTCAATATTTACATCATCTGTCCCGTCCCGTTCTGTCCTACCCCATCCCGTTCCGTCCCGTCTGCGTACCAAACGATACCTAAGCAACCTATTGACCTCGCCACAACTTTTCCTCCAGCTGAAGGCCAATCTTAGTCGTACATGTGTCACCCGAAGTAGAATTCCCCTCTTCCCTTCTTTCACTTTTCTCTTTTTTGTTTTTTTATAAAAATATTTAAAAAAATATTAACGTGATTTAATTACGAGAATATTTGTCCCACGACCTCGTACGCTGCTTTGCTTTTAACTGCTGTCAAGAGTCTCCCACTCTGTATAGACTTTTCAGTTTTTATCGTGCTCTGGATCTCTCTCTACTTCGACGCAGCGTTTCGATCGCCGGTATGCTTCGCAGGGCCTTCGACGGCAGTCACGGTAAGCTTATCGGTATACATCATTCTTTACTTCTTCTATTTTTAGAATGAGAAACTTCTCTGTTTTTTAATAGATTTTATATGGGTTTTCTGGAGAATATTGAATCTTTCAGGACGTGCATGAGTGGGGTCTTTCTCGGGTTTTTCCTAGCATTTCTGATCGTTGATCTGCCTCTGTTTAATAGGTTTTGATTGATCGTTGATGGGTTCATTCGTATCTGTTTGTTCTGGGTTTCTTGTTTAAATAGTAACCTCTCTGTTTCTTTGTTCAATTTTGTCGTTGTTATTTACCCTTTTTGATTTGTTTGGTTACTGAGAAACCCAGAGAAATTGAAGGAAAACTCGGATTCGAAGCCATTGTATTTTGAATTTTGGATTTGATTTTCGAAAAAAAAGGAATTAAAAAAAAAGATTTATTCTTTATGGGGTTTTGTTATTTTTCTCCATTTTGCAAAACACATGTTGATATTTAGTTAACCAAGATATCAGAACACCTAATTGAAGCAATCAAACGAAGGCTTGGGGGGTTTTGTTGTGATCTGATAGTGTATATTTGGTTTTCTTTCTTTTGTGCCAAGCAACCTTAATGGAATACCAGGGTTTAATCTAGCTGCTGTATGAACAGTTGTTCGTTTGTCTGAAATCAAAATTCTTATTCCGAAAGGTTGTATTTGGCATCAAATTCGTTCTAAAGTTTAAGCTAGATTCGTGATTTTTCATAGGTTGAGATGTTTTGGGAATTCAGTTATCTGCATTGAATGATTTAAAAATGTTCAAATTTTGTGAATTAATATGTTGAAGATGGACTTTGGGGTTTTTATTATGATCTGATTTTGTAAAACTTTGTTTGGTTTCTTTTGTGCCAAGCAACCATAATTGGATACTAGGGTTTAAACTAGCTGCTGTGTGAATAGTTCTTCCTTTGTCTGAAGCCAAACTTCTCATGCCAAAAGCCTGTTGACAGCAAAATCGTTTCGAGGTACAAATAAGGTTGCATTGTTTTCCTCTCGTTTGAAAGTTGTGATTTTTTATGTCTTGATGTTTGGGAAATTCAGTTATCTGCATTGAATGATTTTTCACTGTGCAGCTGTGAGCTTTGAGGATCCTATCATGGATAGCGATAAAGATGTTGGCAATGACTCCGACTCTTTTGTCATTGTGAGCAATGCCAATTCTGTGTGCAGTGATTCTGAAAGTGTGGTGGGTACTGATTCCGAATATTATGTCATTGTGAATCCTAAAAACGATGTGGCTACCAATTCCGGAGAAGAACTATTTGTGGGAAGCACACAACAGTCGAAGAATGTGGAAAAGGACGCGTATGTGTGTTCTGACTCTGATTGTGGTGAGAGCACTTATTCTGAAGAAGTTCTATCTGATGAAAGTGAACAACATTTGAAGCAAGTGGATAATGATAGTTATCTGAGTACTGATTCTGAAGTCTTTCTATTTGACGAAAGCGAACAGCAGTTGAAGAATGTGGATAATGAAAGATATATCAGTACTGATTCTGTAGAAGAGCTATCTGATGGATTCGGAAACCAGTTGAAGATTATGGATGATCAACCTTACATGGATACTGTACTCCCTGGGAAACAGTTGAAGATGAGGCATTGTTTTTGCGAGGTATGCGATTGTCGACAGCTCTAAGGTTTGGTGTTGCTGTATTATTTATGAGATATGTTATTTTATATTACTCTCATGCTGTTTTGATTAATTGATTTTGTATATGATATTACAATATCTACATATTTAATTTTTGCTGTCTGAAAGCTTGGAATTCAAACGGTTGGTTTTCTCCTTGATAAGCATTATTGGCTACTGCGTGTGTAACTAAATTAAGCAAGCTGTTATAAGATCCCTGTACACACGTTGTTTTGACGATGAATTGGAGGCGTTGGCATTGTTCATGTGATTAAATGTTATCTTTTTTTTTTTTCTCTAACGTGCATCCTAATGATTATCTTTATATGCAGTTTCACACATATCCATGCAAAAGAATTGGTCGTGCACATGATTGTTCTGGACTTCCCCATGACGAAAGGCTTTATAATAAGAAAATGGACATCAGTGATGTTGCAATGGAGAATGTTCTTCCTTTCCTCCCTGCGAAAATGCTGTGCAGGTTGAGAACTGTTAGCAAACTGTGGGATAAGTGGATTTGTAGTCCTTTCTTCAGTCACAAGCAAACTTACTACTTCAGGGAAATCTCCGGTCTTTTTTGTCAAGCCCCTGGTGGAAACCCTTACTTCCTCTCACTTGATAATGATGCTTACGGCATTCCCAAATCTTACCTCAGCTTCTTGCCCGAACCAGTTACTGTAAAGACCACTTGCAATGGTCTGCTCTGCTGCCAGAGCGAAGACAGAGAAGATTCCTACTACATTTGCAACCCTGTGAACATGAGATTTAGAAAGCTTCCCAAGTCAGGTTTGTATCATGGGCCTGAGTCTTATCCGGTGCTAGCCTTTGAGCCTTCTGTGCTCGACTTTGAAGTGTGTTTTCAACTTGTATGTGCCTTCTCTGTACCTGGTCATTCGGGTGTCCATTTTGATATATACTCTTCAATGTCAAGTGGTTGGGAACTCGCCGAGACAGTATGCTATGAACTGGAGACTATGGAGTTGGAAGGTCATACCCTCTATCTAAAGGGTGTGCTCTTTTGGGAAACTTTAACTGGGGTCATTTTGGCTTTCGATGTGAAGGAGCAGCAATATGGTATTCTGCCACTCCCCTACAGCACGGGACCACGCGGTGTTATTTCACAGATGAATGGAGAGCTGTGTTACATTTTGCCTCGTGTTGAATTCGGTCAGTTCTCCTTGGAGATCTACGGTGATATGGACATGAGCCTGAAGCAGAAAATTTATCTCGTCGGCCAGATTTTCACCTCTTTTGTGGACACAGTTAGGTTGTTGGCTTGTGTGAATGATGATGTGATGCTAATTCTTGTCGGACAGAGGGTGATCGTGTATGGTGTGAAAGCCGGGGAGGAAAAAGTTTTGAAAATACTTGACTATGGGCTTGGTGCTGGTAATGAAAGGTATCTTCCATATGTGAACAGCCTTGTGCAGATCTAGTTCTCTCTGCCTATTAGGTGGTTTATGTTTTGAACAAATTGGTTTGAAGTTTCTCTTGTCCATGGCTATGTAATTTGCCTTTGAGTTAGTACTCTAAAAGTGCTTATTTCTCGTTGGCTTCTTGTAGACCTGGTGCCTTAATACATAAGTGCTTTTGTCAGATGGTGCTTTTGCTACATCAAATGATAGTGTTTATAAATAATATGGTGCTTGATAATAAGCCCTGGTAATTTGGCAGTTCAGTTTTTGCTTCTCAAACAATGATTTTTTTTTCTTTCTGTGTGCATAAAATGGCTTATATTCCAAGTGCTTTATGTGAAATTTCTTAAGAAATAAAAGCAGCGATAGAAACTCCCTACAAATTCAAAAGTAGGTAACTGGAAATTCCGTTTCTCTTCTTATGTGGCTTTTTGTCACCGAAGGATAGAATATTTGAATTTGGGATACTTTTTGACATTGTTGTAAAGATATGCCACGTGACAATAAATTCATTCCAGGCAATCCTTTTTCAACCTTAGATTAGCGTGTCGGCTCCAACCTAACACAAATACTTGGAATTACATAAACATAGTGCTAAGAGACGCTCACCCTGTTTAGTGAAAATTAGCACACCCAAAATTCAGAAATAATTAATCAACTCCACCCGGTCTCCACCCGGTGGGGGATGCACATTAGGACCAAGGTACCACTAGGAGTTCGAAAAATATACATGTGAAAGTCTTCAGAATATTTGATACAAGTGTGACAATATGTCTCTTGCAGGTTGCGTCGATAACACTTGACAAATTCTCTCAATATGACTAATCAGATTGCTTCAGATTTTTCAATATCTTTTGACTTGTGTGCAACTTGGTTTGACTGATGACAACAAGTCCACCAAGTGTTCGACGAAATGCCTCAATGAGTAAATTAAATTATTTTTTTTGCACGTTTCATGCTCTATTTCTATCTATAAAACTTGGACTTTAACACCGTAACCCTCTCAAAATTCGAATCTTGGATCTGCCCCTGACTCCACCTCCACAAAGGCTTAAACATAAAAGAAAGTATAGGTCACCCTACGAAATTCCTAGTTTACTGGAAAAAATAGAGCTTTGCAGTATGAGCTAATCGTTTAATCAATCATTATAAAGGGTTCAAAATTAAAGATATATTCGGAGGTTGGTAAAAAATATTGAATGATGAAAAAAAGATTTTCGCACTTCTTTTTAACCGTTGGTAATTTAAACATTATATTTTATTGTTTTTTTTTATGGTACACAAAACAAAGTGATATACGAAGAAGTGTTATTCGCACATTTATTTTTAACTTTCACACAACTTTGTAAATTTTTGTTTATTAATTATCTCTAATTCGATCGATAGACGATCGAAAATTAAAAAATATATATAAAAGGTAAAAATAAATATGTGAGATGTAGTATTGAAATCATTTGTTAGTGGAGCACAAAGCTCGTCTGTGCATTTCAATTTTGTTGATTTTGGAGATGGAAGAACAAAAGCACAACAAGACAAAAACTGAACAATGGAATCCAACAATGATTTTTTCCTTTTTCTTTTAATTTCTAGGAAAAGCCGAAAACAAAAAGAGAGACGATAACTATCAATAGATTCGGATGACGCGATTCTGATGACGTGGTTCGGATGACGCAGTGCTAATGAAGTACAATTTTAGTTACCCAATCCGAGGCCAACACGTGTTCAAACACCATTGGCCAACAGTGTTCGTTTGCTTGTTACTGAGAAAGTGAGGAAAATGCAAGAAAAATGGATCTGACTGTGTTTTGAGTTATAAATAGAGATAATCTTTTCAAGAATAGGAGCGAAGCAAGTGTAAAATATCACATTATAATTTTAGTAGATATAAAACAAAAAGGATGACAAATAAAGAGAGGGAGAGATAATGATATTATTTCTCTTGCTTTCTTTCGCAGTACATTTGATAATAGACGGAGTGCTCTATTTATGGAGTGATTCCCGTAACTACAAACATCAAAATATAATGAAGATACTTTTAAAAGTATCAAACACTATTACTAAGTATTTGGACATTCTTTTAAGTGGGCATTCATCGACTAATTCTATAACATTTTGGGTTTAAATTTAATTTTCGAAAAAATGATCAATTTTTACCCAGAAACCCACATCTTTCCTTTAATGGGTTTTGGGTTTGTTCAGAGAGGGGTGATGGGTTTCTTCATAGAGGAGTTTTGGGTTTCTCTAGAAACCCTAGTTGAATTCTTTGAAACGTGAATGTTTTGACTAACATTTTGTTTTTGCAGAAATGGTGACTTCTGAAGACAATGAGGATAGATTTTTCGGTGTGACCGTCACATCGGGTGGTACATCACGTGTCATTACATAAATAGTGGGATATGTGTGTCAAAAAGTTAATAACTTAAAAAATAAAAATTTTCACTACTTACATGAAAACACATGGTGTACCACCCGTGTTCCCGTCACAATTAAAAATTTCTCGACATTAAGGGGTTTGTCGTCATTGATAAATGCAATTCTGATAGTTCTGGAGAAGTTGAACATTTTGATGAATGTGGACAAGAAGAGTTTATGCATGATCCATCTCCTGATCATGTGGTGAAAGTTGAGGTTGGCTACAGCTACGATGCAGCATGTCGCTGGTTGATTAATTGTTTTTATTTTTAGAACATTCATGTTTAATAGATTACATTAATTTGGAGCCTATACATTTGCTTCAGTTCTTCATAACAATTACACTGAACAGGTTGTCTACGCTTCATTTTGATGTGTTCTCATTAGAATACAATTGTAAAACTTCGTTCTTGCAGTAGAGGGTTACTGGATTAGTTCCGCACAAGTTGAATAAAGGTTCTATAATTCTTCATGTGACCAGATGTTTAAATTATCTTTAGCAAATATTCGTTTCAGCTTCTGGTGATGCTATTTTTTTTAGTATTGATAACTTTGCATAGTTTCGATAGCAGAGTTGAGATTCTGATGAGCTTTATACCATTTTGTCTGCCTAGTCTTCTCTTAATGCTCTTACTATTATCTTAATCTTTTCTTTGAGCAGTAATTGTCTTTTCCTTTCATAAACTTATAGTTGACAGGGTTTTTATACTAATCTACAAAAATTAGAAAGGAAAAAGGAATTCTGTTTTTCCGTAGGTTGCAGCAAACTTAAGCAATCTGCAGGTGGATTTCATTTTCATCGCTTGGTTTAATGATGAACAGGCTTTGCCATTGTTCAACTTTTATCTATTTATGCAACTTTCTAATAACTCCACTTGTGTAAGTTTATCTTACATTGCCGGTCCCAAACCCGGATAAAGGAGGAGGGGGAGGGCGTCAGGTAGTCGATAGCCAACACTCTTAGGTTACGTCGAATTCTTATGAAAATGAATCCAGAAATAGCCGACCCCACTTAGTGAAAAAATGATTTGTTGTTGTTGTTGTTGTTGGCTTAAAGGTCCCTCTCGGATGAATTTTTTGCTCCGCCACTGGATAGAATGGTTTGCTTCACCCTCGGATGTCGGTCATCACATGGCCATTCCGATGTTCTTCGGACATCGGAATCGGAGCGTGGTCATTCATATATTTTGCTCATGGCAGTTGAGCTATAAAACTATTTGAGTATTTCTCTTTTGCCGAATGTTCACTTCCACTATCATGATGGCTTCATAGTACTCTTAACATGCATTTGCTTCAGGTGCATGCCTAGGCATAACCTCTGCTCTAAGGCTTAACCAAAAAAGCCTACACCTCCCAAAGGTATAGACCAATTCAATATGATGCACCATTCAGGCACACACACAGAAAGAAAGAAAGAAAGAAAGAAAGAAAAAAAAAAAAACTAACTGCCCGAGCCTACTGTTCACCTACCGTTCATTGATATTTATAAATTATAATAATAGTACAAAGTTAATAGTAATCCGTGTAGGACAAAAACTAATATCCAAGTGATCTCCAGCAACACCAGTCGTGGAAACGCAGAAGACAGTAGTGGCTTGTCAAAAAAGACTTGGCTTCTGACCATCATCACTTTCATTTGCTTCCAGCTGATCATAACTTGATTCGCTGGCTAATGACTCGTCATCACTTTCATTTGCTTTGTTCTCGTAACCTGATCCACAGGCTTCCAAATTTTCATCCTGTCTTGTTTCTTCTGGTATTTTTGGTTCCCCTGATACGAAGACATGATCAACTTTGAATTTCTCAGCATCTTCAGCATAAAACGGGCATATACCACACTTTTCCACCTTCGCACCGGGAATGTGTTGTT
>JAOTRO020000003.1:908427-919287 GCA_028566515.2 Pyracantha coccinea | reverse complement strand
AAAATAACCAATAAATTAATACTAAAATTAGGGTAAAATATATGGTATAATATGGACTCATCAGTATGCATAAATATTAATAACATGTTTCCAATTATGAATTATTTATGCATTTATTAACTATGGATGAATCAAAACATAAATGTTGTCGACACAAAATAAGGAATTATTTTTTGCCATCTTCACTTGTAACTTTGTAAGTAAGGGGTTTTAGATTCGATTTCCGCTAAAGGTGAACTTGAACCATATTATTATGGTAAGCCCATTGTAAGGCTTATTCCACTCCCACACTCCCTTAGTTTAGAGGCTATTGTTTGTTTAAATAATAATAAATAAATAAGCTTTTGATTTTGGAGGAATATGGCTCATTTGGAAGTACTTTTAAATGATTGAGAGCGTTTTTAGAGAAAAAAATGAGAATTGTTATAGACACTCCAAAAATGTCATTTTGCACCCAAACTTTCTATAATTAGAAAGAAAAATACATTTATGACGAGTGTAGAATCAGATTTTAGGAGTGCTAATAACACTTCCCAAAAAATTTTGGAACAAATATTTATTGGGAATGCAAGTTAATTTTGGAAAGGAACTTGAAGTGCTTTTGAAACCCAAAAATGTTTTATCTAAAAGTATTTTCAATCATTTAAAAACATTTTCCAAACGAACCGTTAGATTATTTGAGGGAATGTAGTATTTTGATTTATAAAGAATAAGGAATCATGAATTCTATTATTTTTACCCATTATACCCTCGCATTATTCTGAAATTTTAACCTAACATCCCATAGGGCATCTTAATAATCAATGTGGTTTTTCATTCATGCTCTGATTTCATACATATTTTGTTTTTATACAAGGATATTATGAAAACTAAGGAGATGTGGGAATAAATTGGCTACAAACTCGTCATCTATGAGATTCGAACTTAAGACCTCTCACATATGGGTGAACAGAAACACTATTAAACCATAGTACTATGGGCTAGTTTGGTGTTGTGCTTCTAAAAGAAAAAAACTGCTTTTGTTATGCTATAGAAATAATCAGTTATGAAATAAAGCAGTTAGGTGAGACTGTTGGATTTGGTTTTGGTTTTGTTTGGATTCACAATTTGGTTATGGAATCAAGGGCAATGACTGTGACTGTTAAAATTGGGAGTACTAAATGACGTCGAGGCGGAGTCGGGGACAACGTCCTTTCAGGTGACCAGCACTTCTTCAAGTTGAGGTCGACGAGATCGGCGACGACGTCAAAGAATACCGTTCATATGCCTACTTTGAAAAAAAGCAGGTTTTTTGAGAAGCAACATTTTTGCTGCTTCAGCTTTTTTGCTTTGAATGGCCATGACTTTGAAAAAAAGCTGGATTTTCTTTAGTTACCAAACACAAATTAGAATTCAGCTTTTTTCCTCCCCTGCTATTAAAAAAAAATAGTTTATACAGTTTTTAACTAGTATCATATATCCTCCAATTCCATATTATTAGTAAATAACTTCAATGTAAATCATTATTTATTGATCTAATTCCTCTAATTTAAATTCCAGATTTTAATGGATAAATGTTATTGGTATTCTAAAAATCTCATTCTACACTCCTCACAAGTGTATTTTTCTTTCCTAATATAAAAAATTTGGAATATAGAATAAGATTCTTGAAGTACTAATATTTTTAATAAACGTTAGGCTTTAACAATAGTAAGATGGGTTCGGAAAAAAAAAAAAAAAAAACAATAGTAAGATGGACCGGCACCCAGTATGATATTTGCGTTGTTTTTTTGGGCTTTGCCACTTCCGTAACCCAAAAAATTAAAAAGTCTATTCTAACCCCAAACCAGAAAAACTACCGGGAAAATTGCCCTTCGTTCTGGCCGACTTTGGCTCCTATAAATACCCTTCGCGAAAACCCTTCCCCCAAAAAATAGAAAAGAAAAAGAAAGTTTCCCTGCCGCTATCGGGCTTCACTAGTCCGAGTCCGACCGGACTGTTTCAACCGGATTCATATATCTTCACTATCTGGTCACGATTACTCGGACTGTTCATACACCCGTAATCCAGCTCCGATCGATTCGCCATGGGAGACTTCAACAGCGATGCCTTCATGCGCGGCCAAAATGCCGCCGTCCAGGGCCGAACCAAGGCCCACAACCGCCAAAATGTTGTTCAGCTCAAAATGGTTAGCCTTATTTAGGGTTTCTTGTTCTTATCTTATTCGTGAAGGTTTAAGTTTTTTTTTTTTTTTCTTTTAAGCCTGAGTTTTTAATTAAAAAATGCTTGTTTAGTTATGCTATTTTCTTTGATTAAAATAAAATAAAATAAAATAAAAACCCTAGATAAATATTTACTAATTTAGCTTATATCTGTTATTTTATCATGATTTATTTGATTTCGATGTGTCCCCAATTGTTAATACTAAAAATCTGAAGCCACGTAGCACTGCGATTTTAAGGATCTGATTTAAATAATAACGTATTATATTTTCGGTATGAAAATTTGTTTTATTTGTAAATCTTTTATCATAATTACATGACGGCGTGTGGCTAAAACAGCAATCATTTAGATCAATTGGCAAAAACGCCCTTCACTTAAACACAGTCTAACATTGATATTATTGACTTGAATAAAAAGGTCTTTTTAGGCCCGAAAAGAATAAAAAGTACCGGGAAAATAATGTAATTACCTGAAAAAAGTCACACACAATCTTGGCGTCTATAAATACCTTCGCGAAAACCCTTCGCAAACTTTCGCTGCCGCTATCTGGCTTCACCAGTCCGACTCCGACCCCTACCCCGACCCGACCGTCGCAACCGGATCCGAATCGCCCATATATTTATGCAATCTTCACCATCTGAGTACGAGTACTCGGACTCCTAACCCAGATCCGGTCATCGCTTCGCCATGGGAGACTTCAACAACGATGCTTTCATGCGCGGCCAAAACGCCGCCGTTCAGGGCCGAACCAAGGCCCAGAACCGCCAAAATGTTCTTCAGCTCAAGATGGTTCGTCCTAGGGTTTTTTATGCTATTCATCCAAACGTTTGTTAAGGCTCGAGTTTTTAATTCTCAAATTGCTTGATTAATTATGCGATTTTCGTTGTTTTTAGAAAAACCCTAGTTAAATTTTGGACTTATCTCTGTAATTTTATCCTGATTTTTCAAATTTCGATGTATCTGGGCGGTGTGTATTGGTAATTTTGTAAATATTGTGAAGTGCTTGATGTATTTTGTAAGGGATGTTGATTTGGAAAATTTCGTTTGCAGATTGGGCAGAGCCACCCCACTGGTCTAACAACCAACCTTTTGAAGCTGTTTGAGCCTCGACCGCCGTTGGATTTCAAACCTCCTCCGGAGAAGAAAAAGTGCCCACCTTTGACAGGTCTGTTTACCATCTTAAATGGGGGTTGATTGGTTTCAATTTGGTATTAATTTCTATCTTGTAGCTGTTAATTTTGTAAAAATGGTTTTGTTTATTTTTGGATAATGAAGGGGTAGCGCAATTTGTGAGTAAGTTTGCGGAGCCTGGAGATCCTGAGTATAATCCGCCTGTCCAAAAGGGCGAAACTCCTGTAAGTTTTTTACTTGAATCACTTGTATGAGGACTTATCGTTATGAAATCTTTGTTTGTACTGACATGTATCTGTTTTGCTTTGTGGGATTCAGACACAAAGAAGGGCTCGAATACACCAGTTAAGGCTTGAGAAGGGTGCAGCAAAGGCTGCGGAAGAGTTAGAGAAATGTAATCACCTCATTCTTTTCTTGATTGTAAGAGTTGGGAGTCTTGGAGTTTCCGTTTTCTTGTCTTCCTAACATCTGTTTTCTTGCAGATGATCCAAATAATGACCCAACTATTTCTGGAGATCCATACAAGACTTTGTTTGTTGCTAGACTCGTAAGTAACATCTTTTTGTATAGTTTTGGATTTCCTTCTCGTATTCTTCATATTCGTTAAGATTGACATGTGATTTTCCCTGTATTCTTGCAGAATTATGAGACAACTGAGAGCAGAATCAAAAGGGAGTTTGACGTTTATGGTCCAATCAAGCGGGTAGGTATTTTGTTTGAGAAACCCTAAGGGGGTTCGGTAAGAGGTTCACATGTGCTGTAGCTTATCCTTTATTTCCCTTTACAAATTGCAGATTTTCTAATCTTTCAATTTGAAAAAGCATGCTGGAGTCTCAGCGTTTTCAGGATCGTTTTCCTTTTTTGTATTTTCTTCAAAAGATATCTGGGGTACATATTTACAAATTTTATGCATGATAAACTGAATTTGAAAAATCCACCTTTCAACCAACTTGTTTGACGTAAACAATGCTGTTACCATAAATGGTAATGCAACATCGCGCCTTTCAAGTTTGTTCTCTCTGATTTAGTTTTATTGTTAGTGGAGTCTATGCAAATTTGTATTACTATTACAGGTGTCTCTGCAAATATACCGGTAATGTCTTGCGGGTTTGTTTAAATCCTTCCATAGCTCTCTTTTTGAAGTGGTTTTATATAGAGATCTTGGAATTGGGTGTTTCTAGGGACATTAGCATTAAGTTTTAACGTTGAAGAAGTATCCCTGGTAAGCAGTGAGTACTCGTCAATATCTTTGATTTCTACGCACTTGATTACAAACATGGTGTTTGGTCCTGCACAGCAGCCTTGATATTAGCACAGGTGTCACTGCAAGTATTATGGTAATTTCATATTGGTTTGCTCCATTCATAGATCCCTCTTTGATGTAGTTTTATTTAAGAGATCTCGGAAATGGGTTTTCATAGGATATATATTCTTTTTAAGTCCTAACATTCAAGACTATCCCTGGTAAGATGAGGTAATTGGTTCACATATGGTATCTTTGATTCCATAATTTCTCCCTATCCAACTTCAAAGATGCTTCATCCTGCATAGCAAAGCTGATTACTAAAAGTTGAGCAGAGCAGTGATGCATTGTGTCTTTTGGCCTTTATTTCAAGCAAGAAAAGGAGTCCCCAACTTCTGTTCTTTTCCCTGCACTGGCTAAATCATGTAGGGAGTATTACCATTTCTTTCATCTTTGAACTTTTAGTAACGTGCATTTCCTGCTGAAACTTTTACTTGTGGCTTTAAAAGCTCTCAGAAAAGATACATCAGCAGCTTGATGTCATGGTATTTTCAATAGTAGTTATAAGTTTTTATTATTTAAAAAATCTCCCTGGTAAGGGGACAATAGTCTATCCAACTGGTAAATTGGCCACAAATGTCCGTTTTTCTGCAACTCTAGCCGGTGGTGATGCATCTTGCGATGGAAGCTGTATGATTTAAAGGTGAGCACGGCTAAAGAGGCATAGTGCCTGTCTGCCGTGCCATTTAGGATTCAATGTTTAAGATTTTGTAGTATGATACCTTGTTGTAAATGTTAAAACATCTATGCATATTTCTTAGTCTTGAGCTGTCTTTGCTTAAGATCTGAATCGTCTATTTATCTGGTTTATTAATTTTATTATTATTTGAGATTTCAGGTTCGATTGGTCGCTGACAAAGAAACAAATAAACCTAGAGGCTATGGATTCATTGAATACATGCATACAAGGGACATGAAAGGTTTGCCTTATTACTGTGCACTAAAAATTACCTTGTGATTGGTCCTTTTTTTCTAATGCTAGCAATATATGTCACAGCTGCATACAAACAAGCTGATGGGAGGAAAATTGAGGGAAGAAGGGTACTTGTTGATGTTGAACGTGGTAGAACAGTTCCTAACTGGCGACCCCGCCGACTGGGTGGTGGGCTTGGAACTACCAGAGTTGGAGGTGAAGATGTCAATCAGAGATATTCTGGAAGGTATATAGTTCGATTCCAACATTTCCACACTTCTGTCATTGGAAAACTGACGTGCTTCTACACTTACTTTGTTATAAGAATTTATCTTTTGAGTGTATCTCAGGATCAGTTTCTTTGTCTTTCTATTATGTAATTCAGCATAATATTAAACTGTTTTACTGTTTCTTTGTTGACTTCCAAGTTCTACGTGTTAAGTTGTTTAAGTTTGTTTTCTCATATAATTTTCTAGGCGTCTTTGCTAACTATAACATTCATCATTATTTGCTTAGGGAGCAAGTACAGTCTGGAGGACAACCCCGGTCTGAGGAGCCAAGGGCACGCGAGGAGCGACATGTAGACTTGTAAGATTTTCCAAATTGTTGTGCACACCGTCTAAAGGTTTTAGGTGTAGTGAAACTCAACACGAAATTTTTAAAAATAAAATAACTTGATTCTAATTATAAAAAACAAAAAGAAGAAATTGCATGCTGCATAATGGTTATGGACTGCTTTTTACTTGTATACTATAATGATAGGTTATCGTGAGAGGTATAAGTTTTGCAACAATAGTCTTGAAGTTTTTGTTCTGTCATTTGTTATGCTTTGTAGGTGTTGCCTAAGTTTTCTGAGATTGATGCAATTTCAGTATTTGCTTTCTGTGATAGATATTGAGTGAAATGATTTTCAGGGATAGAGAAAAATCCCGTGAAAGAGGAAAAGAGAAAGAAAAGGAAAGAGAACGGGAGAAGTCCCGCGAGCGCTCTCGTGAACGCTCCCATGACAAGTCTAGAGACCGTGATCACAGGGAAGATAGGCACCACAGAGACCGTGATAGAAACAGGGACAAGGACAGGGATAGGGAAAGAGATCGTGGTGGTCGTGATCGGGATCGTACTCGTGAACGAGGACGGGATCGTGGTCGCGACTATGAGCATGGTCGTGATCGAGACAAAGACCGTGATCGGGAGCGTGATCGTGATCATCGCTCTAGAGACAGGGAAAGGGATTACGAAGTTGGGGAACCTGAGCATGACCGTGGCCGTTCCCATGACCGTATTGAATCAAAACATGAGAGGGTCCGACATGGGGATCGGGAGCGGGGTTATGACCACACTGCCCCAGAAGACGACCAGGGTTGGTTTGAACAACCTGGGCATGGCCATAGGCACTCAGAGCCAGATGATGATGCTGAGCCCTACGAGCATCATCGTAGCCAGTATGATCAATTGGATGTCCAGCATGACGATGACCGCTACAAACAATATCCTGACCATGCTCATGATCGCTATGATCGAATGGAAGAGGATGATTACCATTATGAACAAGCACCAGCTGATCCCCGTGAAAGGGAGAGGGGTGGAGATGTCGAGCGAGATTATCAGAGGTCATCTAGATCACTATCTCGAGACTACAATGAGTATTGAGACTGAAATTTGAAATCTCTCAAGCTTCCGGACCTCACTGGTGAGATGTTCACTCTACTTGGTTTGATCAGTGCTCGAGATTGCTTCTTATGCAGCAGCTACTTTCTGTGGTGTGGATCTTATTGCTATATTATTTTTCGCGTTCTTTCATCTAAATCCTTTTTAGAGACCATGTTTAAATGTGTTGCGAGTCTTTAAGTTGGAAATATTGTGTGTTGTTGGGTGGTTTTAATGTTTGAACGTTTGTGCTGGTGGAAATAGGTAGAGATTTTTCACCTTTGTGTAAACCTTTTATCAAATTTGCGAGAATTAATTGTTTCCTGTGACATTTGATTTCTCTTGAAAATCCTGTTAATTTTGGGCTGGAATGGCATGAGGTCCAAACTTTGAGCCGAATTGGTTTTCTTTTGGGCAAAATTTCTCGTTGCCCACCCACAATAGTTGCATCGATTAAATGTCTTTTCCCTGTTACCTGCCACTGTTACTCTCTGTTATTGTGAAGAAACGGGGATTGTGGTATTATGAGTTAATCACGTATTGTCATGTGTTTTTATATTTTCTTCATGAGATTGTGATTAGTGGATAGTGCTTGTGCCATGTAAGTCCCTCTCCTTCAACGAGCCAGAATCCCTTCAGGTAGGCTCCAAAACTACTTACGCACTACTATGCATATTAATCCATTGCGTGATTAGTTTTCGTTCTCATTTGGAAGCTTGGGTTAAACGTTATTTTCTTTGTTTGGAAGTGGTTGTGGGGTGATTGTAAAGAGCAAAGAAGCAGCCAAAAACCATGAAGCAGCGATGAAGCTTCATATAGACAGACCAGACACTAGAGCACCACCACCTCGCCTAACACTTGTTCATGCAGCCACAGCTGCCTCTTGAGCACCACCACCTCGCCTAACACTTGTTCGTGCAGCCACAGTTGCTTCAAAGAAGCCGCTTCTCGGAAATTACTCGGAAGCCGATATTCTTGTTTTGTGGTAAAAATAACAAAAATTTCAACAGAGCAACTTGATTAGAAAACAAGTAACAATGATTATGTTTTATTTGTGATGTCATTTATTTGCATTTCTACTTGGTCCCAGTTTTGCTCGGGCACTAACTCATATCTCAACTTTTTTAAATTCAAACCAATATATGGGAGAACACAACCCGAACCTCATTTATTTATGGTTAGTAAAATAAAGAATTCTTGTTATGTGTCACGTTAGTTGGTCGATACTTGTCATTATCATATCCTCTTACTTAAAACTTCTACGAAACTTCATGATCAGAAAGATGATGGATTGTGGACAAGAAAACATGGGATTCAGAATTTGGGACCGGTTCACTAAATTTACCAAGAACCAGTAATTCTCACTTGCCAAAGGAAATGAAGGGATTATTGTCATTTTATTATTTTCTTGAATCCTTGATAAAATAATTGGACACAAAAGATGTGAAAGTTTTTTACCAAAGTTTAGAGAGTGCATTTGGTGTTTTCTCCACTCTGCTTTCACTTTCATCAATTTCAAGTTGGAATGATTGAGAATCCAAAAACAACAGTATGTAATATTATCAATCAACTCATATTATAACATGTGAATTTATTTAATGATAATTATTTCATATCAACTTTTAGTCCAGTTATATTATAACACGTGAATTAGTAATACTACATAACAGTGTGCCGACACACTCAAATCAAATTCTCATATATATATATATATATATATATATATATGTAAGTATGTATGTATGTATGTATGAATGTATGTATGATTTGTGGGTCCCAAATGGGAGCGTAAATAGGACATGCAAATAAATAGAGAGAAGAATTATAAATGTAGGGAGCGGGCAGGTACTAAAAGACTGCATATTCCTCATTCTTCATGTTTTTCTCCACCCCTACACTGCACTTGAAAAACACAAGAACTTAAGAGGAGTTGAAAAAATAAATTCAACTGGAGAAATATACATACAGAAAAAAGCTTCTCAGATTCATAACTTCCCTGACTTGTTATCAAATTTTCATCTTTTTTATACCCGAATGGCTCGAAACATGTTCACTCAGAGGGCAGTAAAAATGTCAGCAGGAGCAGCAGCATTAGCAATAGCATTGGCAGTATTCACTGAAGCTGCCAGTGCAGAAAGGCCTCTGAAAGACGAGATCATCAAGGCGGAAATTTTTGTTGAGAAAGAAGCAATTTTTGCGAGAGTGATTAATTTTCTGTGGCAGGCTGGAGGTTCTTCTTATCAGCCTGTTTGGCCTGTGAGTTGTTCAATCTCTCTTTACACACCGAAAGAGACGGAAAGACAGATATGTCTTTCGGCTATTGTGGTTTTATTTGAATTTTGACATGTGTATATTTTGGTTGAGCAGGAGATGAAGTTTGGCTGGAAAATTGTAGTAGGTTCAGTAGTTGGATTCTTTGGTGCTGCATTGGGTAGTGTTGGCGGTGTTGGTGGTGGAGGAATTTTTGTTCCAATGCTCGCCTTGATCGTTGGCTTCGATCCCAAGTCTTCCACCGCAATTTCCAAGTGTCAGTAATCACCTCTCAACCTTTCCCTTAACTTTGTTAATCTAAAGTTTTAATCTTGAATCAACTGTTTGGCATTCTTTTGGTGATGCAGGTATGATAATGGGGGCTGCTGGATCAACAGTATACTTCAATTTGAGACTTAGGCACCCAACATTGGACATGCCCCTTATAGATTATGATCTGGCATTGCTCTTTCAGCCCATGCTCATGCTAGGGATCAGCATCGGAGTTGCCTTCAACGTCGTGTTTGCCGATTGGATGGTCACAGTTCTACTTATCATCCTCTTCTTAGGTAAGTAGTAACATTCCAAACACGGATTTCTATCAGTTTTGTTTTCTTTGAATAGTGATATGATCAAATGGAATATGAACTCTGCTAAAAGAGAAGCAGATCAAAGTTTTTCGATATATCTGTGCATTCCCAATAGTCCTATAGATATTCTTCCGAGTTGTGGCAGGTACAGCAGCAAAAGCTTTGATGAAAGGCGTGGAAACATGGAAGAAGGAAACAATGATGAAGAAGGTAAGATATTTATTCACAGGAAATAATTTCCTCCCCTTCTCTCCCTTTTAGCACCTTCCCATTTTCTTGGCGCTTGGATTGAATAAATCAAAGGTCAATCAAGGGACAGAAATAAAGGAAGGTGGAGAAGGAGAAGTGTACGAAAATCACTTCCCTTTCCACTTAGCTATTTCTAGAGCTATCGATGAGTGTGTTCTTTCCAACCTACTAACGAGGAATCTGATGTTTTACTGACTTTCAGGAAGCAGAAAATATGTTAGAATCGGAGACCAAACAGGACGGTAAGTGCTCATTCGTCTCATCCAAACATCCAAATGAGGACTCAAAAGAAAATTGATAATAGTAAACACTTATTCAATATCTATATGTCTGCATATGTTTGAGAACAACGGTGCTAACTAACCTCCTTAGTTGCAGAGGGTTCTGGGGAAGACTACAAACCGCTACCTAGCGGTCCAGCTTCATCGCAAGATGAGGAGGTGAGTCCCCACCCCCAATCATATCATTAGACCTCTTGTGCAGTACTCTTATCGGAAAATTTCTTGGTTATCTGCAATTTTTCAAGTTTTTTCAGTTGCTGTTGTGTTGAATTTATGAACAATTCTATCCAGGTA
>JAOTRO020000003.1:886239-898466 GCA_028566515.2 Pyracantha coccinea | reverse complement strand
ATAAAAATAAAAAGATAAATAAAACATCAAAATATAACTAATAAATGATATGATTAAATGTACTAGGGACTAAAATTAGATTTTAATCTTAGTTATAGTCTAAAACTCATCTTTCTTTTTAAGGATTAAAATAAAGTTTTCTATTATATAAATTAATGCAGGGGAAAAGAAAAACAACTCAAGTTAGTGCTGTTTTTGCTCAAAAGACAAAAATGAAGCTTATAAAAGGCTACCCGCTGGCAGCAGAAGCTTTTTCATTAAGTTTTTGGTTTCACAAAACCTCTTTTGTTTAAGAATAAGCTCAGAAGCTGCTTTTCCACAGCTCCAGAGCTTCAAGGAAGCAGATATCTTATTTCATTTTTGTACTATAACAGCTTCAGCTAAAATTAAAAACTCCCACAGAAAACAGCAAGAAAAACGGAAGTTAGAAGGCAGCAGCAACCTTCATGTCTGACTCAGAGATTATTCTCTGTCTTCTTCCATCAATTGTAGCTCTCTTCCTCTTCCTTATTCTTCTCAGAAGGAAGCAGAACCAGAAAACCAGACTCAATCTCCCGCCAGGAAACATGGGTTGGCCTTTTCTTGGTGAAACCATTGGTTACTTGAAGCCCTACTCTGCAATCACCATTGGCAAATTCATGGAGGAGCATATCTCAAGGTAAAGAGTCACAAGTACCCAGAAATCCAAAATCCTTAAATTTCAAAACCCATGTTTTATTTTTTTGATTCGGGCGATGTTCGAACTTGGGTGCAGAGGGCCGAGTACGCTCCTCTGGCTAACTTGGCTACGTTTTTATGTAAAACTTAAACCTTTGCTTGAAAATTCTGCAGGTATGGGAAAATTTTCAAGTCGAATTTGTTTGGGGAGCCAACAATTGTGTCAGCAGATGCAGGGCTCAACAGACTCATATTGCGGAATGAAGGGAGATTGTTTGAATGCAGCTACCCAAGAAGCATAGGAGGGATTCTTGGGAAATGGTCCATGCTGGTTTTGGTCGGTGACATGCACAGAGACATGAGGATGATATCTCTCAACTTCTTGAGCCATGCCAGACTCAGAACCCATCTGATGAGAGAAGTTGAAAAGCACACTCTTCTTGTTTTGGGGAGTTGGCAGGAAAACTCTGTTTTTTCAGCTCAGGATGAAGCTAAGAAGGTAATTAAATCGGAAAGCGATTTTCGCAGTCTGCTTTTGTCTCTCTGCACTCCTCTCTTTGTTTCTCGTCCAATAATTGAATAAAGTAAAAGAGAATCACGAGATAGAAATAAGAGGAGTGCAGAAGAAGAAAACGAGAGTTCGAAAATCATTGCATATTAACATTTTGTGAAATGAATGCTTGCGAATTAATAAAAGAAAGAAGCTTAACTGGGCTTTTTGAGAAAGTGATTGCAGTTCACGTTCAACTTGATGGCCAAACATATCATGAGCTTGGATCCTGGAAAACCAGAGACTGAGCAGCTGAAGAAATTATATGTTACTTTCATGAAAGGTGTGGTTTCTCCTCCTCTGAATTTACCAGGAACAGCTTACAGAAGAGCCTTACAGGTAAATTAATCAACATTTTTCAACATGGGAGTTCATCGGAGTTGAACTTTTTACTGTTTTCGTACCATTTCTATTGAAATTTTTACAGTCAAGATCGACGATTCTGAAGTTTATAGAGTGCAAAATGAAAGAAAGATTGATGGAAGGAACCGAAAACATTGGGGAAGATGATCTGCTTGGATGGGTTTTGAAGAATTCAAATCTTTCAAAAGAGCAAATTCTTGACTTAATATTGAGCTTGCTCTTTGCTGGCCATGAAACTTCATCAGTGTCTATAGCTTTAGCAATTTTCTTTTTACCAAGCTGCCCTAATGCAATTCTGCAGTTAAGGGTAAGTCAAAAATATATATTTTTTTTTTTGGTAAAATCAAAAATATTAATTTTAATCCTTCTTCTTTTTGGTTTTGATTATATTTTAATTTTTTTTTATGGATTTGATTTGTTCTGCAGGAAGAACACAGTGAAATTGCCAACGCCAAGAAACTGGCAGGGGAGACAGAGTTGAATTGGGAGGACTACAAGAAAATGGAGTTCACCCAATGTGTAAGTCTTTTAATCATGGGTTCAAGTTTTAACTTTGAGGTGTGCTATCCACACATTTTATTTTACTTTTCACACACCTCTTAATAATTTTTGTCCGTTGATCTTCTTCAATTCATCTGATCCAACGGCCGATAATTAAAAAGATGTGTGAGAAATTAAATGGGGTGGGTAGATATCAAACCCCTTGTTTATGCAGTAAAAAATATTATTTCAGGATTTGAAAGTTTTGATGTCTTTTTGTGAAGGTTATCTGTGAGACACTTCGGCTTGGGAATGTGGTGAGATTTTTACACAGAAAGGCTCTGAAGGATGTTCGGTACAAAGGTGAGTGTCAAGGATACTTTAGTGTTTGTAGCCAAAAAGTCATCGGGAAGATGAGGCCGCTTATGCCACTCTCTTTTTACTACAAATCTCAGTTTAGCACAGACGAATAATACAACAGAAGTACAAAAATAAATATATTGTTCTACACCTACACGTCAAACTGTAATTTATAGGCAAGTAGAAATGACTAACGCAAGAAAACATTTAATAGGGCAACCTGGCATAATCAGTTTAATGATCAGGCCTCTTACAGATGATGGAGTCGTTTCATTAAAACATTTATCTGCATGAGGTCAAATGGTACCAAATATGACGGAACTTGATCTTTTGTAAATACTTATCATTAAGTCGATTAGGTTGTCATACTGAAATTTTTCTCGACAAAAAAACTTGGAATGAATTCTTATTTATATTTGGTTTGGTGTTTGAAACTTGGAAAGGGTATGACATTCCATGTGGGTGGAAAGTGCTTCCGGTGATTGCAGCCGTGCATTTGGATCCTATACTTTTTGACCACCCGCAACACTTCAATCCATGGAGATGGCAGGTCAGTCAATACCTTTGGCCTTTGTACAGCATGCCTCATAATTATTATTTTTCATTATTATTTTCCTTTAAATAATTATTTGTGAAAGCTAAAAATAAAAGTAAAAAGAGTACCTGGCACACCATCCGTTTGGTTGTTCTTGTGGCTCCTACAGAGCAGCCATTGGTTGTTTAGTTATGGATCCACCCTTAACAAAGAGATCCAAAAAATTTAACTCCTTTCTAATTCTGATATTTATGAACCAATATCAGCAATACAGTTATACGTCTCGCTTTTATCAGATATATAAAATATCACGTTTGACATACTACGAATAAGAAATGTAGCTTCAGGTTATGATTGACCTAGTCGGAACTTTGATTCGTTGTCGACGCCTCTCGAATCCCATTAGATAAGGCATAACAAGATATAGTTGCAAAGGCATATGATGAGAGATCTCGTAGATTTCCCATTCAGATGAAGTGTCTAGATCATCCAATTGAAAGGATTGGAAGCTGCATACTGTGTACGGACATAACATTAGGTCCCAACTTTCCTTTGCTTTTCTTTGTTGCTCTAGTGTGCGTGTGGGGAGAGACTTTAGGGCTGGGAGATGATTAGAATTTTAGAGCTCCCATGTGGACGTGGGGTATCATCATGGTGCCATGCACGTGCACATAAGTGCTTTTGCTTTTCTAGTGGGTCAAATGCCAAACTGGTCCTGACCAATTTCTTCTTCTTTATTGACAAAAGGAGAAAAAGCCCAAAAAGCTGATCCAGAATATCCCAAACAAACAAGGGAATAGAAATACTTAAGTCATCCTTCACAAAAGGTTTAAGAGAGTACACCACGGACCTTATATGAAATTTGCGATGATTATGGTGCAATAGTCACACTCACCATGATAATGCAAGCTAACCTAGAAACTAACATAATTCTGCATGTATATCATGTACTACACAAATGAAGCCCTCGAATTTTTCCCGAACGGTAAAGTTGGCTATTTGAGGCATTTTGTCAAATATGTTTGGAGGTAACTCTTAAGAATTTAATGCGAGGAAACCGAGCCCGCGGGGTAAATTGACCCCTTTTGCTCCTTAGTGAATCGGTCACTTAGACTGTACAAATAGTAGCTCATACAAAGGGAAAGTTTTGGATGAGGTTGCCTCATGCAACAACACACGCGAGAAGTGGGACCGGATGGGCTTAAATGCAAGTAGTCCCACTCGAATGCGAGTTTGTTGTTGTTGTTGTGTCGAACAGCCTCACCCTAGACTTTCTCCCTCTCCTGTATACCTACCCAATGAGCTTTACAAAAAAAAAAATAAACTTTTGGTTTGATTAGATGTCTAACATGGTGATTAATTATTTGTGTTGTTAATGATTATGCAGCAGAATAACAACCACCACCACCGTGGATCTTCGTCATCATCATCATGCTACACGAGCATGACAAGTAGCAACTTTATGCCATTTGGGGGAGGACCACGACTTTGCGCCGGTTCAGAATTGGCCAAACTTGAAATGGCCGTGTTCATCCACCACCTTGTCCTCAACTTCCACTGGGAGTTAGCCGATCCTTTCGACAAACCTTTTGCTTTCCCTTTTGTCGATTTCCAAAACGGCCTACCAATCACAGCCCACCGCTACGTACCAAACTAATCTCATATAATCCCAACAATTTTAAACTCCATGAAATTGGATTGGAATCAAATCAAATCAAACTCCATTGTTTCTACTGTACCTGGGATATGAGACTTTCCTACACTTTGGTATGCAACCGTGACATCCCGGACTAATGATACAACGTCTTGTAAGAACGCAATTGTCATGGTGGCGTAGGAAGTGTAGATAAGTAGATGAGTCTTTCTTGTACTACTAGACGTACTCAGATGCAAAAAAGGAAGAAAAAGACCAAATGTACTGCTACAGCTACTCAGATGATATATACTAGCTAGGACCACTCTCACCAAGCTGCATATATGCAAAACCCTAGAGGATAAACAAAATATCTCGTCTTCCTTTTCTGTCTTATTGTAAATTTGATTTTGTCTTGAGTCCTTCATGCATGTTGGGAGAGACTCGAGGGTAAATTATTTATTTATATGTAATAATATTTATTTTTCTTTTTTTACCGTAAAGTATTAATCATTTACATTTCCATCGTTTTTGCTATTTACTGTTTGATGCTCACCTATCGAATTGGTATTTTGAACTGCTCGAATAACTCAACATTTGAACTGCAATAAGTCCACAGCTCAGTAACCTTTTGTTTTCTATGTATTTCTCACCAGTGTTACCTTGTAAGGTATATTCTGAAGAGTACAATAATAAGACATTAGGATGACATATTGAATAAACCAAATGGACATAAAAGAAATAGATTTATCTCTTGAATTCCAAGACATGGTTGGAATTTGATCTCAGAATTGTATTCTACTCTCTGCAATCTAAATGGTCTTGCTAGTGAATAGGCTTTAGCATTGGAATAGGGCGTGTATTGTGAGAGCAAAGATAATCTTTATATAGTTGTTAGGTCATCGCTCATTCAAGCCTATAATTAAATGAGAGATTCTCATTATCACAATTGTTACATCTTGTTATACATCGCTTCTTCGGCACCAATATGATAATATTATAGAGTAGAAGCTAAATCACTACCTTTATTAAATTTTTATTGCTATAAGAGCATCACCAATAACATCGTTAAATGAGGTTGTTTCTCTATACTAACGAAAAACGCATAAAAACATAACTCAATAGACTCGCTATTTTAGTTCGATAGTGCGGTCAGATGGCGAAACAATGACGTTGCGATAAATTATAATGACGGGCCAATGAGATCCAACAAAAGATCGATAAATTACGGCGGTGGATGGAGATCTGAGCTCTTCAGCAAATGATTTTCATGCCCAAAGAAGAAGAATTTGACAGGAAAAAAAAAAGAAAAAAAAGAGAGAGAATGATTACCGAAAGGGAGAGGTGAGAGGAGAAGTCTGAGCGTGCTGGAGAGGAACTCCCAAAATATGAATGGGTTTTTTATCCCTGTAGTGCAACAGTAATCGTCCTTGTTAGGTTTTATTTCGCTTTCCAATGTGGAATTGTTTTGTTCTTGTTATTTCCGTAGCTTCTGAGATGATTAATGGGTTTTTGTTCTTGTCGAATGTCCAATGACTCCAATTGTCAATTATTGATCTCCCTCGCTCCGGACCTGAGGTCTAGGAAGCTGGCACGTTATGGTTCTAAGAAATGAAATCTGGACCTTAATTAGGATGTATATAGTGATTAGGGATCGACAGTGAAAACTAACGGAAATCATTGTCGATCAATAAGTCTCTTTTTGTTTTAAAGGGCATCATATATAATTGGCCACACAAAATTTTCAACTTATATGATTTTTCAGCATCTTCCTTCTCTCTATAGTTTTCAGGTTTAGGTACAAATTGATTCCTAAGTTTTCGAATATGGTCCAATATTGATAAGCTTTGCAAGTCCACTACAAATTGTCACTATCTCCCCAACTTAATTACATATTCATAGGCCACTTAGTACTACGGTCTAGTGATATTCCTCTTTTAGATTCAATTCTCGTTAAAGACGAATTTGAACCACATTATTCCTAGCCTCATTGTAAAGCTAAGCCCACCTCCTCCTTTTAGTGTAAATAATATCGTTTGTTCAAAAAAAATATACATATTCATATATGAGTTTTATCACAAAATACCACAGTGATATTATTTTGTCATATGACCATTGTGGAATCCTATTCTTTAACAAATATAACACATACATGTCGTACAAAAAATCAATTATTCAATGCTAACGTGAAAGAACCAGAAAATTGAAATCCACCATAAAAGTATAAGAACAAATCAAAATTTATTGATTAATTTCCTAAAGCCTAATCATTCTATTTATAATGTCTTTTTTAGGCTCTTGAGTCCAAATAGGAATAGAATAACAAAACGTCTAAAACGTCCTTAAAACTTAAAACCCTAAACACCGTAATTAATGAAATTTGGCCCAAAACGCCCACCTGACGCATAACTTAAATTTTGATGTATGTTTTCATTCTCTTAGAAATGACGGGTCATGGGTCCGAATCAAACACTAGAGCCAGTTATGCCAAACTTAATTCTAAATGTAAGATTTGTGCCTTTGAACTTGATGTTCAATATATTCCATAACCTGATCCACATCTCACATCCTCTCAAATCAATGACCCCCATTAAATATAAGCAAACTAATGAAAAATATTTGAAAACTTTGAGTTTTAACGATAAGGACAAAATAAACGGTAATGTGAATAATATCATGTTTGACTTTTTAGTATAAAAATGTAGTTTTTCGTTAAAGTGAACAATACTGGAAGTTTTCGTTAAGGTTCTCTTAAATATATCGTTGTTGGGCAATGTGTGAAGGACATAGTTAAGCTTTCATAGTTGTGGGGGAAAGATGAAGGCAATTGCAAAATTGAGATTTGGGCTTTGACCCAACCTAGTACAGCTTTGTATCCGGCCCAACTTAATTCCTAAGTCCGGACAAAACAAAGCCTGTATGTTCATGTGATGGGCTACAAGTCCATTTGATGCGCTCCCACACCCAATTTTTCATATCAGATGTGAATATCTAGTACTGGCCCAAAACTGTGTATAATTAGCAAAAAGTCCGGCCCAATCCCAAATGAGAAACTCATAAACTCTAATTGAGCATGCTTTTTTTTTTCTTTTTTTCTTTTTTACTAATTTGTAAGTGAAAAGTCTGAGACACTTTCCATTTCGATAGCGTTTTGAAAATTAACACTAAATTTACGACTAATTTAATAACAATGTCAGGTGTTTTCATACATACGCTTTTTTCAATTGAAAAAGAAAATTACAATTATACTAAGAGGTAGTTTCATGTAACTTAATCATTGATATGATTAGTTATCAAATAAACCAATGTTTATTCTTGATTGTATTTGCTTTTAATTTGTGTAGACATATATGTGACAACATGACACGATACTATTCCTAATTGCTAATCCAAATTCAAATCGAACTCGAAGTCTATTAGCAAATGGTGGATCAAATGCCACATGGACCTTGTCTTCTCTATGTCCATCGTGGCTTAAATAGCACCAGCCGCCCTTCCTACCAAACCTGCAAAATATTGGACATCGACGTCGACTCATAAAAGTCCTTTCCTAAAAGCACTTTTATGATGCCAATAGGCGGACATTATCCAATCACACGAGCTAAACCGACTTGTAACAAATTAATTAAAGAAAAGGGAGGAGGAAAGTGATCAACTTGAGGTTTTTGCATATGAAGCGTGGTCGATAAACAATCACTAAATTCCACTGCGATATGTATCCACAAATATGTCAACAAATTTGACAACTATGAAGCAGGTAATTGGTGCAAATGTGATTTACTCGAGCAAATATTCTCGAGAAGTGATGTTAGAAAAATATTGAGCTTGCGAAATTGATATCGAAGTCTTCATTTATGAGATTCAAATATATTAAAACAATATAACCAGACATTAGTACTAAATGACATGAATTGATTTTTTTTTTCTCATCATGAGATTTTGTGCGGAAAGAATTTGAATAAAGATGCATAATAAATCAACTATATTTAAGTATCGAATTCGTCATTTATGAGAATTAAACATATGATTTCTCCTTTAAAAAAATTATATATATATATGACAAATGAAATTGAATCACTAAATCTTAATAATAATGATAATAAACCAATTATTATTGGGTGATTCCGCATTATTAGTTAAAGGAATTAATTGAAGCTATTACCCCTAAAATAACACTAAAAGATAAAAATAATGAGAAGTTTAGTTTAGAAAATTGTGGATCAAAAAATGCCGATAAAGATATGAAAAGTAAACCCGTCAAAATTATTGAATTCTCCTCGGGTAGTAAGTAGTTATTATTATTATTTTCTTACAATGATATATTTATATTACTAATGAAAGAAAGAAATAAATAAATATCAAACTTACAATTTACAAAGTGCAATTTTCAAATTTATCATTTACAAATAAAAAATATCATTAGACCGTGACAAATTGTGATAGATGCGAGGAAAAAAGAAGCATGAGACAAAATTTTAATGAAACTTTTTAACTCCTTTTTAACTGTTAAGCTTTCGCTAATCACATGCTGACGCCACAATACGCAGAACCCACAGTCTCCTTTATTCCCATTTCGTTGCTGCGCTTGCCATTTCGCCTCCACTCTCACGCCGAGAAGAAACAAACACCGGATAACAGCAGAGACCCTCCCACTCCAATCCCCCGAGGTAAACTCGTAACCAAACACCCCCCTCTGAGCTACCACTGCTTCCGGCGACATGTGGCGCTGTGTTTCTCGTGGGCTTGGCGTTTCTTCCTCCAAGAGATCCGCCTCCGGTGACTCTCTTAGATCTCACTTCTCCAGGCTCTTCTCCTCCGAATCCGTACGATTACTATCCCAATCTGAGGGTTTTTCCAATCTTGTTCTTCTTAGCTTCATCGGAATTGATCCGAAACTGTTTGTTTGTTTGTAAAGTTTTGGTTTTCCGGATTGTTTTATAAATTTTGTTGGATTTTAATGGGATTCCAGCTGATTGTTTTGGTATTTGTCATTGTATATATGCGTGTACTTGATTTTTTGCGTTCCTTGTCTGTTTGGTTGCCGAGAAATGGCTGGAAAAATAAGGGAATCTAAGCTTAAAAGTGTGTGATTCTCCAATTTTTTTTCTCTCGAAATTGAAACGGCCTCAAACGACCTCATTGCTGATAATTGGATTAGCTTCCTTTGAAAGTTAAAGTTGGATTCAAAGTTACTGTTTTTGGCTTTTAAAAATGCAAGCACTGTATTTGTTCAGTTGATTATTCTTTAATCTGCGCAAGTTTAATTTTATTACTTTGTGATCGATTGTATTTGGTGATAACATTGTGCCTTTTGAGGTTGGCAGGCTACAGGACGTTCTCCGTACACTGTGGTGGATCATACTTATGATGCTGTGGTTGTCGGGGCTGGTGGTGCAGGGCTGAGAGCAGCCATCGGACTTTCAGAGCATGGATTTAACACCGCTTGCATTACTAAGCTGTTTCCAACTCGTTCACACACCGTTGCGGCCCAGGTATGAGATATTGCAACTTAATCCGACTATTGCATATAGCTCCCTTGAAATTATGTGTCTCTGTAAAGTTCGTTTCTTTCAGTTGGATATCCTTGTTTATGCCCTGAGTTGTGTGTAGGGTGGTATAAATGCTGCATTAGGAAATATGACCGAGGATGACTGGAGATGGCACATGTATGACACAGTCAAAGGAAGCGATTGGCTGGGTATGTTACCTGTTAAGCTTGACCCGATTATGATTTTCATTTGATGTTTGACTGGGGGCATTACACGTGAAACACTTGGTTGTATAGATTATAAAGGGTTGTTCTATTTTAGCTGTGTAATGATTTCCTAGGCACTCATATTCTTGCAGAGTTACACCACCAACGTACACTTGCAGACAGATCAACATAGGCTATGTGGTTTTATGACTTTTTGGTTGTATTTTAGCATGTAAGGGTTTTGTGTTTCTATAGGTGATCAAGATGCCATCCAATATATGTGTAGAGAGGCTCCGAAAGCTGTGATTGAACTTGAGAATTATGGATTGCCATTTTCTCGAACCGAAGATGGAAGAATATATCAACGTGCATTTGGTGGTCAAAGTCTTGACTTTGGAAAAGGTAAGACAATGTATCCGTGCAGTTTTGAAGTTGGTATGTTTATCTATGGTTTCTATTGTCTGACATTGGCTTCCTTTACCTTTATCTTGCTACCCTACAGGTGGACAGGCATACCGCTGTGCTTGTGCCGCTGACAGAACTGGGCATGCTCTATTGCATACTCTCTATGGACAAGCTATGAAACATAATACACAATTTTTTGTTGAATACTTCGCTTTGGATCTTTTAATGGACAGTGAGGGTAGGTTGATGCATAATAGACGCACCTTATTTAATGAAAAAACACATAAAATTGGTGCAAGTTGCGATCCTTTTGTTTTGGTTATTGAACAATAGGAAGACCACCGTTTCAACAAACCAGAAGAATATCAGAAGTAATTAGTTATATTCAGACTTGCCTTTCATGAGAAGAAAGTTGTAATACACTACATATTGGATGAATTTGATTTGATAACATGGTCTTGTACATTAAATTCAAAAACTTTAAGTGTATTTTAGTGAAATGGTACTTCCACTTAAATGTATAAATCTTAATCCTCACCATTTTGCAGGTTTGGTCTTATATGTTGATGCTTTGGTATATTACCAGGGTATTCTATACTGTGTAAAATGTTCGGCTGTGTCCACTGTATTGATAGAATTGCAAATAGAACATGACAAAAAGAATTGTGTTTGTATATCCAGTGTGCATGTTGTTAAGGAATTGATTATTGAAATTGAATATTCAGGGACCTGCCAAGGAGTCATTGCATTAAATATGGAGGATGGGACTTTACATCGGTTCCAAGCATCATCAACAATTTTGGCCACAGGGGTACGTTTTCTGTTTTTTGTTCTTGTTGGAGATGTATCATTGACGTTCGCCTTATTTCATTTAAGCAAAACGTTTTCTGTTTTTTGTTCCCGTTGGAGATATATCGTTGACGTTCACCTTATTTCATTTAAGCAATCATATCCAAATCTATCTTTTGTGTTTCTCTCAGGGTTATGGTAGAGCTTATTTTTCTGCAACCTCAGCCCATACCTGCACTGGAGATGGTAATGCCATGGTTGCACGTGCTGGGCTCCCACTTCAGGTTTGTGTTTAGGTCCTTGCCATTCTTTAATCTATAAGTACGTGTTCACTGTCATTATTTATATATTTTATTGTTGTATTCCTTCTGCAGGATTTGGAGTTTGTACAGTTTCACCCTACTGGTATATATGGTGCTGGGTGCCTCATCACTGAAGGTTAGATTCTTAAGGTTTTGATATATTTGTTAGGCTAACCTAAATTTTGGTTAGTGATCTACTATGTAATCCTCACCTTGTTATTTGTTATTATCTTGTTGCTTTAGTCACAGTTCAATTGAAGTTGGAAAATCATATATTCTGATTTTTTATTTTTTTATTTTTTTGTAGGATCACGAGGGGAAGGTGGTATCCTAAGAAATAGTGAAGGTGAGCGATTTATGGAACGATATGCCCCTACAGCGAAAGATCTTGCTTCTAGGGATGTTGTGTCGAGATCTATGACTATGGAAATCCGGGAGGGTCGTGGTGTAGGTAATGA
>JAOTRO020000003.1:846861-857177 GCA_028566515.2 Pyracantha coccinea | reverse complement strand
GGTCTTATGGGCCGAAGGTCGCGGGTTCGAGCCCCCGCGGTCCCGTAGCTCAGTTGGTTAGAGCGTTGGTCTTATGAGCCGAAGGTCGCGGGTTCGAGCCCCGCCGGGACCACTCTTGTGTCTTTTTACAATTATTTTTTGCCTTTTTAATATGTGTTTAGTTTTACAATCTCACATGCTATTATTATGTCCGATTCCCACTTACACTTATACGAGCCAATTAATTATATTCTACATTCTTTACAAGTTTATTTATTTTTTTAATTATAAAAAATTTAAAGTGTCAAATAAGATTTTTAGAATATTAATCATAATTTTTTTTATTTTATAACAAATAATTGATTTTGTTAGATTAGTCACCAATACAGTTGTGTCGTTATCTAAAGTTTTCACGGGGCTGTGTTTAAAAGTTAGTTAACATAACCTAGACAATGGAAACGGCGTCGTACGACGCACTAGCTCTTTGATCACCCCAGCCAAAAAGAACGCCGATCAGAGGACAACGACGACATGGTACACAGTGCCTATGATTCCTTCGAGCTCATCAGCGACTGCCCGACGAAGATCGAAGCCATCGAATCGTACGGACAGAAGCTCCTCATCGGCTGCTCTGATGGATCTCTCAAAATCTACGCTCCGGATTCGTCCGGCTCCGACCGCTCTCCGACGTCCGATTACCATGGTCACAAGCTCCATAAGGAACCGTACGCGCTGGAGAGGAACGTCGCCGGTTTCTCAAAGAAGCCCTTGGTTTCAATGGAGGTCCTGGAATCGCGAGAGCTCCTCCTTTCCCTCTCGGAGTCGATTGCGTTTCACGGCCTCCCGAACTTGGGCACCATCGCCGTGATCACGAAGGCGAAGGGCGCCAATGTCTACTCGTGGGACGACCGCAGAGGATTCCTCTGCTTCGCCAGGCAGAAGCGGGTCTGTATTTTCCGGCACGACGGTAATTATACATGATTTTTTAATTTCTTATTTTTTTAGGAATTTCAGTTGAAAATGCTCGAATTTTGAAATGATTTGGGAGTTGAATGTGTTTAGGGGGACGAGGGTTTGTGGAAGTGAAGGAATTTGGGGTTCCGGATGTGGTGAAGTCGATTTCATGGTGTGGTGAGAATATATGTATAGGGATTAGAAGAGAGTATATGATACTGAATTCTACAAATGGTGCACTGTCAGAGGTGTTTCCTTCGGGGAGGATAGCGCCGCCATTGGTGGTCTCTCTTCCTTCCGGAGAGCTTCTTCTCGGAAAGGTACTTGCTTTTGTTGTGTCTCCCATTTGGTTTGTGTTTTTCGGAATAAAAGTGCAAAATTTTTAGAGTACATCAATGTATGATTGCTGAATTTAACAGCTATCCATAGAAATTTAGCGAGTGAAAATGCAATGTATACTGTACATTGATGTATAGAAGAAGGACTCCTAAAAGCAATACTGATTAGTGATTACCATGCTCTCGTGTTTTAGGATAATATTGGGGTTTTTGTGGACCAAAATGGGAAGCTTTGTCAAGAAGGCAGGGTTTGTTGGTCAGATTCCCCGAATGTTGTTGTTGTTCAGAAGCCATATGCAATTGCTCTGTTAACAAGATATGTCGAGGTAGGTTGGCCTCATATTCCTAAAGAAAGAAGTACTTATTTTTGCTTTTAAAATTTTACAAGACGCAGGCCAGATATGCCTTCTTTTGCAGGTACGGTCGCTCCGAGATCCCTATCCATTAATACAGACAGTTGTTCTTAGAAATGCTCGTCGTATTCTGCAGAGCAATGACGCTGTAGTTGTTGCATTAGAGAATGCTGTTTATGGTCTATTCCCTGTTCCTCTTGGTGCTCAGGTATTCCTGATGCCCTATGTGCTAAGCTTCTATTGTAGATGCACCATCTTCTTTGGTAACGAGGTGAGAATTGTGTTTTTGCCTTGCAGATTGTACAATTAACAGCATCTGGCGATTTTGACGAAGCATTGGCATTGTGTAAGATGCTTCCTCCAGAAGAAGCAAGTCTTAGAGCTGCGAAGGAGGGGTCAATTCATATGAGGTGAATAATTTCTACTTTCATTTCTCTTTTCATTTATATGAATAAACAAATGTATTGGTCTAAAGTTGCAATAAAATTGATGTGTTTGTATTTACATCTAACATGCTTATGGTAGAAACGGACTTGTATATTAATCACAAATATAAATGGTTGCATCAATGTAAGGTTAGATCTTTTCATGTTAAGGAGAGTTTTGGGTTTGGAGCTATATAAGTCTGGACTCTGGAGTTGCCAATAGCTGGGCCACATGGCTGGAGAATTTTATTTGTTTAGCACACTTGGACATGTAATACTATTTTTTACTGGGCGGGGCCACATGGCTGGAAAGAAGCATGGAAAGCAATAAAGTTCTGGGTAAAATGTTTTGATTGATATTGAGATTCATGGATACATCTATATATATTATATACAATTACATGCTCGTTGACTTTCGATTAATCAGGAAGTGATTTGGGAAGAGACATTATTGTGATTGCTTGTATATCGTGTCTATCACAGGTTATATATATGGCCTTCCGTCTTATGCACATTAACTAAGGTGAAAGTTTACCAAGCTTTCTTAGAACACTTTTATTTGTGCGAACCAGTCAGTAGATTTGAAGAATTTATAACCTGGTGCTGCATCAAATTCATGCTTGTTTTATGCCTTTTAAATTTTATATGTTAAAGGAGATTGTGTTATTGTTTACAGATATGCTCATCATCTTTTTGATAATGGGGCCTATGAGGACGCCATGGAGCACTTTTTGGCATCTCAAGTGGATATGACCTATGTTCTTTCTTTGTATCCATCTATTATTCTTCCTAAGACAACTATGGTTGCTGAGCCGGAGAAGCTAATGGATATTTCTGGGGATTCATCATATCTCTCAAGAGGTTCGTCTGGTATATCAGATGATATGGAACACTCTCTGCCGTCACTACTGGAATCTGAGGAGAGTGCAGCACTCGAGTCCAAGAAAATGAGCCATAACACTCTTATGGCTCTCATAAAGTTCTTACAGAAAAAAAGATATGGTATAATTGAAAAGGCCACTGCTGAGGGGACAGAAGAGGTTGTTTTAGATGCTGTTGGAGACAATTTTGTGTCCTATGAATCTAGGTTTAAGAAATCAAACAAGGTAAACTAATTATATTTGTTTTATATATGATTCCAATATTTCAGTATGTGATCTGGTATTGATACACAAATTTCTATGGGTATTGAACGTGTGAGCAGGATTTTGTGTCACTAAATGCAGCGTTCTAGATTTTGTGAACACAGATATTATGACATTTTGGTTGCGAACTAAGAAATAGTCCTTTTTTTTTCTTCTTCTTTTTGGTGAGTAAGATATATATATTATTACCATGTTGTTCCTTTATGCTTTTTTAATACGAAAAGTCATAGGCTTTGGTTACTTCATTAAAGTTAGCTTGGCTACGTATGATGCACATGGTTGTCAAAAGCAACCATGCTTTGTTAAATTAAATTAACCTGTTTGCAAACATGCATAACTCAACTTTCAGAAGTTAGTTTTTCTCAGTTAATTCCAATATTTGACCTTGTGTGTGTACATTTGCCTGTCTGGATTTTCACAACTTGAATACATCTTTGTACATTTATATAGTCACTATCATTTATTTCATTTGTGATATCAACCTCACATTATCTTTGGTATCTAAGGGGCGTGGCGGCATTCCAGTTACCTCTGGTGCTAGGGAGATGGCAGCGATCCTGGATACAGCACTACTCCAAGCTCTACTTCTTACTGGACAGGCTTCAGTGGCTTTGGAATTACTGAAAGGTCTTAACTACTGCGATGTAAAAATATGCGAGGAGATTCTCCAGAAAAACAATCATTACGCTGCTTTGTTAGAACTTTACAGGTGCAATTCAATGCACCATGAAGCTCTAAAACTCTTGCATCAATTAGTAGAGGATTCTAAATCTAACCAAGTGCAAACTGAGCTTATCCAAAAGTTAAAGCCTGAGTCAATTGTCGAATATCTCAAGGTAGGTTTTCTCCATCTGATCGATGACTTTGATCTTGAATCTGCTAGTCATATTTCAGATATTTGAATATGTTAGTGGTATGAAAGCTTTATATTTCATCAGTAATTGACATTTGGAGTCTGGAACGAGATGGTAGCAGTACAGAAATCCTTGGTGTATAATTTAAATGATAAGTAAAAAGCACAATTTGCCTGACCATTTTCAACTATGAAAGGCGGGCTAATTTTTTATTTATTTCCACGTTTCCGCTGAGTTTGTTTTGTTCCACTGAACACTACAAATTTTTCAGCATTACTATCATCTTATGTTTTTCCATGTACTTTGTTACATATAGAACTGAAAATTGTGATGTAGGGTTCAGTTTCAGAACTAAAGAACTATATTTGAATGTTCCATCCAACAGATGAAGTTTGATGTGTTATAATCGAACATATAACTTTTCATTTTTCATTTGGAGAATAAGTTGTTTTAGGAACTTGAATATTTGCTAAGATTACTTGTTTCATCAGGAACCAAAACATGTGTAAAATACCTTAAAATATTTGACCAATTTTCTTATGTGCAGCCTCTTTGTGGGACTGATCCCATGCTGTTCCTTGAGTATTCAATCCTTAAATTGAATATTTGCTAAGATTACTTGTTTTATCAGGAACCAAAACATGTGTAAAATACCTTAAAATATTTGACCCATTTTCTTATGTGCAGCCTCTTTGTGGGACTGATCCCATGCTGGTCCTGGAGTATTCAATGCTTGTTCTTGAAAGTTGTCCTACGCAGACAATTGAGCTCTTTTTGAATGGGAATATTCCAGCAGACCTGGTCAACTCTTACTTGAAGCAGCATGCTCCAAACATGCAGGCCACATACTTAGAGCTTATGCTTGCAATGGATGAAAATGGAATCTCCGGAAATCTGCAAAATGAAATGGTAATGATGTACGCATTGTTCACAAATAATAAGACCAATTTATTAGTTGGAATTTTAGGGTCATTTGGAATTGCTGAGAAGCTAAAAAGGTAGATAACTAAGGCTTCACCCGCAATCGAGTTCTCGGTCTCACCTAGCGTAAAAGAGAATCGAATCCCTTGAGTTAACCGTTGTAAAGGAATCAGAAATTGAACCTTTGGCGAGATTCGTCCGTACACCCGTTCGATAGTCTACTTCGGTTACAACACTATTTTTCATCCTATCAGGTGCATAAGATAAGAGTAATCCATAGGTCCCAATTCCAAAAAGTAGCTATCAATTAAATTAAAAGAGGCAAGCAGATTGGAATTTTTTTATTTAGTTATTGCACTAGTGGCAGGAAAAAAAATCTCTGCTGCCAATTTCAGCTACTCTGTTGTAATTTCTGTGAATTGGTGATGCAAGTAGTATGCCGGTATTTACCAGCCAAAACTGCATTCTAATGAATTTAGTGCATGGCAGGTACATATCTATCTATCAGAAGTACTTGATTGGTATGCAGATTTAAGTGCTCAGCAGAAATGGGATGAGCAAACTTACTCCTCAACAAGAAAGAAATTATTGTCTGCTTTAGAGAGTATCTCAGGATATAATCCAGAGGCTTTGTTGAAACGTCTTCCAACGGATGCTTTATATGAAGAGCGTGCAATTTTGTTGGGAAAAATGAACCAACATGAGCTTGCCTTATCTCTCTATGTTCATAAGGTATTTTCTCTATGTTCACATCCTATAACCAATACGTTGTATATTATATGGATCCTGTTTGAGTTGATTAAGTTCTTGACTTTTGTAGCTTCATGTTCCTGAACTGGCACTGTCCTATTGTGATCGCGTGTATGAATCCTTAGTTCATCTACCATCTTCAAGATCTTCCGGAAATATATACCTAACTCTATTACAAATTTATCTTAATCCGAGGAAAACAACCAAGAACTTTGAGAAGCGAATTACAAATTTAGTATCACCTCAGAATATCGGTACACCAAAGGTTGGTTCTGCAAATACGGTCAAAAGTAAAGGAGGGCGTGGTGCTAAAAAAATTGCTGCAATAGAGGTGGCACCTGACATAAGAGTCAGTCAAAGTAGCACTGACAGTAGCAAGAGTGATGGAGATGCGGAGGAATCTAGTGAGGAAGGAGGGTCAACAATCATGCTTGATGAGGTCCTTGATTTGTTGAGCCGAAGGTGGGACAGAATAAATGGAGCTCAGGCACTCAAACTTTTGCCAAGGGAAACTAAGCTACAGGTATTCACCATACTAATTCTCAAAGAATATGATTTTATCGACCACAACACAATGTGTTTGCGAATAGTGGAAAAGAATATTTCAAATTTGTTTTTTTAAATTTTAGATTAATGTATTGCTGTTGATGTCTCTTTAATCTGCTTTGTTCATGCATGGTTTTCTCCTGATATCGATGCTGAAGTTGTGTGTTATTATTGTTGATCTGCAGCACTTGCTTCCATTTATGGGACCCCTGTTGAGGAAATCCAGTGAAGCGTACAGGAACCTTTCAGTGATCAAGAGTTTGAGACAAAGCGAGAACCTGCAGGTATGCATATATCGTGCTTGGAATCTAAGTTTGGCAACAAGTAGGTATCTTAGGCTTGATCTTGTTGCAGATGATACTGAACCCCTAGTTATGTGTTCTAGTTTAGTCTCCATGCCGCATGTCCTTTTGTTCATTTAGTACCATCTCAAAGTGCTCATTTCAAGTGCTCTTGATGTGGTTGAGATTCCTCACCCAGTTATTTATGTTCACGATTGTAAAAGTAGTTCACTACCTGAACAAATAAATGTTTATCTGAAACAGGTTAAGGATGAACTCTACAAACAAAGGAAGGGTGTGGTGAAGGTCACCAGTGACAGCATGTGCTCCCTTTGCAGGAAGAAAATAGGAACCAGTGTCTTTGCCGTATATCCAAACGGGAAAACATTAGTGCACTTCGTGTGCTTTAGAGACTCGCAAAGTATGAAAACCGTGGGCAGAGGATCGCCGCTGAGGAAGATATGAAAATCAAGCATTCACGCGGCTAAAAAAAACGCTTTCCTCCACTTTCGGTTAGCAAATGCTGTAATTCATGCACGAAGTCTCGGCTTTAAGGAAGTGGTTTAACTTTGCACTTTGCCGGGCACTCCAAGCATTCCGGGTTTCGCTAGTTTTGCTCAAGTGGCTACCGTGTGCGATGTTTGGAGGAGACTTATTGTAGATTGTGTGAGAGTGAGGTTGTGAGTTTTCGTTGTTGGTTATTTATAGCTTTGCTTTGTAAAGATTGTAAAATGTAAAACCAGTCTTGTTCTCGAGTTAACAAAGCTCGAGCAGAAATGAGTTACGCCAGTTAGTCACGTCAATCTGCCCTGTCGCTTTGCATCCAAGGTTGAATTCTTCTCCCGTGATTTAGAATCGTTTAGAATTTAGAAAGTGCAATTAACAAAAACGCAAGAATAATTAAGATGGAATTTGATTGTTAGGCAATAACATTAGCGTTGTCAATAGAATTCAACATTTTCCTAGTCGACTTTTTGGCGGTAAAACGGTAAACGGTAACTCCAACCCGGGAGCCAAGGCACGGGGGGTCCACGTGCAAGACCTCCACCTCGAAAAGCTTCCTGGCGTTCTTGAAGAAAGCCGAGTCCTTCTTCCACCGCCTCATGTGGGCCATCACAAACACCCTTCCCTCCTCCTCCGCCTCACCTGACATCAGCAAACGCAGCGTATTAAGCAACGGCTCGTAGAGATGATCGTGATACACTACATCCGAGGCTAGAATAAGATCAAACTCCCGCCCAATCTTCTCTACGTCCGCCGCTTCCCCCCACCTCAGCGCCGCCACGTGGACCACCCCACCGTTAGCTGCCAACACGGAGGCGTTCGCTTCCACGTTGAATAACAGGTTAGGAATGACGTGGGGGAGGTCAGTTACCGTGACGGTAGCCCCGAGCGTGGCTGCGGCGGCGATTCCGACGAGGCCCGTCCCGGAGCCGAGCTCGAGGATTCTGTGAGGGCGCTGCCTCGAGTCCAACGCCGAGAGTGTGGGGCCCAGTGGTCCGGTGCTGGGGTCACGACGGTGGCCGTCGAGGAGCGTGAGGAGCGTGGTGGCGGGCGGCCAGAGCTGGAAGGAGATGCCTTGAGACCGGAGCTCCCGGATGAAGATGGCCGAGTTGATGGAGTGGAGGCAATGCGGAGTCGATGGAAGGAGCGTGGCGGTCTCGGGGATCAGAATTGCATCGTCTTCAGAATCTCCGCCTTCTTGAGCCGCCATTGATGATGCGCCGCCGCCGATGATTCTGGTTGCGACTCGACTTCAATTGTATCTAGGGCTTGTTTGGCTCACTATTTGATATTTACACTTTTTATACCGCCAAGTTGCGCGGATTTGGATCCCCAGCCATGCGTCCCCACATGAATTTACGAATAGGCCCCTACCCATGTACATAATTACAAGGGACCAGGCCGGCATGGATCTCAAACCAGTTCCAATCTGTGCAGTCTGCAAATTCACCGAAAAAAACAGATTTTCTTATTTCTGGAGAAGATGATCCGATCGGTGATGGTGATAAACACGCAGGGGAAGCCTCGCCTTTCCAAGTTCTACGAATTTCAGGTCACCTCCTCCTCTTTCCATTTTTCAATATCTATTTTTTCTGTAATTTTATTTATTAATTAATTATTACGATTGTTGTGTAAAAATGGCTGGCTTTCCAATTTCTGAGGGCAGCCTGTGGAGAAGCAACAGGAACTTATACGCAGCGTCCATGGAGGTTCTCTCTCTCTCTCTCTCTACTGTGATTTATATTTTATTTACTGCATAAATCAATGTGGATGTTAGCTTGACACTCAATTTGTTGTGATTCTTTTTTAAATTCAAATTAGGTTTTCATGTTGATTTTCCTTTTCCATAGTGTTGTCCAGTAGAGCTGAGAATGTGAGCAATTTCGTGGATGCTGAGTCTATTTTCGGCCCGGTATTTTGGCTAATCTTCCCTCAAATTCTTCCTGTTTATAAAGTTTCTGGATGATCTGAATTTGGTAAAACTTGAATAAGAAACAGTCCTTGTATCCGCGATGACGGTTATTCAAATCGGCTGTCTGAATCATTTCCTTTCTTGTGCAGGATACTCGCCTTGTGTACAAGCACTTTGCAACTTTGTACGTCGTCTTTGTATTCGATAGCTCTGAAAACGAGCTTGCCATGCTCGACCTCATACAAGGTACCTACCATTATCCATGTTATATAGCTGCTACTCAATTGCAAGGTTTCGAATTCACAAGATACCGCACCTTTGAAGAACATTCACAAGTTGATTGATTGCAATTTTGTTTGAATTCAGAAGATATTTTTTACGGTTGAAAAGTGGAATGTTGATGAATTTTGCTTGCAGAAACCTTATGGTTACAGTTAATGTGTGACTCATGAGAAATGAGGATTACTGTGTATTGATCCTGACTTGAACAACAGACTAAGTTATCACGCCCTCCCTATGTTAAGATCGAACATGGCAATGATTATCTTGTTTCTCAAAGTTAATGCTTGTGCTTTTCTTGTGCTAAGTGTTGCTTTGATTGAATGGTTTGCTTACTTCGATTCTCATTCCTTCAGTATTTGTGGAAACATTGGACAAATGCTTCAAAAATGTATGCGAGCTTGACGTGGTGATCAATTACAGCAAGGTAAACGTGCTCCCTTCGTTTTGGTGTGACTAACGTTTACTTGTGATCTGTTGCGTGTACTTTTATACTCCGAGTAATGTGAAACATTATTTGGTATTGCTTTGTGATTTGACTCTGTTGCACGATAGGGTGGGCGTTAGGTTACATACATTATTGTTTTAGGAAGTGTAGCCGAATAAAATGTTTGTGATCTTCGTTGAACCGTGCTTCAATTAGTTTTATCTTCGTTCTCAGGTGCATACTGTATTGGATGAGATCATTTTTGGAGGTCAAGTGCTGGAAACAAGTTCAACTGAAGTTATGAAGGCTGTTGAAGAAATCTCAAGGTGCCGTCTCTTCTCCCCCTCCCTCCCCCTATCCCCTCCTTGTATATGTCAAATCATCTGTTGCTGACTATTTCGATGTCTGATTGCTTATGTTAATTTGAACTTTTGGTGCAGGTTAGAAGCAGCCTCAAATGCCATCTCACTGGTCCCAAAATCTGTTTCCGCCTGGCGGAGTCGATAGTTTGCAGTTTTGACTGGTATGTTATAATGTTCTCTTTCGATGTCACACAGAGGCCGAGCCTCCAAAGTTTCTTTGATAGGAATCACTGCAGAGCTCTTGCAATATTAGTGCGATGTTTGTGAATATTTGGATGCTTGATGG
>JAOTRO020000003.1:826443-838409 GCA_028566515.2 Pyracantha coccinea | reverse complement strand
AATAAAAATAAAAAACTTTCAAAATCTTCCTAATCTGTAGTTGTTTGCAAAGGCAGGGACTTTTCGCCTTCGTTTGGTCCGCCGCCACTGTTTTCTCGGTAAAGTTTTGCCCTTTCAAACATCTGCTTTGACGAAAAACCAAATTTATTTCCCGAACTGCCCAACAATTCAGAGACATAAATCTTCCATTGCAAAGCAAACGAGGGGGGTAAAATCGTACCTTTCGCACTGTCTCTTTCAAGCAAGTTCCGTGCTCGTCCATTGAAGCATGAAGAAATTCATGAATGTGATCCCTCAAATTCGCCACGAAGCCGCCGCTCCCGAAAGTCTTCTTCCTGCTGCAAGAACTCATCGTCGCCCTTGATTTCAAAATTCTATGTGTAATCCCGAAAACGACATCGTTGCGGTGTTTGGAGCACCAAGCGGCCGGGCAGTAGGTGAGAGAAGGTTAAAAACGAGGTAAACTGAAAACTGAGGCGACTTGGGGAAGAAGGTAATAGGCGCCAAGGCGGCGATGACTAAATACGACGTCGTTCCTTCTGTAGGATATATTCGGATGAACATCCGAAGTGAACCGGGTCAGCTTGAACCCGTTAGGCCCAAAATAGAAAGTGCATACTCATACCCGATACTGTTGCAAGTTCTTCTCTCTCCGAGAAAGCAGAAACAGAGAGTGAATGCAGACAACAAATATGTCGTTTCAGGTTCGTCGCTAAATCCCGAATAAATGACAATCCCATCCCCAATCTAGCTTATACGGTTGGATTAGCTTGTGAAAATTTGCAGCAATTTCTGATATTTTTTGCGACAGATAATTCTCGGGTCGGCGTCGGCGGCGCGCCGGCAAATACTGGCGGAGATGGGATACCGGTTCACGGTCATGGTACATTGTAATTATATCAAAGCATCAATCTTTTGTCTTGGTTAAATGGTTTAGCTTTTCAAGTTGCTGATTTGGTTTGTGGGTTTTAGACTGCAGATATTGATGAAAAAAGTATAAGGATGGATAAGCCTGAAGAACTGGTCATGGTTTTAGCTGAGGCCAAAGTACGTTTTCTCTACATTTTATATTTTACGATACAAAGCGATAATTGAAACTACTCTAAACGGGATTTGAATTCGACGCTGTCATGGCCAACTGACCTAACCCATAAGCCAATTTTTATGATAGCAGTGTGTTTTGACTTTATTTTTTGTTAGGCAGATGCCATTATTTCAAGGCTCCAAAGTGATAGACAATTGGATGGGGATGCTCCTGCAACACTGTTGGTTACCGCAGACACGGTATGCGTTTATAAGTAATATTTGTTCATGTTTTTCAACTTTTCATTTGAAAAATGAAATCTACCTAATTTAATTAATTTAGCAGATTAATCTTAATGCAGTAAGATTACTGGAATATGTGTGTTACTTTCTCATACATTATGGAAATCACACAATATTAGTGGACCCATATAACCATAACTCTCATAAATCCTATTCTTAACCTGGAGACGTTATTGGCACTCCAAAAAGTGTGGATTGCAAGGCGAGACGACTATATTGGAGTGGCAATAAAAGCTCCCGTTTCACTATTCAGAAAACATGTTACCGGTAAAAACATCGGAAACAGTTTTGCTTTTTTAGTGAATCTCTCTTGTAGGGAACGTATTTTGTAGTTAAGGTTGTTTCTCACTACAAAATCTTTATTGATTTTGAGGTGGTGGTGTATGAAGGGATAGTAAGGGAAAAACCATCCAGCAAGGAAGAAGCATGGAATTTTATCAAAGGTTTGCTTCACAGGCAACTGTCCATCTTTTTCCCTTTGTTAAAATCTCAGATGGATATGTAGTGGTCAAGTCTTTACGGATTGCAGGCTATTCCGGCGGTCAAGCAGAAGTTATAGGATCTGTACTTGTAACCAACGTTAAAACCGGAAAAAGAAAAGGCGGTTGGCGCAGAGCGGAGGTACTTGTTCTTTCACTGCTTAAAGCTCATTCCTTATCTGACCTGTCCTAAAGAGCAGCCTTCTTGTCTAGCTTTTTTGTTTGTTCAAGTTTTTAATCAACAATGATGATCGATAGTTATATCGTTTAATTTATTGGTTAGTTTGGGAAGGATTATAGCATATGTTTGATGTCGTGATGCAGGTTTATTTTCATGTCATACCAGAGGAGGTTATCCATAGCCTGGTAAATTTGGATACAAAATCACTTTAGGTGCTTCGTTGTGAATTATTATTCTCTGTTGAATCTGGTTTATGAGTCTGATGTTTGGCCAGATAGAGGAGGGAATTACGCTCAATGTTGCTGGCGGTTTGATGCTGGAACATCCATTGATTTCTCCGTTTGTAGAAGCAGTGGTTAGCTCTCTCTCATCTCTCTGTTTCATGTCTACTCTTGCTATTCACTTGATGCATCTTTACAGAGTTTTCCTCCCCTCGTCGTCTTTATTTCTTTCTTTCTACCGTTTCTTTCAGCCTTGTTCGCTTCGCTAATGGGTTCTAAATTTTCTTTCTTTCTTTTTCCAAGTGAATTAGCAACCAAACATGCTCGAGTTTTGGCCTTGCTATATTTTTTTCATCGCGTGTGCATATACGGTGTCTTTTGATCCGTCCATCAAGGGTGCGAAGGATTCTAACTTCCCACAAATTTGTTTGCAATGTGCTTCATTTGGTTTGCTGCAGATAGGGACGACTGACACGGTTATGGGATTGCCTAAAGAACTTACAGAGAAACTCATTCAGGAAGCAGTCTAACTATTGTTTTGGAGTGGTGAGCGGGTTCTTATTCGAAACATGTCAGCTGGCTGATGAATCTACGATTTTCGCAAACTCTTCACCCGGTCATTTTTGAAATTGTGGGATTTAAACCCGTTGTTAATCGCTTCAACTGAGGTTGTTTAATTGTTTTAACCACATCATTAAACATTTTGATGAAGATTTTGGTGATGGTCGCTCGTACGTAATTGATAATTCATCTCTTTGATGTTGAGATCGTAGATTGACAATGATTCGAAATGATGCACATGTTAATGAAAATGCATTAAATATCACACTTCTGTTGGTTGGCATGGCTAATTGTAAGTGAAAATATCCACCTCGGGTGCAAGTGTAAACGCTCTTTCTACATTACCCAGTCAAAAGAATACACTACTTGAGGCGGTAATATCTTCTTTCGGAAAAGAAAAATACGAGTATTAACCTTTCTAAAGAACAGTTTAATCGAATTTATCATCAACAAAAATGCTGCTCTCAGGCAGTTAAACTGTAACATAATACAGATTCAGATTTTTAAATTCTCATGGCTGACATACAACCATACAAATACCTTTCCTTTCGTAACTTCGTTACCAGTTACAAACGGGAATCCCCAACTGGGTAATTTATCTCTCCGTTATGAGTATTGTCAGAGGGGCGCGCCGAGGATTGCTTACCATGTCGAAAAGCAGCATCACAAAGAAAATTGTTGTCACCCGTGAAGCTTTGAGCGTTTGAGTATAAACAGAGTTAACTCGTGAGCCTTGGGGCTTTGAGAAGATAAATCCCTCTCACGAATCCTGTTCCTACTTCACCGATGTTTTTTAATAAACCAGTTGGATCTTTTACCTCCTCTGCTTCTTCCCGCCCTCGTTTCTGCAAATATTAGGATCCGAAAATACAACTCGTTAGGAAATGTTGATAGCAAACAGTTTTTTAGGAACATTCAATGTCGATTTGGAATGCACATTTATTCAGCTGGAACAGATCCAATTATACCTTTGAACCATATCTCCCCCACGTTATGCCAACAGCATCACCACCCAGATAATCATACCATAGCTTGAAGGTGTTGGGGTACTCTTTCTACATTCAAGACATGAGGATGTAAACAAAGACGGCAGTCATTAAAAACATAAAAATGAAAGCCACGGCATCATGGTCAAAATTAAGTTAGCACATAAAACTTACCTCTAGATCCCCAACAAAGCACCTCAGTGGATCAAAGTTTATCAATAGCTTATTTCTCAGTGCCTCCGAATTTCCTTTCATGTCTCCAGGCAACAGAAATGGGTGGAAAACCTTGCTCGCATTCCCACATGCCACATGTACCCCTGCACCTGCGTAAATATGCTCATTAGAACTTAGCGCATATACCATATTTGAGTATGGTATGTTAGAAAAGGAGAGAGAACAACAAAAAGCTGAGGCCGAGCAAACATCTAGGTAACATGAAGAATATACCTTGATTTAATTCGGATGGAAAGAGAAGATGTTGGGGGTAAGGTAATTTTTCTCTGTGAAGAAGAATAACTGCGTCGTAATTGTTCAAAGGAGTTCGAAAAAGGCACTGCAAGCCAAAAAATAAACATTAATAGTTTGCATATATCAAACGTGTATCAAGGTAAAACAATTCGCGGATCACAATCAGTAAAATTTAACAAGCTCACCTCCCATCTATGCTTATCATCATGATCCTCCGATATCAGTTTGGTCAACAACTTTGCACTGCTTCCAGCATAAGCCATCAACCTTTTTAACTCCTTTCGTATTCAACAATATCAAAATGTACATCAGCAATACTAAATACTACATTGATAAAAGGAGTTGCTGCACTTGGATTTCCAGAGTGCCAGCCATCACAAATTCTATGGGAGATTATTTGTTTGAATGTTCTGTTGGCCAATGTATCAACAAGTCTTAATTTTTATTACAATCATCAAAAGAAAAAAGAAAGTCCTCTATGTTTATAGTTTACAATTTCATGGAACTGAGTTTCGAACTAATATTCTGACATGACTGAAGAATTGAGAATGCATCCTTGTACAAAAGGAATGCATTGAAATGCCAGTAAAATTTGTAAAATAAGCCGGATCAGCTCAGGGAAAAGGTATTACAGGCCTGATTACTAGAGAGAACGTAAAAAAATTACTAAAGAAAATGAACATTGTTGAAAAAGACACCAATTAAACTAACCATCAAGTTTGGTGAGAATCTGGTCCAGGCCTCAGATGCCTTGTCGTAAGTTGTAGCCAAGAACATTGCTGGGTTTACACTTTGCACATTTTCTTCATTAGTTTTTCTACTTGACATGAAATTATCCTGAAATTGAACTGCAGTTAGCAGCAGTCAAGAAATAACAAAACTGTAACCAAAAAAGAGAAAATAATAAAATCAAGAAAACAAAGAGATTGACATGGATCAGAGTTTCTTAGTTAGCAGCAGAACTTACATTTATCTCTTTCATATCTTTTGGAGTCAAATCATTGTTTATGTCGACAATTAATGCAGAAAAATTCCAGTCATAATCTGATAGTAATCGCAGGAACCTGTTGATGGAATTACCATGCACATGAGAGTGTGCAATACACCATTAAAGTTTGGCAATAATTCTTGTGTGCATGTGCATGTATGTGCTACACCATAGTATTTCTAATTACCAGATAATTTCGAAATATGTAACTTGATGTTCACAATTCAAAAGCGAAACCAAGCAGTTAGAGAATCTATCTTTTAAAGCAGAAGTGTCAATGAGAACTATCAAAATGCCCTGGAAATGAGTTATATAAATATCAACCTCAAAAATCCAGTGATTCGTGAGCATGGAGCATTGAATGGTAAAGGCTTCAAAAAGACGTATGCAACCAATAGTTCAATTGCCTCCTCCCCCAAGCAAGCCGAAAACAGATGTGAAGCTACCCACCGTTTTGCAAGCCTTCACATGAAACCAAAAAGGTTATATGCAGTAACGGATAAAAGCAATAATAGATAAATGAGAATGAGAATGCAAATGCAAATGCTAAAGCTCACCTAACAACTGGCCCGTATGTTGCGTAACAACCCTGTAATCCATTAATCATGCTGGCATGTTGACTCCGGAAATAAAGTTCTCTGTCCGTGTTAGAGACCTGCTTCACTTGGTCATTTCCAGCTGCAGTCAGAAAGAAGTTGAAAAGATCAGCATCAAAAGAATCTGACATCCATCATTATCAATAAGGGGAAAAAGAATCTAACATCCCAGTGGTGAATATGTAATGATACATGAGTCAAGAGTTCTTACTTTCCCGTCTCAACAAAGTCAGGCCTCTCTCATGCCAAATTTTTAGGCGAAATGCATATCCAGAAACAAAAACAGCCACATCATCCTCCGTAGCTGTACACGTCATCCCCCAATTATTCTGGAGACTGCCATATGATAGCATCATCAGATAACTATTCAATAGACAGTAAAATCAAATTGAGAATTAGTAATCCCAGTTTGCCCACCTCTCTCCAATCTTGAGAAGGAAGGCAGATTTAGTTTTCTCAATTGCTACATCATCCATTGGCCAGTTTCCAGAACCTTCCAACTGAAATAGATCAAGTAATAAGGCTTCATTAACTGACAGAAAAATAATAAACAATGGAATTCTTAACAGTTATTGGGTTTTGTGGCATGCCTGGATCATAACTTCCAGAGGATGAATGCAGGAAGGAGTGAACCTATGTAATCTTACAAAAGCACCCTTCTCATTAGCAAGCGGATGAGGTTCAGGTGGGAATACAGATGAAAACCTGAAAGCTGCATACAGTAGCGAACAGGGTGATGGAAAATCCATATGAAATTCGAATTATATTTACCATTTCAAAAGAAATTACTAGTAACTTTTGCAAGCCATATGACTTATTGTTTTTTCAGAAAAAAGAAAAAAAAAATAGTTTTCAAATTTACCCCAACACTTTAGAGCATATGTGCATGTGAGCACATTTGTAGTGAAACAAACCTTAATCTAAACATCGAAGAACTTCTGATGAGTCATACAGAGAAGGAAAAGGGATAAGATAATAAGAACATTCCAGAATATTTTTCAAAAGTACAATTATGAAAACAAGAGGGTCGCTTTTAATGATCACAATAGTAAACAACAAACTGGTCTAAGACAAATGCAGCAGAGCTTTAAAAACTTTTTTTATCCCGAACACACATAATATCACATCCACAAATATCATAATAATATAGTGAATAATCAAATATTTGGAATAGAGAATTCAAGCTAGGCATTTAAAATTGATTTTTCTAGCAACGCAATTATACCTGAATCTAGGGGCTGCACAGTAGAAACCTTCAGTGGAATGTCTTCAAGAAGCCGCAAGCGCTTCGATAGAATTTCAAATGCCCCAAGCAAATTCCCAGAAGATGATATAGGATCTGAAAAAATTGAAAGGTTACCATAAAGCAAAAAATAAAACAAAGAAGATAATTATATAGAAATCACATAGAAAGAAAGTAAGAATTGTTCTAGTTACCTCCAGCACCATATAGCAAAGAGAAATCAAGTTGATCCACCATGTGCATTATATTCTCTTTTGATACAGAAAGATGTCGCAGAAGCACATACTCAGAAATCCTTTTTAAGATGATATGTCTTTTCCATTGCTCACTTTCCCAAACTAAGAAATGTGCAAACAGTGTCAACATTTTAGTCATCTTGACAGTTGATTTTAGCAAGAGCAAGGAAAACATGTAAATCATAATGATACAACTACCGTCAAGTAAAGAAGGAAAAAAGCCAAAACAAATGACTACCTGTGCTTTCTGCAATTTTACCATCTTTAAATCTCCTGAGCTCCGACTTTTCCCCCCAGAAGTTGCGGAATTTGAGGGCCTACACAAAACATAAGTAAACTCAATGCAAGCATCAAAAGAAGAAATCAACATATGATTCCAAACAGGTACACATATACCTCCGCTTTGTTATCAGCATCTGGACCAATATCAACAAGCCTAAAAGCTTTCTCTATGGAGCTCATGGAAATTCCAATAAGCAATGGCTCTGCATTGAGGGTTGACAATCCCTGGAGTCACAAGCCAAATTTATACAAATTTGTCGAGTACATAAACGTACGTTTGATATGAGATGCTCAAGTTAAGCTCTTGGTGACTTACATTTTTTATGATGCGGTCTGATAACATATTTCTCCAGGTAACACGTACATTCTTCACTCTGTCACTCAACCCTTGAATTAAAACACTCTGCACCTTCTGCTCATACAATCTCCAACATTCATCGTCCAAGCAAAATCCTGATGCATAAACTGCACTGTTCCCCTTTAAGTTCAACCTAAAATAGCAAACATGTAAACAAAACGGGAAAATCAAACCACAAGCAGGACAGGAAAGAAGGTATAATGCAATATCACATTCAATGCTAACACAAGGCCGTTGTACGCACTAAAGACAACTTCAATATGAACCACGTTAAAATAAAAAATAAAAATTATACCTTATAATGTGGTCATATTTTACAGGATAGTCCACCGTGGTCATAAAAATTTCCTCAAATCCACCATTTGTACATTTGTCTATGCATGCAAGTGTCGAAGCAGACTCATTTTGGAGCTGAAACAAAGAGAAATACGTTATTTTTAATGAGGTTAATTTAGTGTGTGCCACATAACATTATTATGGAGCAACATTTAAATGCCAATTAGTACCTCAAGAAATCCAGCCCTTGTCATTCGGAAGGCCAAATTAAAGTTTGTAGCTGGACTACATATAACAACTGGAAATGATTCTTTAAGAGGCAACCTTTTCTGCATTCCCACAGATCATGGTTAACTAACATCAGTAAAATGCAATAGAGGGGAGCATTTTGTACAAGTTCAAAATAGACACTAAAGTAGTAACCAAGCACTGAGGGATTCTTCTAAAGATTATTGCACAGCTTCAGTCCCAAAAAAAAACACACTTTCAAATCATTACAACTGACTAGTGACATTAACAAACTTCTCAATGAGCACATAGTTTTTCAAGTCTCAAGACTGACAATATAACAAATACAGTCATTTGATCTCGCTACCCATGTTGTCTTTCTCTTTCATAGTTTTTTTCTAGCAATCATCTAAGGAAAACAGATGCAGGCGTAAAACAAGAAAACCAACAATGACTTCAGAGTGTGGAACAATAACGACAAAAAGCAAGTGAAAAACATAATTAATTGCATTAAGATCCAGTAAATAGCAGACCTCCTTTGGAATAGCTTTTTGGTCTTTCGGTGTAAAGTAGAGCCCATGTTTCCACAGTTCTGAATTGGCTGCACATGAAGTGAGAATAGTATGTATAATCATTATCACAGTTCTATATGCGTGATTCAAAATAAGTTTAGATCGACGTTTCCTTGTATAATAAAGAACAAAATCCTGTAAAATTAAAGGGAGCTGCTGGTACTCCAAAAGGTCATCATGCACTCCTCCCTCGTGAAATAATGAGAGAGGGAGGAGTGCATGATGACTTTTTTTCAGTGCTAAATTCTAATAACAATATTCAAAGTAAATAGTATTTCTGCCAAATATGCTTATATAAGTGACAGGTAACGTTGTATAGTTTGTAGCAGATTGCTTTCTTTTTCTGTTCCAAGCTCAACAGTGTAATAAACCCATGTAATTTTCATCAATCCCCACTGTTAAAATAAATTGTGCTTAAGGGACAAAAGTGCATATATGTCAAAATGGGACATGTGTAAGATGAACCCAAGTCTACAACTAGGTTTGATGGCACTTAAGCAAGTTTTTGTGGCCAAAGTAAAGAATAGTCATACCAAGGAAGCTCAAAGTAAAACGGAATATGTGCATTGTCGTCATTGACTTTTTAATACGATTCCTATCCGCAAGGTATGACAATATGACAGAGATCAGATATCCACCCAAGCAATCATAAGCATATATTGGTGTCCTCCGACGAGCCCAGACCTAGATCAATAAGAAAAACCATTGTCACGCCGCTACTGCATTAGTATTTTTAAAGTGGCAATGGAGTGATGGCTTTATACCTTCAGCAAAATTAATGCCTCTTGTAATTCTTTCCATCCAAGAAAAGTTTTCTTGAGAATTTCTTCAGTATCTTCAATAAGCATGTCTTCCAAAATACTACTATTGTACTTAGGAGTAGCCTGAGGAACTCCCCCTAAAAAAATAAAAAGTTAAGAAGATAGATAAGCATCTGAAAGTCGAAAACATCATCAAATAGCCCAAAATCAATAACATAATTTACCTTGATTTAGAGCACGAATATTATTCCGCTCTAGGTGCAACTTTGGAATGTTGAAAAGGGACGGTGCAGTAGGAATTATCCTTACATAAAACTCAGGGACTTCGACAAGTTTTACGCCTGTGAAACCAATTTATTTGTAATTCAAAAGTTGCATTCATCAGGCACCAAAGAAACGGATATATTTGCTTTCTCAAGTTTAAGGAAGAAAAACATAAATTGAAAACGGTGCTACAGAAAACCAACCTGGATAGACAATCAATACAGGTTTCCGGGCTTCATTCTGTAAGGTGGACCATTCAACTAATGAAGAAGACTTCAAAAACTTTTTGATTACACAAAGGTACAGGCACCTTTTCGCATGGTACCGGTAATTCAAATAGTCTTTCTCATGGAAACACTCCTGAAACAACAAAATTAACTTTTAGAAAGAAAAGAAGTTGAGACTTGTTTTATTCTTAAGCTTTAACATTTGATTATAATCAATATCAATAAGAACTAACACATTTCTTTTTATTGTCGAACCAACATATTACAATTACGACATGGGTATTTCGATACCTTGGGCATCCGAACGAAGAGGTCCACATTAACTTCAGGTTTTACAATGCACTGTATGGCATAACTCCCACCAATTTCAATAGATTTCGGCTTCTTAAACGTGAATTCGACCTTGTCAGCGCCAATGTCCCTGACGAATCCCCGCGCTTCCTCAGCCGTAACCTGCCAAGTTTTCAATCCAAACATCACCCGTGATTACAGCGCAAATGGTCAAACAAAATTTCATCCCAAAAAAAAAAAAAAAAAAAAAATCCCACTTTTCAAAATTTCAAAAATTCGAGGTTAAAATGAAAGATTATATCAGCAACCAATCAGAAGTTCAAGAATCCGATTGCAGAATGATAGCCTGTGGAAAGAAAACGAACATTGAGGCCTTCTGGGATTTTGTCGATGGCTTTTTTGATGACTGAAACGGCGTCGTCGACGGCCCTGGTGAATGCGGGTGAATAGTCGAGCTGGACCTCTTTCAAGAGCTCCCCAATCTTTAGGTCCATCGAGTTCGTCAGCGTAGCGGGCTCCATTGTTCTTCGCTGGCTTTGGTTCTGCTCTGGGAGCTGAAACGGGGTAGTTTTGGTGACTGGTAAAGGTTCTGGTAATTTAGGGTTTAGGGTTTTGGTGGAAGAGGTGGCGGGAGAGAAGAAGAGTACGGGGAGGAATGTGAATAAGACATTAACCAAACGTGGCCCAAATTATTTTCTGGGCTAAATTCATGCCCAAAGCCCAACTGTTATTCTGCTCTCCTAAGCCCATACGATTTTCTTGTGAATCCTCTCCCCATGGAATGGAAGTAGCCCTACTGCCCTAGGACATAAGTAAAGTAAAAAGGAAAATGCACACACATAGTGGACCTCATTTTGAGGAAGAGAATAGTTAAAAGGAAGGATTATCCATTACAAAAAATTATAGCGTGACGGTCACGTGTTTGGTATAGTATTGGTAAATAAATACGCATATATTAAAATATCATTTGGAATTACAAATTCGTATAAATGGACTACATGGTTTATGTTTTATTTACCAATATACAATATTAACAAATAGATGCACGAATAATATTATAAGTGAATTGCTAATAATGTTGTAACCAGACCGAGACATCCATGTATAGTATTAGTAAATAGATACACATATCTTTTACAGACGACCGTACGTCTACTTGCGTCTCCCATTGAGTTATGTGAGCTTGTTGGTTGGCTTCAGTATTTTATCTTAACTCGTCTGAATATTCCTTGTGTTGTTAACACAGTTGCCCAGTTCATGAGTGCTCCCCATGCTCCTCACCTCATTGCAGCTATAAGCGCATTCTCCGATACGTCAAAGGGACTTTTGATCATGGCCTCTTGTTGGAAATGGATCCTCTCCTAATCCAATCCATGGGGATCCTAAGGATCCCCAAATAATAACCGTTCATCAAAAATCGTG
>JAOTRO020000003.1:754575-774254 GCA_028566515.2 Pyracantha coccinea | reverse complement strand
TAATTTGTGTATTCTTCTACTTCTATTTTTGCATTTTATCATTATTTTATTATCCATACAAGTATAGTTTTTTTTTATTTGTTTTTTATTTTTTTTAGGTGTAATTAGGCACTTATTTACAAGATATATAATAAATTTACATAAATCCGCCTAGGCCTCCGCCTGTTGCTTGACTAGCGCCTAGCGATTTTTAGAACCTTGGGCGCAATATGCTTGGTGTTGTCTCCCTTAATGTATCACTTCTTGATTTGGTCGATATAGGTGAAGTTGTCTTCATAAATTGTTGTAAGGACATCAATGACAGGACGAAAGAAAGTCTATAAGTGCTAAGAGACTAAAAGGTAAGCACCATTACATATGAGAGTAATCCGCGTAGGTCGTGTGTCGATCGACTTGGACCATTTGCAATGAATTAGGCACGGGTTGCTTGTGGGCTTTTAAGGCCTTAGTAGAGAATGTTGCCTGTTAGTCCATTAGGGTTTGACTAATAGTCTGCGTATTATGTCAAGGGCAAAGTAGTCATATTTGATAAGTTGTACACGTGGCTTGTTCCCATTGGTCGATATATCTTATGTTCCCACATGGTGACCACGACAAAGTGGTCTTATGATGTGGTAGAGGTAGCGATAGTTGTGGAAGTTTTATGTGGTGATTGTGGTGGTAGGATGGTGTTGGAGTGGTAGAGGATGAGGGATGAGGGTGGTGGCGATGAGGTGGTGATGATGGTGGTAAAGGTGGTGATCAAGGTTATGGTGGTGCAGGTGGTGGTCATTGTACTGATGGTGATGCTCTTGGTAATGACGATGGTGACAGTGGTGGGGGTGGGGGTGGAGGAGATGGTCATGGTAAGGTGGTGGTGGCGACATGGTAGTAATGATTGTTTTTACATTATTGTAGGTGGTAAAGTGTATCTTTAGAGAATTGAGAAAAATGAAATTCATCAAAATCTTAGAGGGAGAGAGGTTGGATTTGTTGTGACAAAAAACTTTCCTTATAAGCACTCTCAAAGTCCATACACTTGAATTTTGTAAACTCACAAAAAGTCATAAATGAATGCCAAGAGATTTTGATTGACATTTTAGAAATCATAAAAAGACTTTATCCATACAATTGAATTTGAGTTTCGAGCAAAGACGCCCCTTAATTTTGTTGTAGTGTAAATTTGATTGCAACTCTACAAAGTTTCAATATTTTATTTTTCCGTTATGAAAGCGGACACCCTGTTAAATCTAATCCAATGCCTATTAGATCACATCACATTACAGATTCTAATCATTGATCGACTTGAAAATTCTAGAAACCAGTCTAAATTGAATAGGATACAAACTATATTATCGGGTTCGGAGTGATGAACACCTAAAAAATTCATAGTTACATTACACAAACACTTGGTGGATGCCCTTGGTTAAAAGAAAAAAAAGAAAAAAGAAAAAGAAAAAAGGGGTTTAGTAGATACCGACTGTTAGAACAAACTGACGAATTAGTGCATTGAACTTTGAATTGGTAATGGTGGGTTGATGGAAGTGGAGCCCCAGAGTGGGACGTCCACTAAAGAAAACCACGTTCTCGACAGGTTGTTTCTCTGAATTATTTGGAGTCTGGTTTTTCAGTTGGATACATGCGTAATATGCATGTATGTATGTATGTGGAGATGACAGGGACTGCATGAGCAGAAGTATCTCGATCGTGTTAGGCATGCGTTGCATGAGACGAGTCAGAATTTGATTGACGCGTAGAGTCCATTCGATAAGGCTTCGTGACTTGAGACCTATTCCTGCTTATCTGCCGTTTGCCGGCTGATGATCATGATCATAAACTACATCACCAACCAAACAAAAACAGGATTGTTCTATACTTATTAGTTGCGCACGGACGTGCATGGACTGATCTTGACCATTGATACTTTATGTGCCATGAAATATCAATGATAATCAAAATTAAATGCGTGACTCTTTGTAAATATGAGTTTGTTCAAACTAGTTAAAGTAGTGTGTTTTTCTTTCTATATTTAATTTCGGATTTAAATAAGAAAGGACCGGCCATATATTTCTTCAATTTGTCACAGATTGTTGTTGATGGTTTCAAGTTACAGTAATTTTCACTCATGTTTTCTCGTTAGGCAGGCACTCATTCGCAAGTAAAGGAGAGTTAGATTGGTTGAATATTTCCATTTGATAATCTAGCACTCCAAAATTCATTCGCGAGTGGATTTTAGTTCATTCAAATTTCGTCTCGACACCCTTGTTTCTTTGGATACCTGATTCCCTTTATTCTATCACATTTTTTTGAACGCCCAAAATACTTTACTAAACTTATACCCTTCTTTTACTTTTTATGAATTTATTTTTCTCTGGACACTCGTATGATCCTGTTGAATACGCCGTCATCCCTGTTGCCCTCACGAACGTCATCTGCCCTTTCGTCTTCCTATACTCCATCCGCAACAGTGTGTCCGTGTCATGCAGCGTCGTTCGGATTTTGTTGGAGTCCTGCTTTGGAAACCTGACCACCACGAAGACCTTATTGAGGTGGTCCAAGTTCAGCTCCGCGATCGTGCGTTGGAGGTTGAAGCCTCGAGAGTCAAGGTCTTGGTCTGAGATTGAGTATTGGTTGGTAGTTAGAGAGCTGTGGTACGGGAGGGTTGGGAACGGGGAGATAGTGGAGGATGATACGGTTTCAGCTCAAGATTAGGTTGGAGAGGGACACCGAGAAGCAGAGGGAATTGAGCGGATGCGGTGGTGGTGGGAGTCTCAATTGGTTGGTAGAATTTTCGAGAATTTTGTGGCTTATTGTCAATTAGAGTTTCTTATTTTGGAGGTCTTGGCAATTTTATATATTAAGTAAAAGAGTCTTTTTCTTTTAAATAAAATTGATGGATGTCCAGAAACAAAATTTGAGTGTATAAAAAACCTCTCTTTTTTCACTCAGGCTCAAAATACATTGCATCAACAATCATTAATCGATCACCTGTGACTAATCATATCATTTTCTCGTATACTATTATCGTCGGATTTGCATAATTTCAAATTGGCTACATGCTCCTCGTTGTTTGCTTCATTGTAGAAATAAAGACCTATCATAATTCTGCGAAGCTTCATATGAAAGCATATTCTATAATGCATGGAACCTAAATGGCTGCGGATGAATATACTCTGTCATTCTTACTATTATGGGGTCTATGTAGACATGATTCTAGTTAACAAAAATATGTTTAAACTTACAAGATCCTCTTACAGGAGAGAAACTTCGGTAGGATTGTCTGACTAAGACAACTCTCACATTGAATAAAACCATCATTAATTTAAGCGGAACCAAACTACATTAGGTTTGATACTATTATGAGAGATGCCTATAGATAATGTGATCGAACACCTATACCTAAATTTTTCTCCTGCCTAAGGTTTTTTTTTTGGAAGTAAATCTTCAAACACACACAGAATTGAAGATGGAATATAGTTAAAAGAGAGAAGAGGATGTTCTTTTATGTGTGTGTATGTGTGTGTGTGTGTATGTGTGTGTATGTGTGTATTCCATTTGCTTTTCCCTTATGGAGTAGGCAAAATCAAAAGCAAGAGGAAGCTTCTATCTGAAGTACCTTAACGAAAAGAGCCCCAAAGTACGCACAACCATATCTCTGATGCCAAAGAAATGCTAAGGGACGCTTAAAAGTAAGCTCTCAAATATTTATAAATTCCCCATTCATATTTATATAAATGAATTAGATTCTGATGCACCATGGGCCCTTAGGATTAGTAGGCAGCACCCTACATAGCTGTAAGCAACTCCTGGAGAATGACATCTGACCCAACAGAAGAATTACATAGCAGCAGTGAAGCATTTGCATTGCCCAGATGGCACCTTGCAAAGAGCTTTTACATGGATGACGAAGACGAGATGCACCGAGAGATTGTTTAGCACGACAATGCATTGTCACATGGTATTATTAATTTACGTATTAAAATATGAGTAGATAAATAGATCATAATTAATATGTTATGAACTTAAAATATAATATCATCTTATTAAAATACGTATGGATTGATAATAGTATGTGACCATCCAATAGTCGAATTCATAGAGAACTTATAACTTCTCGTGCACTCCGTATGTCATGTTGCAAGTAATTAACCCAAGTTAATCATGAATTGCCACGTAAGTGATACAATGGAACATAACAGTGCGTCGAAAACCGTAACATTCCAAGTACAGACGAGTTTTCCTCAACACGAGACTCTTTAGTGATACCATATTCTTTAAGCAATAGCCTATACCTTTCGCTTGACGGAAAAGCTTGGTACTGCATTTAGGGTTTTGGCTGGTGCACATAAAAAAACAGATGTCCCTTTCAAATACATCCTTTATCCATTTTACAAAGCTGAGGTTTCTGAAAGCTGAAATTAGCAATCCCAGCCTTAAAGTCAGTCAAAGCCAATCCGTGTCCCTTTCAGAATTTTGCGTACAAGGTTTAATGTCCAGCACAATTCCTACCTAATCATTTGATCAAGCCAGAAGCTCCTTAACAAACTTGAAAAGAAAAATGCAAATCTTTTGACTCAACACATTCTTATAAATATTTGGCATTTTGTCTTCATGCCACATTGCCTCTTAACATAAACCATTAAGGAGTTGTGATCAAAAGAGAGAATCGAAATGGCTAGCAGCTGCCTCCGGAACAGATTTTTGTTTGCGTTCGTGTTTGTTTTCTGCGGGTTTCTTGGCTTAATCACTTCCCCAGCTGAAGCTGCTATAAAGAAATACCAGTTTGATGTGAGTTGTTTCCATGCAATAAAAAGTAGTACTTTGTGCATGGTTTTCGATTCGATAACATCCTCCTCTGTGCTTTTACAGGTTCAAGTAAAGAATGTGAGCAGATTGTGCCATGCAAAACCGATTGTTACTGTAAATGGAAGGTTTCCGGGGCCTACGGTCTATGTCCAGGAAGGTGACAGACTTCAAATCAATGTTACAAACCATGCTCAATACAATATGTCAATTCACTGGTAAGAATTTAACTAAACCAACCAACCTTTCTTATTACAACTTTTTTTCGTAGCGAAAGTGCTAATTACCGGTTCCCCAAGAAAAATATGTTAGTTTAGCAGAAACATTTAGACGGTTGAATTTGATCCTTTCTTTACAGGCATGGATTGAAGCAGTACCGAAATGGTTGGGCAGATGGACCGGCTTATGTGACGCAATGTCCAATCCAGACCGGAAGTAGCTATACTTACGACTTCAATGTCACAGGGCAAAGAGGAACTTTGTGGTGGCATGCACATATTCTTTGGCTAAGGGCTACTGTCTATGGAGCAATTGTGATCATGCCTGAACAAGGAACTCCATTCCCATTCCCACAGCCGTACTGGGAAACTAAGATTATACTTGGAGAATGGTGGAATGTGGATGTGGAAAACTTTGTCAACAAAGCAAACAGCCTGGGATTGCCACCAAACTCCTCAGATGCTCACACCATCAATGGGAAGCCAGGGCCATTGTTTCCTTGCTCCGAGAAACGTAAGCAAGCCTACTTTCAAATACGTTAGATGGAATCAGAGGTGAAAAGTATAAGTGAAGTTTTCTCAGCGCATCCTATCTTTAAGAAAGAACGTCGAACTGCTAAAGGAAACCTTAAAGCCAAAATGTTTTAACTCCAAACCCCGAAACGAATTTCTTTAAACAAAAGCAAAAAATTGAGCTTGAACATAAGCACAACTCCAAAAGTTCTAATTCCAATTTTGTTCTATGTTATTTGGTTTTAGATACTTTTACAATGGTGGTTGAGCAAGGGAAGACCTATCTCCTTCGAATCATCAACGCCGCTCTCAACGACGAACTTTTCTTCGGCATTGCCGGACACAACCTCACAGTGGTGGAGGTTGATGCAGTTTACACCAAACCCTTCACTACTCAAGCCATACTAATTGCACCAGGCCAGACCACAAACGTTTTGGTCAAAGCCAATCAAGCTTCAGGCAGGTACTTCATGGCTGCTAGGCCTTTCATGGATGCTCCAGTTCCCGTAGACAACAAGATAGCCACTGGAATTCTCCAATACAGAGGAGTTCCGAACACCGTCCTGCCAAGCCTTCCTCAATTGCCTAACCCTAACGACACGTCCTTCGCTTTAAGCTACAACAATAAGCTCAGGAGCCTAAACGCTCCAAACTTTCCAGCCAATGTGCCTCTCAAAGTCGACCGGAAACTCTTCTACACCATTGGTTTCGGGAAAGAATCATGCCCTAGTTGCCTCAACGGAACAAGATTTGTTGCTTCCTTGAACAACATCTCTTTCGAGATGCCGCAGGTGGGGCTTCTGCAAGCACATTACTTTAATCTCAAAGGCGTGTTCAAAACCGACTTCCCTGATAGGCCATCAACTCCTTTCAACTACACTGGTGCACCACTCACAGCCAGTCTTGGCACATCAACTGGAACTAGGCTGAGCAAGATTGCTTTCAATTCGACAGTTGAGCTGGTTTTACAAGACACGAATCTCCTAACCGTGGAATCGCATCCGTTCCATCTCCACGGATACAACTTCTTTGTTGTGGGAACTGGGATTGGAAATTTTGATCCTGCCAAGGACCCTGCTAAGTATAACTTGGTTGATCCTGTTGAGAGAAACACAGTTGGAGTCCCCACAGGTGGTTGGACTACCATTCGGTTCAGAGCTGATAATCCAGGTACGATGATCACTTTAATTTACATGTACCACATTTACTGACCACGTATACAATGAGAGACTTATCAGTTATTTACTTACTATAACCCTTTGCTTCTTGTTTGAACGTCTAGGCGTTTGGTTCATGCACTGTCATTTGGAGCTTCATACTGGCTGGGGACTGAAAACAGCATTCGTCGTAGAAGATGGACCAGGATCGGATCAATCTGTTCTGCCTCCGCCTAAGGATCTTCCGCCTTGCTGATGACGCACGGACCCGGTTCATATCAATCTGGTGACATTGGAGTACCACCTACTTGCGCTTCTTGCAAAAAGTTGCAGAAGGTTTCTTGAGGGTTTACAAACAATAACCAATCTACAAAAATCACTTTGTGTGAGACTGTAAATGTAACAAATTATACCATACCACGTAATAATTGTGTTCTTTCACTGTAATTCTTCTAAATCATGCAGGAATCATTTTAGACAACCACATCTTTACATTGTCACAACACAGATATTTGCAGAAAACAGAACAAAAATCCCATGCTCCGTCGAATCAAGAAATCTGGAGATGCAGACGTAAGTAGCAACATTCTAAAGAACCGAAGGATCGAAGTTGAAAGATACGCATTCACCAACCATTGTGACAAAGGAAAACAAGATAAAACGTTAAGTTCTACATTATTCGTGAGGTGGAAACCCACGATCTCTCTACTACAGAATGTAGTATTCGACAATCTACATTTTTTGCTTCTCTTTGATCTGAATACTCAATATCCTAAGAAGCTTCGATAAACTAACAAATAAATTGGAGTAAGCCATAAAACGGACAATTACTAAGCAAAACCACAGAATTATGTCATGCACATCACTCCGCAATCAGGACAAGATTATGATCAAATCCAGACACAGCTTGTAAAACTTGACAACCCTCTACAGAGTCGAGCAAAATCGGTTCTGCTTCATCACAGGAGCTTCCTAACCCTAATCTTCCATTCTTACCACAACCCCAAACCCACACTTCTCCCTTGGCTGTGAGAGCAATGGAATGCACACGCCCTCCTGACACTGAGACAGGAATTTCCCCTTCCAATCCTTCAACCACCAATGGAATATTCTCCGATCCACCTCTTCCAAGCTGAGAACTTTGATTCCACCCCCATGTAACAATGTCTTCGGCTCCTTTTATAACATTCGACGATGGAACCTGGCAAATTGCCAAAGAATGGCCAAGCCCTGATGCTATAGACGTGGGACGGAAGCTTATGTCAACAGGGAACAATCCCAAATCCTGTTTTTCTCTGCCCAACTGACCATATACGTTGCTCCCACAACTTAGTAGTGTTCCATCACCTGAAACAAGCATCCGCACATGAATATTTATATGTACGTTGTTCCGGAATATAATATATATTTCTGTGCAAGCATATCAATGCACACAACACTACCTACCGCAAAGAATTAATGAATGATCAAAACCGCATGAAATGTCTACAACTTCAAAAGAATGTAGTTCTCTCACTAAACTAGGTTCCCAAACTATCGGCATGTCATTCTCCTTAGCCATTCCTTCTAAAACCAGCTTCTCCGCAGCTTCCACAGTTGAACTTGATAGTTCCTTATTACTCAAACCTGCCCGTGATTCCAGTAGAAACGGCTCCAAGGATTCTGTAATGCTTCCTAACCTACCATCGGCTGAATAACCCCAACCAAACAATTTTCCATCCTCAGTCAGTGCAAGAGCATGCCCCCAACCGAATGATACCTGCCAAAGAACATGTGTGCCCCAGAAACTTCCATCTTATTAAGTAAACAAGCATCCTAGACAAAGCATTTATTTTCTATTTTCTACCGCGTATAACAAATTCATACCTTAAGCTTTAAACCGCACCTTAATTATTTTCTCTCCTGATAGTGCTTCAACTCTGGAAGGTACCACGGCCTCAGTGACTTGATTTCCAAGACCAAGCTGGCCGCGCTTCGACTTTCCCCAAACCCACAAAGAACCATCATCTCCAATGGCTGCAGAAACAACACCCGACGCAAATGCAGCACAAACGATTACTTGATCCAACCCAGTTACTCTCTTTGGTTCATTCCATGAATCTCTGCCACCAACAACAAAACCTTATTATGCAGTAACTTACAATTCCATAATTCACAGTAAAATGAGGTAGCAACCAGTCGAATGAAAATTCTCAGAAATCCAATGAAGATTCATTAGTGAGATAACTACCAACAACTCAATTCAAAAGAGGGGTCTCATGAAGAACAACAAAAAAAAAAGCACTTTCATTTCATGGTTAATCACTTTATCTTGACCATCAACAGAAAGAAAAGAAAAAAAAAGCACTTCCATGATGAATCACAAAATCTTGACCAACAACAAAAAAAGAGCACTTTCATGGTTAATCACATAATCTTGACCAACAACCAAAAAAAGCACTTTCATAGTTAATCTTCACCAATTGATGCAAAACCATAAGAAATAAACTCATCTTCTTTCTTTTATCACTTAGGGCCTTCGAAAAATGGTTAAAAGGGTAAGCTTATGTTGAATCCTAGAGCTCAGTTAAGCAGAAAAGCTGAAGGCTTTTACCTGGGAGAAGGCAGTCCGCGGCCGAGCTGGGCTTCAAGGTCTCGGCCCCAAGCCCAGAGCTGCCCTTGGGAAGTGACGGCGAGGGAGTGGTAGTGCCCGGCGGCGACGCTGGTGACATCAGGAGGCAGAGAAGGGACCCGGATCGGCTCGTAAGCGTCGACGCCGAGTCCCATGAGGGAAGTCGGCAGGCCCAGAGCACCGTGGTTTCCGTCGCCAAAGCTCATGACTGCGGCGGTTCCGCTGCTCATGCATCTCTGCAGCTTTTGAATGATCGCGTTAACCGCACGAGGCCCCTTCACCAGGGATCCCAGTCCTCCCACTCCTCCTTTCATCGGAGAATTCAAAGTTCATTTCTCGGACTCGCTAGCTGCTGATTTTGATCTGCGGTTCTGTTGGGGCCGAAGTTGGGCTGTTGCCGGCGTGATTCTTGTTCTCCATGGCCCATGGGCCTTGCAACATTGAACCTCGGGCTCGGGACATCATTTGGGGTTGGTTCGACCTGTCAAAACCGGGTTACAACAACTCCGATTAGACTGTTTCTCCGATACAACGACATTGAGGATTCGAACCAAGTCATACTAGTATAATTTGTTATGGTCCTTTTAGGTAATGTTTCTTTTATGTTTGATTAACGACATGAGTGATTCGAACTTAAAATCTCTTTTAATATTAAAAATTACAATATCATTAAATTAATAGTCAACTTCTGTTGTTTAATTGCAATATAATTTTTTTGTTGATGTATACATGAAGATAATTGCTAAAGGAAAATGATTTTACACACTCCATTTTATGGACACGCATGTTTATACATGGTTTTTAGATCAAATAAAGCAAGAGAGCATCCAAGTGAAAAATAAACACGTGTGCAAGAAGAGAAGAAAAGGTATGCAGAAATTATTTCCCTTGCACCCTCGTGTTTGTTTACTGGTTTTGCCTAAATCGATGACGTGTGAGAATGAATGACTCCGTACATGAAACGGAACAGGATAAATGATACTTCATCTTGGGCCTGGTCAAGAAGAGGTTCGAACCGGTCCAACCCACTAAAAGAATATCAGAATTTCTGTTGTTTGATCCCTGGGCTTGGCGGGTGGTAGCACACCCAACAGTCACAGAAGAAGATTTGAGCATATGGAGTGGAACCACACACTGCCACAAAACAACCCACTCGACGAAGAAGATGGCGATGGCGACGGTTTCTATGCTCATTTCGCTCCCCACCCTCACTTCTCCGAACAACCGCCGAGTCAACCGGTGAGTTCTGTCTCTGTCTCTTTCTTTCAACTCGGTCATTCATCAGCTCGCCTCCCTGTAAAATTCACGTCACACAAACACCAGGTTTTGGCAAACAACGCCAAAAACGTCGTCGTCTGTGATGGCTGTTGCAAGCGGCCCCGCCAGCAAGAGCTCGCCACTGCAGGGGTGAAATTTGCAGAGGGAGAAGAGAAATTGCCAAAGGTTGTTTTGACCAGCGCCGGCGGCAGGTACATTGTGTTGACTTTGTGGGTTGTGGTTGAATTTGCATTTGCATTTGGAAACGGAAATTTGAATTTTTTTTTTTGAATTTTTTATTGAAATTTTTTAATGGGTTGATGAGTTTTGATGCTTGCAGTGAGGCAGATGTATATTTATATGGTGGTGTTATTACTTCATGGAAAGTCCCAAATGGGAGAGACCTCCTTTTTGTTCGACCTGATGCGGTCTTCAACAAGAAGAAACCAATCAGGTCGTTTTCGAATTCGTGGGTTCATTTTTGGGGTTTCGAACATAAATTGTTATTCGTGTGTGTTTAAATTTGAGTCATTGAAGGCAATAAGCTTAAGTTCTTGATGTATCTGTTTGAGCCACCTATTGACTTAGTTATGTTTGCTAAAATGAGAAAATTGGAAATGATCATTCACAAGTTGCTTGGTTTAGTTTAGAAATATCAAATGTCATTTCGTCTCGTTGTGTTTTGTATGTTTCAAAAGGGTCTGAAATTCCTTTGATTTGTTTGTTAAGCATGTGCCTTTGAATAATCATTCTGCCTGAAAGCTTGGAATTTTTGTCGAGATACTGACTATTCTCTCTTGGGATAGTGGAGGCGTTCCACATTGTTTTCCACAGTTTGGACCAGGCCCTATGCAGCAGGTACAATCCTCTAATTCTGTTTCTATACTATTGTCTTCTTTCGGTCTTTAATGTTACAAGTTCAATTGATATTAGGGAGCTAGCAGATACTTCGTTCTGATGAGTGCCAGAGTTAGAAACCTAAACACTTAAAACCCGGGAAATGGCAGTTGATGGATGTTTGTAAATAGGCTACTAGGATTTGAAGTTTAATGGTAGATTGATTGATTTCTTGATAAATTTTACAAACCACATTGCCTGATGTGATATTGTAGTAGCAAATCTAGTGACATTGTTGCTTCCATCAAAGATTCTCGTATGGAGATCCAGATCTTTGTTTTGGCTATACATGACTGCATTATTCGGTTTTCGCTATTGTTCTGAGGCTTTCAATTAACAGCATGGATTTGCAAGAAATCTGGACTGGTCCGTCATTGATTCTGAAAATGTGCAAGGAGATCCTACCATAACTTTAGAACTAAAGGATGGTGAATACAGTCGCTCAATGTGGGATTTCAGCTTTCAAGCTTTGTACAAGGTCAGTTGCACATATCCCTCTATGAAAATGATAATTGTCTAGTGCACACTTGTAAGTCACTCACACTTGGCGTGCACAGCTGCTACACAACAATACTATGTTAGGCCACTTGCATAAAACGGTAATTTTGTAGTCGTAATTTTATTGACTCCGCCATATGATATTTCATTTTCCATAAGCTGGAGTGGACAAAACTTCTAACGTGTTTCAATGGTTGCAGGTCACTTTGCAAACAAAGAGCCTTTCCACTGAACTTGTTATTAAAAATACAGACAGCAAGTCATTTTCGTTCAGTACCGCATTGCATACATACTTCCGGGTAAGTATAATTATTTTACGCTCAGGGGTTCAGTTATCATTCTGGCATAACTCCTATTAGCAGTGTGGAGTGGAGGGATTGAGCTATTCATATATTCTTTCTAATGACTTCAAAAGTCTGAAAATACTAGGAATCACATCCTCAGCAAAGATTTTGAATTTGATAACTTAAAATGGGCTTTGATAAATTATTGTATCATTAACATTTAACCTTTATCGTGAAGGCTGCTGTACAAGGGGCATCAGTTAAAGGTTTGAAAGGCTGCAAAACACTAAATAAAGATCCCGATCCCAAGAATCCACTGGAGGGCAAGGAAGAAAGGCCTGTATCATTTTCGTTACATGCTTTTGTCACATGAAAAAAGTGACCTGAATTCAATGCTTTCCTTTTCAGTTTATTGGCTGGGTAAATAAGGTTTGATGGGGCAGTATAAAATGCTTTTGTCATAGATTATTCGCTTTTCAGCACTATTTTTTGAAACCTTGCGGGACAGGTTGCTAGGCATTTCTGATTGTTATCTTAATGACACAGGGATGGGATCACTTTTCCTGGATTCGTGGATTGCGTATACCTGGATGCCCCTAATGAGTTGCATCTTGATAATGGCTTAGGTGATGTAATATCTATCAAGAACACAAAGTAAGTCTAAATCTTAGTTTATTTTGTTTGGTAAAATGCTTTTCCATCTGTTTCACTTGCTCGACTCTATCCTTTTTCTCTATGTAGTTGGACAGATGCTGTTTTGTGGAACCCATATCTGACAATGGAAGCGTGCTACAAAGATTTTGTTTGTGTCGAAAATGCAAAGGTATGAAACTAGAAATTGGAATTGTCCATGTGATTCTAAAAATGCAGATGTTTCTGACAGGGAACTCGACTATCTACAGAGTGGATCTATTTTCTGTTAAGCTTAAGATGTCCATAATTCGATATATGTTTCCATCATTAGTCAGCAATGAGATGCTATTTATATTGAACAACTTTTAGATATTCTTCCTCGTGTATTATGAAATGTATACCGATTCTAACTCAAACATAATCCGTATCTCTTCATGTCCATATCAGATTGGAAACGTACAGCTAGAGCCTGGTAATACGTGGATTGCTACGCAACATCTTAGCATTAATTGAAGAGTGGCTGATCCCCGTTATTCAATTTTGTAAAAATAACGTATTGTCTTTGTTTTTTAGTCCTATACTGTTGTTATACAAAGCTTTTAAGCTACAAAACAAGCAAAGCTTATGAATAATGGATGATCCTGTCTATGCTTCCATTCTGAATATAATTTTTCCTAGGGTGATCGGTGATCCTGTCGTTCTCTCTCTCTCTCTCTCTCCAAAAATTGTGAGATTAAAAACTGAATTCAATTCGGGGGAAAACACCAGAACACAGTTTCAAATGCTCAAATCAATAAATCAAATCCATTTCCCATTAACATTTCTGTCGATTAACAAACCTCAAAACGCATCAGGAGAAGTACTCTATGAGCTCAGAGAGCTCAGTAAAGACATGCATTCATTGACCCAAACTCTAAATTATTCCGACTCTGTTCTAATCACAAAGCGAACATCGAAATAATGCAAACCAGAAGTATAATCAGTCCCACAGCCCACACCCAGTAAACCCACTTCTTGTTCTTCTTCTTCATCTGGCTGGCATAGTGAAGACTGTTTGTGCCACCACTGATGAAATAACCGGCATTCGCCACATTGTCTTCGATATTTTCAATGTCTTCGCCTTGTGCCTCAACCAGAACAGCCATGTCGAGAAACACCTGATGAAGCTTTGTCAGACTTCTCTGGATATCCATCACTGCCTCGTGTCGAACTTTGTTCCCCATATCCAGTTCCGTCTTCCCTTCGAACAATTCAACTTTCAAGCTTCCGGAAATTATCTTTTCGATCATCTCATCGGATGGCAAGTCCCCCGTTGCGCTGTAGTACCTCCTCTTCAGATCTTCCTTATGATCCGAAACAATCTTCTCTCTGAGAGATTGAAAATTGTCCATCAGGTCCCTTAGCTTAACTCTCAAGCCACCAGTAATGGACATTCTAGTCCGGTCCACAGTGCTTCCTTCCTTATACGCATCGGACATTTTTCTGTTGATCGCATTTGACTGATCAAGCGCTTCAAGCCTCGCCTTGACAATCCTCGCTTTTCGAAGCACTGCGACCATGTCAGATTCCATCCGGTCTCTAAGCCCGCGGAGAATCTTGGCACTGTGAGTGGACTTTGCCTCTGCGTTCAGGCTCTGGAGATCGTGCAAGAGATTGGTGATCTCTTCCATGTCGGCCTTGATTGCTCCGACTTCTTGGAAGAACTGAGAGAGGTTTTCTTGGTCGGACGGGTTGAGTTTGCCTGCGCCTGCGCCTGCTTCGACATCAAGATCCGCTTCGAGGTCCTTCTGCGCCTGTTTCTTCAGTTCCACATAACTTAAGAAAGATTTGGTCATCAAATCATTCATCTTTGCAAAGAATCTGCAAAACCCACCTGCAGAAATTCCAGAAAATTCAACATTCGCATAGAAATCGAAAAAAGGAATACGAAAAATGAAATCCCAGTCGAAGAATTCAAAGAAAGATTTCCTGAGTTTTAATTTTACCCTCTCAAATTCAAGAACAGAATCTTCTTCTCAAGATTACAGCGCTTCTTCTTCTGTGTTGCTCCAAGAGATCTAAATTTCACAGAAAATTAGCGAACTTCATCAGCAAGAAGTTAAGAACCAAAACCCATTAAGAGATCATGAAAACACACAAAACCCATTTGATAAAACTTTGAAAAAGGAACGAAAAAAATAATTGTGGCCAACCCAGAAACAAGAATTGAGAAAAAGGAACGAAAAAATTACAAAAAGTGGGATTTCGGGAAAAACCTTGAAGAAATATGAGTGCTCTGTTTCTGTTTCTAGCGCCGCCGAGTCGCCGACTATCTTTCTTATCACTGTCACTGCGATTTTGACAGTGGGGGTTTCTGGTTTTTTTATTTTTGGTGGGGGGATGAGTGAGAGGAGAACAGAGAAGAAGGAAGTCTCCGATGAACGAGAGAGAGAGAGAGAGAGAGAGAGAGAGAGGGATCGCAATCTTTTGGGTTGGGTTTCTCTGTGTAACCGCTTCAATTTCAAATTGCCGTTGATGATATATGTAGCCGTTAAGTTCTTTTAGGCGAGGCGGTTATGGATGTGGTTAGTTAAACGGTGTTTTTATGATTTTTTGGGATTTGGCGAAAACAGCTTAATGATTTGATTTATTTCTAAAACATATCCATCCTTGTTTGATTTAATTTTGAAAGGGACTCGGATTGTATTTAACTGACTTTAAGGCTCGGATTGCCAAACCAAGGACAAGATTTCTTGACGAAAGAGACCCCACGACGTTTGTTTAGTCGGTCACGCATTGTCATGTGTTGATGTTATTAGTAGTAGTGCAATTTGGTATGCCATCAACGTGAGAGATTAGTTTTTTGAAAGTTGTTATCCTCGTTATCATGAGAAGTTTTTCAGTGCGACTGTCATACCGTCACATGGTGTTACAATTCACTAATGTTATAATGAGCGTATTTTATAGCAATAGTATAACTTAGTTCCATAATCATTTAGATCGTCAGCTCATATTATAACACGTAAATTAGTAACACCGCAAAGTGCCCTCGTTTTTTGGTCGATAATACGAGTTTTACAGCCAAAGGCAAGACAAAACAAAGAACAAGCAAACTCCTAAAAAGGAGATGATAACCTGAGCTTTCACAAAGGCTGGAACTGAAACAGTTCCAGGAGGTAAAAAACTCAGCTACCAAGCCAAAGTGGCTTCCAAAAAAACTGCAGCCAGGATAGGAAAGCTATTCCCATCCCGAGCTGGAAATCACATGAGAGGGGGACTAAGGATTGGGTATGCTCTACCCATATCATCGGAAGCATTTTTTGACATGAATATTTGACTTACTGATTTCTGAAACTTGTACACAGATCGAAAAAAAAGCAGGTATTTTATTGACATTTGCTGCACTGAGAACCGTACTCATAAGCTCGGGCATAATCTCAGGTATGTTCCTGTTGACAAAACACTAGCAGTAAAACGAATGGCTTCTACTACACAACACAATCTGCATTTGCAGAATCCGAAGTGATCTACATGAGGTGATGACCCGAAATTGAAGGATCTTACCACTCTACCAATCTTCTTTTGCTCTGCAACAAACAACTCGATTGACTTTTGGCACTGATACACTCTCCTACATCTTATTTTTCATACAAGTTTCCACCCTCAAGCCTTCAAATGTGACACATTACACTTGCATGGTTTCAAGTACATTTTTTGGAAATAAACAACTTGGTTTATGTTGGCTGTTGGTTCTTGGCCTTCTCCGCCTCAAGCTTCCTTAATGATGTTGAACTTAGCTTATCTCCACTAGATTCTTCAGAAACTAAATCTACAACTTCAATCTGCACAGAGATCCACAAAATTAAGGATAACCGTCACAATGATTTTCAAATAAATAGAAAAGGGTCTAGTTTAGATACGTTAAAATCTGAAAAATATTGAATTTGCAGCAACCAACTCAAACCTTAAGTTGTGACAGGCCTCGGTCAACTCTCTTCCTATTGACAGACAGTCCACCTGGTAAAGTCTCCTTGCTGCCAGAAACCAAATCTAAAATCAGTGAAGAAATAACTGTAACAGCAGTAAAATCAAGACCTGATGATGAGTGTTATGCCTTATGCAGGCCGAGCTAACTCAACTTATTCCGTCTTTCAAAGGGAAATCAACTCAGCCTACTCTAAATCCAGACCGATTAGTTTTAAACATTAAATAAAGTGATGATCAACGTCAAAACTCAAAAGTGACACATGGACTTCAAGAGTGAAGCGAAGAAGAGGTTGACAGCTTTACAAGTTCATGTTGATAAAGATCGACTCGGCAACATTATAACGAAATTGAAATGCTAGCAAAGACCAGAGAAAAAGATGTAAACCTGTAACAAACCTGACAACAATTGCCTCCAGATTCTCATCAACTATTGAGGGGCCATACGGGTCCATAATAGGTTCAGCTTGCACTACCAGCCCTGGTTTGATAGACTGCAAATACATGCAGGAAATTGAGGACTGAAAATATCGTTATTAATACATAAGAAAGAACACATTTTTTATGACACAACAATGCTGCAGGAAACGATACAGAAATTGTTGAATGCATTATCCCCCTGAGATTGCAAGGTTGATGGTCCATATGTACTGCCACCCAATCCACTTTCCCTAACCTTTACCAAAACTGAAATACTAGCAAAGGTCACCCTGAAATTGAGATGGAAAAAGATGAAAGCGGGTATGGACATATGGTGGCGGAACAAATGAACCTGTTCGAACCCACAACCACAGCTACAACAGAATGAGCTGCATTGCAACTCAGTCGAAAACTGCAATACTTTTTTCTTACGGATGGAGAAGATAATTTCTCCAAGTGAACTATAGCACCGTATTGTCCTTCGACTATCTGAAATCCACCATACTTTTTTAATTTTATACATCCGAAAGTTCATCAAACCATTTCTACTAAAAATGCAAATGCAAATCTCTTTTTTTCAATACAAACTAATCTAATCGCAATATAAACAAATTCATGGAGCATAATACCTTGATGAAATTCTCAACACTACGCTTCCTTTCTTCAATGGGTTGTATAAGATCAGCAAACTGCCATATAACCGCAACATTAACCATCGAAATCTACCTTATCAAGTTATCAACTAAAACTATGTTCGCTTTCAGACAATAATTACATTAAATTTACAGCCTTTCTGGAAAATCAATGCTAAACCCAACTAAACCAGTTCGAATTAAATCCACAAAATTCGTAAAATCCGAATGATGAATGAAAAAAAAAGAAGAACCTGCTTGTTAGTCAACATGGGTCCGTCGCAAATTCCGACCACAATCCGATCCCTTGCCAGCTCCGCCGCCGCCTGCTCCCATTTCCGTCAAACCATTAATCTTAAAATTCACATACAAGAGGAAAAAGAAAGAAGGAGATGAAGAAACAGACCTTGAGAAACAGGCGATGGCCGTCGTGTAATCGGTCGAAGGTGCCGCCGAGAACGACGGCTCCGTATGTATTCGGGGGAGAGAGCTTGGAGTTCACCAGCGAATCCTCCAAAGCCGCCATCTTTAACGCGTGACTCCGAACTGCAGAAGCAAGATCGAAAGAGTCGTTATTCTTTCTGGTTTATTATTAAACGACAAACATTTCTTTTTTTAGGTATGCCATTTCAGAAAACGGCTGACAACGTTGGGGTGTTTGGGAAAAGGATCCGTTCATGGGGATGCTGGGATCCTGTGATTGTGATCTGACCGTTCATCATATATCATACGATCAGTTTTCGTTAAGTGTTATTTATATTTAATTTTAAATTATAAAATAATTTCTGACCGTACGATGCACGATGAACTGTCAGAGATCCCCAAGAAAATGATCCGGCGAGGATCCTTTTCCTGGGTGTTTGGTCGTCAGCTGGAAGTACACCCACTCACCTATAAAATCAAGGGGTCTTTTGATATGGGTCCAATTGAACTAAAAATTGGACTTATTTCAAAAGTCAAAAGTCACTAAAAATTGGACCTATTTCAAAAGATAGCCACAAAATTGGACCTATTTCAAATTTTCCCTAAAATGAAAATGAACTTGGACATTTTGCTTACATATGAGCCAGGTCGGGTTTTCAAATTTTGGTTGGCAGCTCTAAGTTCTATTAACTACTTGAGTTACAGAAAGATCGAGCTACGGTAAGAGAGAGTTGAATGCATAACCACGGTTGCACTCATTTATTGGCATCCATAGCGTTACATGCCCCGACCTTACGTCAACAAACCAGTTGGAAAAGGTTGAATTGTCATTCCAAATCTACTTTTGCTATGCAGACGTGAGTTAGGTCAATTGGTCATGTTGCCAGTCCATGTGCATGGCTCCTTGCGCCCAATCCAATCATCTAACTCGTAAATTAAGTAGATTAGAATATCGGTTAGTCAAAAAATAAATCTACTGAAACTCTAACAATGCAAGCATGAATGAAGGCTATGAAGCAGTAGGATATGAAAAGTTCAAAAGAAGCATTAGATAACATGGACATCGAGTTCTTTTAGCTTGAGCAAAAATTAAACGCTCTCTCCCATTGGTACGCTAAACACAGGTTAGACTGTCCTTCCAGCCGAGCCGATTTTCGCTGTGAACTAATAGACTAGAAAATTATTGGCATTTGCTGCGTGAGAACTAAACTCATCGACACATTTATAACCTCGAACGTGTTCCCATTGAGAACACCCCAGCCGCTCTTTAAATCGAATGACTTCTACACAACAATCTCCATTTGCAGAGTTCACGTCGTCATAACTGTAGTTAAGCAATCTTTCAAGAAACTGTCAAGCTCTGAACAGTATATGTCGGGGAAATTCCTGAA
>JAOTRO020000003.1:726711-746149 GCA_028566515.2 Pyracantha coccinea | reverse complement strand
AGAAAATGTGGGAAAGACCACATGTGTAGATTTTGCTTCCACACTCTTGAGCAAGAGTGTGCGAGGCAAACCACATATTGCAGTAGTTGAAGTTTCGGAGGAACTATATATATTGATTTTGCTTCGCATAGTCTTGATCAAGAGTGTGCGAATCTTTCTACGAGTTGTAGTGCAAAATGTTTGCATTGTTACAGAGGGAAAATGTATAGAGCAGATGCAATAGGGCTGAAGAGCTTGATCTTTGTATTAATAAGACTTTATTGGTAACTATAACCCTTGTTGGGCATAAGTGATTCCTCATTTGGGTTGAGTTAAGCTTGCTTATCCCCTTTTTGACTTGTAAGGCTTGAGGGGTTTTGATTATTTGTGAATGAAAAGAGTTCACATATACAAGTTGTATCGCTCCTCACCTAGTTGGTGGGAAGAATGGTGAGTTACTGAGGCAAAAATGTTTATTAATAGTACTAGTTGTACTCTTCATCACCTGGTTAGTGATACGAAGGTGAGTTCTTCATCACCTGGTTGGTGGCAAGAGTGGCAAGTTGTCGAATGATATTAGATTACAGGTCATACCCTTCATCACTTGGTTGGTGATACGAAGGTAAGTTCTTTTATCACCTGTTTGGTGGCAAGAGTGGCAAGTTGCTGAAGGATATTAGAGTACAGGTTGTACCATTCATCACTTGGTTGGTGATACGAATGTGAGTTCTTTCATCACCTGGTTGGTAAGAGTAAGGGCAAGTTGTCAAGACACATTGTAGCAGTGCCGAACTGGCAAAATGTATGTTGACACCCATTAGAAGCTAAGTTGGCTTATATATGAATGTGTTGAAATGTATAATGTTTATGTTGATTAACATGAGTGATGCTTATGAATGTTTTGCTATGCATGAAGGAATCCATTATTTGGATATGTGACCATGTTGGCTATAACACCTTGTTTCACTTACTTTATGTTAAATACGCATGCTAAAGCTCTGAGTTAGAGTTTAGAGGTAGGTTAACATAAACCAACTGTTCCAATGCTAGGAATGTAAAAGACTCAGACGAAGTTGTCTGAATTCCCTCTTCATTAAATATTTGTCGAATAGCTTGTGTTACAAAGGGTCTCAAACAGTTGAGGGTTGAAACATTTGTAATGTGTATGCCTTCTTGTAAAACATTTCCTTCAGCACCTAGTCCCCCACTTTGAAAGAGCGAAGCTTGACCCCATGGTCATAATAGTTGAAGGTACGTTCACCCCTAGTTGTCTTGATACGAACCTTTATCCCTCTTGTTGTAATGAGCTTGCGGAGAGTAAAAATTTTTCCTCTTACCAAGAGACGAATAACAGGTAGCTAAGTGAGGCAGGAGAGGATGCAATAGTTGTTTGAATGGCCAAAACCTTTTCACTTAGTAGAACTTGACTTTCACTCCCTACTTGTTGATAGGAGTTAATCATAGAATGGTTCCCTTGGTATGTCCTTGCCTCAGCAAAGGCATGATTGTAAGCTTGCATCATCACTTCATAGTAAGTCTTCCAAGTGTCAACATTGATCATGTACTTGAAGAAGCATTCACGCATGCCTACCATGAAGGCCCTGAGTGATGTTTTATCATCTGCCTCAGTGCAACGAAAGTACTTGTGATTGAAGCGACCGACATATTCATGCAATGAATCCTCTGACTTTTGACGAATTGTGTATAACTCATCAGCAGAGTGTAAGTGATCAGCTTGGAAGATGTGCTGAGTCACAAAGAGTATTCTTAGCTCAACGAAGGAATTCATATTATTAGGTTAAAGACGACAATACTAATTAAGAGCTTTACCAGATAGAGTTGAGAGGAATATGAGACATCGTTCCTCATCATTATGTCTTCGGTATGCCATGGTAGATTCAAAGCGTGGATATGCTCAATTGGATCTTCCCTCCCAATATATGATTGTAAGCCAAGCTTCCATTTAGTTCTTTTTTTTCTTGTAGAGGGGTGCAAAAGATCCTCTTTATTAGAAGATCTAGCCTTGGTTGATTCTAGTAAGGTATTTTGGCCTAACACTCGGCCTTCAGCTTGTTCACTTCTTCGATGAGCTTCAAAATAAGCGGGTCTTGAGTAGAGTCAGGCACCATTAGAACTTTTCTTCATAAGTTTCCCTCATCTTTTGGAAGTAGGGAAGTTTGGTCAAAGGCATGTGCCCTTTTCCTGGATTCACTATACTCGCTTTCGGGACGTGGGTGTTGGAAGTCCCCCGAGTCTTCAACACCTTCTTGTCCATTCGAGGATTGTCGTTCCTTTCCTAGATTAGGGGTTAGCCTACGTTGTGGTAGGGGATGATGCCATTCGATGGCCTTTGGGTCATTGATTCTTGAGCTTATGTTGATGAAGTTTTCTCGACGCTGCCTCAAAAAGTCTCGACAGTCATGATAAAAAACATTTGATCATTCCACTCAATCTGCAAGGAGGTGCCTCTTTCCACTTCTCCTGCTTCGGGTCGAAATAGCTGGGTTAAGAGAAGTCTCGCGTTGATCAACATATTGATGAGTAGTTCGCTCCTTATTAGGAGTATCCTTGTTGAAGATTGATGTTCTTCCATGTTGCAGGGCACCCAGGCGATGGTTAACATCCACAGAGGCGACGAGCTCGTGAGATTGAGTCTGCCTAGCCTCGTGCAGCATCTCGAATAGTTTCTCGTACTGTTCTTGGAGGATTTCACTCCTGATCGTTGTTTTAAGCTTCCAGCTCCTCAATTTTAGCTTGAAGAACAACCTTCTTCCTTTCCCTCCATCGTTATCTCGCACTAGGTATGAGGGGTGTGTCGTTCTGCATGTTATGACTTCCTTCGATTCCCATGTTGGAGAAGGATGCTTGATCAAATAAGAGTGTACGAACGATGGAAACCAACTTGACAAAGGTGGAGAGAGTAGGAATAAGTGTCGTTCCCACAGACGGCGCCAAATTTTGATGCTCAAATTCGACGAGACTTTGGAACAATGTAAAGTGTCAAGTTTGTGACCTTCGCTTGGTTGCTTCAGTCACCTAGTGATGCTAATATGTAAAGAGATAGAGATAGGGAAGCAAACACAAGATGTACATGGTTCACCCTAAGTCTGGCTACGTCCACGGAGTAGAGGAGTTCTCATTAATAGTGAAGGGTTTACACAAATACATAAGTTCAAGCATAATCATCATTAATGGGTTCTAATGACTAGTTTAAGTACAATGATTATATTAGGGTCTAATTGTAGGAGAATGGTGTTCTTTCATAGTTGAGGAGAATCTCTAGTTTTAGTCCACGATTGATGTGAGACTCTATGAGATTTATTTTGACGTTGACATGTGTCGTGCTGTGATTGGCCTCTTAGTTGGAGGGAAACTCTTGTGCTTCGGTAGGGGTGTCTCAACATGAACCCCTTGAAGGTATGAACTTAACCGGTACTTGGTAATTTCAGGATTAGTCAGATATGGTACGAACCAAGGGCGGATCCACACTTGGACCTGGGTGGTCTCGGGACCACCCGGACGTCTGAAGAAGCTTCTGTGAAAACCTCTACAGACCACCAAACGGTGTGAGCGTGTAGTGGAAAACAGAAGACCACCGTGGTTTTGCTGTTCTTGGACCTTGGTTACAATGAAGAAGAAAGAATTTTCTCTCCATTTCCCAAGTGATCAACACTCATTTTTTTAATTGTTGTCCCATCAAGTTGTGCAACCCTAGCATTTTAATTAGCAAACGGATGGTGCATCACTCAACAAATATTTTTATACCATATGTTTGACACCGTTACTTTTAAAAGTGCTCTATAAATTCATACGACTTCTGAAAAGTATTTCGTAATGTACTAAGAATTCATAGTCCCTATCACTTTCATCTCTTACCATCAAATTCATTAAAATACTAAAGCAAAAATTCTGATATTTTGTATGCTATATATTGAATAGTAAACCTCAAATTCTCCATACAAGTATATATTTTTGTAAGTGTAAATAGGCACTTGTATAATATGTAGTAAGTTTACTTAAATTCACCTAACCTACCTCTGCCTTTGCCTAGACTCCATCTAGGCGCATAGGAGGCTCCGGCCTACCTCTGAACTAGCGCCTAATGTTCATTGATTAGGACCACCCAAAGTTAGAATCCTGAATCCGCCACTGGTAGGGGCCAAGTGTTCTTAGCTCCTTGAGCTGCTGAAGAGAGTTTTTATTTTTATTTTTTAACAATCGATTTTGTCTACACTAACGGGAGAAAGTGAGTTTAGTTTGATAATGAGCTAACAATAATGTGGTTCAAATTTGTCTTTGGCTCGAATCTAAGACCTCTCAGTTACAAGTGAAGAAAACATACCATTAGACCATAGTATTAAGTGGCAGCTACGGAAGAATTTGGATACAACAGTTACAGAAACAGAGTTATTTGAAAACATGACCTCGGTAGCACTCATTTATTGGCATCTATAGTGTCACATGCCCCGACCTTACATCAATAAATTGGTAGCAAAAGGTTGAATCATCATTTCAAATTTACTTCTACTACGCAGAAGTGAGTTAAGTGAGTTGTTTGTGCGTATGCCTCCTCGCACCCAATCGGATCATTTTACTCGTAAATTGAGTAGATAATAATATCGGGTTGTAAAAAATATATCTACTACTCTACTACTCTAACAGTGCAAGCATGAAGTAACGATAAGATCTGCAAAGCTCAAAAGAAGCATTAGATAACTTTTCTTTCCAATAAGGGCATTTGAGTTCTTTAAACAAGCTCTCTATCTCCCATCGGTAGCTGTTAAACTGTCCTTCCAGCCTAGCAGATCTTTGCTGTGAACTAATAGACTGCAAAATTATTGGCATTTGCTGCATTAGAACTGAACACATCGACACTTTATAACCTCGGACGTGTTCCTATTGACAACACACCAGCCGATGTTTAAATCGAATGACTTCTACACAACAATCTGCATTTGCAGAGTTTACAATCTGCATTTGGAGAGTTTACACAATCTGCATTTGCAGAGTTTACATCGTCTTAACTGTAGTTAAACAATCTTTCAAGAAACTGTCGAGCTCTGAAGAGTATATGTCGGGGAATTTCCTGAAGTGATCCACATGAGGTGTTGTGCCGAAATTGAAGGACCGCACAATTCTACCCTTCCTCTTTTGCTCAGCCATGAACGACTCAATTGACTGGTGTGGAACGACTTTATCAGCAGTACTGTATAGGTAAAGCTGTGGGCAATCAGGACTGTTTTCCAAAAGAATAGAAACTACCTTCGTTAACCTCCTGCAAGAAAACAATACAAAAGTCAATCATATACCTTTTAATTGAAGAGTTCTGCCCATTTTCTTGAACATCAAGTTATATATCATCTATGATTTACAAGCATTTAAATCAAAAACAAGCATTGCTTACTTATCCACATCAGGAAACTTTAGAAGAACTGAAAACAGCTTCTCTAATATCAGTAAAACCACGGCTTCGACTAGTGGAGGCTTCTCTTCTTGCAGCTCTGACAAGCTTGCTGCATCTTCCGACTCATTTAATTCTCTAGCCTCAATTGCAGCGCTTGTTAAAGAGCTGCGTTTTTTCAAAATCGCAGCAGAAAATCCCGCTGCCCACACCTGTCAAGGTTAGAGAAGGTTATCATTTGCACACAGCACCATAAATGCAAAGCACAACGACACGCCCTTCTGAATTCGTAACATATAGCTCAAGTTGAACTCACATTGATGTATAACCATAAAACAAAACATAAATATATAAAACCAACATATTTGAAATATTTGGCGAATCAGATTCAAAAACATTCCTCAGATTACATTGCAGAGTCGATCAAAATGCAGAGAAACCAAAGCGAATTTGCATTGCAGGGTGCTTTGTTGCATTCTAATAAGCAGTAAGTCATTTCAGATTCCACAAAATAGATAATCCAATCAAAAGCAGATCCTATATTCAATCTAAGCAAACAAATCCATCCAATTAAACCATGTCAAAAAACAGTTCTTATGTTATTCGACAGCAATCAATCGATACTTAAAAATCCGATTAAACCATGTCAAAAAAACCTTAGGATTAAAAGGTTCAGCTGCTCCTGAATCAACCACACACCCTTTAATCTTCTCCATCAGGTCTTGCCTCCCCTGCAGAATTTCAAGAATGGTACCATACCTGCCACAAACTAACTGCCATAAGCAACCTCCCAAAACCCGAAAATTGGCAACCCATGAAAGCAGTAACACAAAGCAATCACATCCAAACAAAGAGTACCTACACAAACCAACCCGTATTGCTGAACGTGTGAAAAAGCAAACACCTTTCTCCGCCATCCTCCACCCACGAAGCGAGCTCCCGGGCCAAGTCTGAAACCCGATTTTCGACCCGGCGGCCCAAATCAAACCAGAGCACCTCTCTCGGATCAACGACGAAGGTCACGGCGTGAATGCCTCTGGAGTTGTACCATTCCACGTACCTGTTCAGATGCTTCGTCTTGGCGCCGAGCCAGCCCAGCAACACCACTCTCACTTCAAGGTTGTGGGTCCCGAAAGAACCCACATTTCCGTCAATGCCACCGTGGAACGCCCGATTCGAGGTGGAAACGTCGTCGTTTGAGGGTGAGAGAGAGGGGTTGAAGCTTCTGAACGGCCACTGGGAGGAGAGAGAAAAGGGGAGGGATTTGAAGGGGTTCGGATTGAAGCAGAACGAGGGGTGCGACTGCGAGAGCGAATGAGAAAAGGGGGTTCTTTTGCCGACGCCGTTTCGAGCGAGAGTGTGAAATATAAGCGAGGAATTTGCGGGCCGACGGAGTTTTGGAGAGAAAGCGAGGGCGGACGGCGTCGTTTTGGCAAAGAGCTGGCGATTGAGACTGAGAATTCTCGCCGGAGCTTCCATGGAGCAAATGAAAATTTTCGGTTGGAGCAGTTGGGTTGTAGACGAAGAGGAAGAGCGCACGAGCGTGACCACCCAGAGATTATCAAACAAAAACGACATCGTATATCCAAGGACGAGAAACGACAGACCGTTTAATCATGTGGGATCCCCTCCCTCCACAACGCATGACGTACACCAACCACAGAAACTGAGAAAAGTTGAGAACTTTACAGTTTCCTCCTCATTTTACACCCAAAGATTTGAGAGGTATTCACAGCCATTGCGATGTCGTCGTCCGTACTGCCTTCAGCGAGAACAGAGCTCTTCAACCCAATTCATGAAACCAGGTTCATTGGCCTCACAAGACCATTTAATTGCAACAGTAAGCTTATCCACTCTATCTTTGCGTTTAATTTACTAAAGTTACGATTGGGTTAGGCTAGTTGGCTAGTAAGCCCACTTTGTGCGGCCAAGTTTTAACTTAGCGTAGATTAGAGTAGTTTAGAATTTCGGAAAATGAAAGGTTTCAAATTTCTTTTTCTGGGTACTGACTAGTGAGTGTTGCATTTACCTGGAAGGAAGCAAATGCGTGATGAACAGGAGGAGTTTTGCTTTCAGAGGAGTTGCAGCTGCGGGACTCTCAGTCATGGGTTCTTCGTCGACTGCTCAGCCAGTTCAAGGTTAATCTCTTTACTTACCATCTTAGTTCATAGTCTCTTTGCAAATTTTCCTGCTTTTAGGCAAAAGGGTTTTGGATTATGTGGGATTTTATTTTATTTTATTTTATTTATTCTGCAGGTGTTGAAAGACTGGAATTTAAGCCGGAGGGGTACAATTTTTGGACATGGAGGGGTCACAAAATTCATTATGTGGTACAAGGAGAAGGGCCTCCAGTTGTTCTTATTCATGGTTTTGGTGCTTCTGCATTTCACTGGAGGTTTGCTACTTTGTGCCCATCACCTTCTATTTTTCCCTTCAGTTTTTATGAGAGTTTACATTATGGCATAGTTGTTTGCAAATTCCTATAAGCTCCGTGGCGGAGAAAATCTAAACTGAGACTGAGAGGTTTTGAAATCTGATCAAGTACGAAATTTCAAGAAACTGAGGCTGATTTCCTTTTTGTTTCTTTTGCTTTTGTGATTAAAACCCAGTTGTTGTCGACATGCCTTAGGGGTTTTGGGTTTCTTTTAACCCTTCGATTTCAAGTTTCCTATGTGAACTTTTATATGAAGTACACATTCATGCTTCTGGTGGCTGTAAGTTCAGTATACTTTAAAGTTGATAAGTTTTTATTTGCTCCCCGTGTTGCAGGTACAACATTCCAGAGTTAGCTAAAAAATATAAGGTTTATGCTATAGACTTGCTGGGGTTCGGGTGGAGTGAGAAAGCACTTGTTGATTATGATGCCATGGTTTGGAGCGATCAAGTGGAGGATTTCTTAAAGGAGATAGTGAAAGAACCGACAGTTTTAGTTGGAAACAGGTAATCTAAACTTTAATTAGTTACTTATGGAATCTGTAATATTTCATGTATAACATTACATAACTTAAGGCTTGTAAAATGTGGAAGATCGTGTTTTCTAAACATCAAACAGTGTTTCTAAGTTTACAGGCATAAACCTTGAGTTGAGGTCTTTTTAACTTTTTCAATTAAGAGGGGTAATTTGCTTTGAGTTGATCATTGCAAACGGAAAATGTGTATATCTCATGTTTTCTCTTCAGATGGCTTTTGAGATAGTGACTATTTGACTCGCTGTAAATTTTCAGCCTCGGAGGTTTTACTGCTTTGGTTGCAGCAGCTGGGTTGCCTGAGCAAGTAGTTGGAGTTGCACTTCTGAATTCTGCAGGACAGTTTGGAAATCCTAATAGTGTAGCCAAGGAGTCTGAAGAGGAAACAGCCCTGCAGAAGTTTATCCTAAAGCCCCTGAAGGAAGTTTTCCAGCGAGTGGTACTTGGATTTCTGTTCTGGCAAGCAAAGCAACCAGCACGTGTTGAATCCGTCTTAAAGAGCGTAAGTTACTTTCTAAAGCTTCTCTGTGAAGTCTGAGTGTAAGGTCAACCTTGATAGTCCAATCATTATATAATAGTCTCCCAAATTCGTAACAAAATGTTACTACGATATGTTTTAAATACTTAATTTTGCTGGTGCAGGTGTATAAAAACACTGCCAATGTGGATGACTATCTGGTGGAGTCCATAATAATGCCAGCCGCTGACCCAAACGCTGGAGAAGTGTATTACAGGTATGTGTAGATCTGTTCTATAATAAAGATCCCCTGAAAACGAATGATGTAGATTAGTGATATCTTGAAGATTTGGTCATGAAAATTGATGTCTGATTCGTTAGTAAGTACAATGTTTCTTGATTGTTTTGCGCAGATTGATGACCCAGTTCATGACAAACCAGACCAAGTACACTCTGGACAGTGTCTTAAGCAAGATGTCTTGTCCACTGTTGTTGGTCTGGGGTGACTTGGATCCGTGGGTAGGTCCTGCCAAGGCTAACAGCATCAAAGCATTTTATCCGAATACAACTTTGGTAAATCTGCAGGCCGGGCACTGTCCACATGATGAAGTTCCAGAGCTTGTCAATACGGCTTTATTAGATTGGTTATCAACTTCGCCACTCAAAGCCTCTCTCCAAACTGTCTGAACGAATAGAAATCTGTAGCACCCACGCCTCATGTTTGTTATGAGGAGTATTATACTTGCAATACGAATGTACAATTGTAAATTCATTTATCAAATTACTACCTTAATGTTAGCTTTCCTTCGTGTTCGTTTCTGAGCTTTTGAGTTCGCAGAAGAATTTCTCTGTTGCATAAAAGAGTTTTGAAGCTTCTTTTGGTGGAAGAAGAAAACAATGAGAGAGTGATGAGTTATGTGCATTTCTTGAGCTACAAGCAAGAAGTTTTTTAACTGCTTAAGAGTTCTAACGACTTCCATGTACCCATAAAACGTTATTTTATTCTTCAACAGAGTAAGAGAAAACAGAGAATACATTGACTTGTAGCTCAAGAAAATACATTGACTATAACACGACGTACATTTATTAACATTATATCTTAAAAGTATAAACTCGTCGTCCATTCATGCTATAACACATGCATAACAGTGTTATGGTTCATTTAGTAGTAGACAAGGTGTCAACATGTTATGCAGACGAGACTCCTAAGACTTCAGACCACGAGACGTGAACATAATAATATTGACAAATCACCATCTTGTGTGTCTCACCATCTTGTGTGTCAAACTGTAATTTGCCTGTGATGTGTGATAAGATACCAGTGACATATTATCTGCTAATACGAATCCTATTTCCAAAGAATCCAAATGAACTTCCATTGCAGATGACAACCTCTGGACGTATGCCGATATAGCCGCCATGCCGATGCCGCGAAGTTATTCCATTCAAATTTCCCTATCCTTGTTGTCGGTACGCTGTAACCTTCCAAGTCCGATAAAACAGAGACAAGATAAAGACAAAAACACGAGCTTAGAAATTACAGAAAACAAGGTTTATTTGTCTCTTTTTCTTATTACAGCTGTAAACTCAACACTCGGAGCATAACATCGACATAGTTAACATCATCAATGTCTTCTGTTCTTTGTAAGCATCGGATTTTCCTCCTCACTTCCTTCAGATACCCTTTTCTTGTTCTTCTCATTGTCTCCTTCGTTACATTAAATTTATGTTATTCACTTCTCGAATTTCTTCTCCTTCTAAATCAACCCTTCGATGCCTGCCTCAGTGTTCAATTGGGTTTTTTGTAAGCTCGTGGTGCTAAATTCACCAGTCGTTTAGGGGGCTTAGCTGGTGATCCGCGCAGTTTTGCCTCTCACCGATGCCTTACTGGCCAAGCCTGGCCACTTAATCGGAAAGTTAAGAAACCTTGCAAGGACTTATAAGGAGTTGAGTCACTTTCTAATCGTTGCCTCAATTTGGTTAGTTAAAAATGGAGAATAATTGGTCAAGGCCCAGTAGGAATTCTCTGACGCCGGTGAAACAAAGGAGGAGTGGATATGAGCCGTCTTATGCCGAGACAGACATCCCAGATAGCCCCTGGCACGGCGGAAACAAATGGCCCAATGGAGAATGGGAGTCTGATGGGGCAAAACCAGAGTTGTATTTGGGAAGAACGATCAGCCCTTTGAAGCAGAGCAGGAGATCTTCGAGGTTGGAATACGACGGCCCTACTCCAAGAACTACCTCCGTGGTAAGTCCGGTTCAAAGAAGAACCAGTAGCAAGTCGCCCTACAAGCCCAGAAGAGATGACAGCAATGCTCGAACTTTGCCAATGGCGGGTTCTGCTATTCATAGGAACATCAGCCCCTTGGGAATGTCCGAGCGCAGGAGACACGTTTCACCTTTTCAAACAGAGCAAGAAGAGCGCAATATGAACGACGATGGTGATGAGATTGTAGGCTCAAACAGAAACCAACAACATCAGCGAAGGAACAGCAGAAGATCAGCAGCTGCTCCGCAGCATAGATCACCGAGAGAAACTAACCAGCAGAGGAATCGTTCGATCACGCCTACGAAAGGGGAGAGGACTCCATCCCCGTTATCCAAAAGCATGGCTCATCAGAAGCAAAGGCAAGTGAGCACGCCATCTGTCGGCCAAATTAACGAAATGCTTGCCCATGCAAAGCTTGCTAGAACTTCTCCAAACTCCATGTTGAATAACAAAGCTGCTCCGGTTTACGAAAGCTCGGATTCTATTGCAGCAGGTGATATCTTCTTCTCTGGAGAGTGCGATGTCATGGCATTGCCTCGAAATCACTTGCAAAAACCAAAAGTGGTTTCCTCTGCTGCCTCTCAACAGAGAAGTACTACTCGATCAAACAGTAACTTCGATCAGAATGTGAATATCCGTGGACTTTTGTCCACGTATGGTCTGTCACAGACAACCACCACCACTTCCAGCTCTGCGGTGAGCAGGCAGAGCAGCGGGAAGCTGAGCATGGCTAGCAGCAAGACGAGTGATGCAAGCAGGACGACAACAGCCAGCATGAGGAAGTTCACGGACAATAGGAGGAAGAGCGGAAGTCAGGCGTGGTTTTCGTGTATGAAAAAGAGTTCTTGCAAGAACAAAAAATTATCACCTGAGCATAGCGCATTCAATGAAGCTGCATTCATCGAGAAAGCGTTCGTGGTGGAAAGTCTCAGGCAGTTATGGGCGGATAAGCATCGGCCTAGTTCGTTGAACGAATTCACTTGCCACAAACAAGAAGCTCAAGTTCTCAAGCAACTTGTGAGTACTTTTCTGATTAAATATGCACAGACAGAACTGATAACAAAGTTCCAGTTGAAAATAGAACTGGAAACACTAAACAGACAATAAAGCCATTTATTGTATCAGTGTCCCTCCAGTTTTGTTTTTAGTTTTATAACCAGTTACATTTGTGCGTATTTCAACCATTTTCATCGTTTGTTCTGCGTGTTTTTCTATATGCATACGCAAATACGTAACATCTGCAGGCCTTGTGCATGCTTGTTTTCGGTTTTCTTCATGCTTTCTTGCTCATGCTCTTGAATATGTAGGTGATTGATAACGTCAGTCCCCATATTCTGTTTACTGGACCAACTGGTTCTGGGAAGAAAGCTCTAACAATGGCGTATCTAAGGGAAATATACGGCGACGCAAGCTGGGAAGTATGTTTCTTTACATCAAATACAACAAAGTTCTTTTCCTTGAAGATGGATTAAAATGATCTGTTTTGGTTTTTTTACTTCTGTTTTCCTCTGCAGATGTCCCATGATTTAAGACACTTCCGGGTTCAGGTATTCTGTTGTGAAATACAGTTGAGATACAGAAATAATGCCTACATTTTGTGAAATGCTCATAAAGTTCTTACAATTAAAAGTCGTTCTTCCTTACCTAGAAATCACATGCTGACACACATGCGTAAATAACTTATCGAAAGCAGAAAAGAAGAAATTTACGTGCACGTGTCAAACTGTGATTTATCTATACAGGGTGAATGAGCGTTTTCAAATTTCTCTTACATGACCCAATGGTGACAGGAACAAAGGCCAATGCAAGTGGTGGTTCCATTAACATCCAGTCCTCACCATGTAGAACTCAATGTACAACTGGAACCAAATGCCAGATACGCCCTAATGGGTTTAGTCAAGGAAATAAACAATAACAACGAAACTGCTCATGAAGTCAGCTCTCTAAATTCCAAGGCAAATCATAGAGGTCAAAACTCTCTCAACACAACCACAAATCCCTTCCAAACACTTTTGACCTATTTCTCTCAAAACTCTTAACATGTTTTTCCTTTTTGTTCCAGTGATGGTTCTGTACGGTGTTGACAAAGCAACAGCGCACATTCAGCATTTGATCAAATGGATCATGGACTGTTACTCGGAATCATGGAAGCTCATACTCTGCTGCGAAAATGACACCGGCGTCATTGAATCAGTGAAAAACCGGTGCATGGTCATCAAGGTTGATGCTCCTGCGACTCATGAAGTAAGTATTAAATGAACCGTAGAGTTCCCGAGATGTTATTTTAATTTTACCTTTAAACTAATACAAACCGTGGAGAGGGAGATTCAAACTCGGGTGCATGGAGAAAAACACAACATTTTCAGCCAACGTGGCTACGCCCATCCGCTTACGTTTTATTTTTCTCTTTGCCAGATTATGGAAGTTCTTATTCAGATAGTTAGCAAGGAGGGCTTTGACTTACCTATGAGCTTTGCTAGTAAGATTGCAAATAAATCAAAGCAGAATCTGAGAGAAGCAATCATGGGTCTTGAAGCATGCAAAGCACACAAGTGAGAACATATTGCAAGAAAAATTGTTGGAAATTTTGACTTTATTGTAAAGTCAACTTACATGGAGCTTTGCCCATGCAGCTATCCTTTTGAAGATGAACAGCCAATACCACTTGGATGGGAAGAGGTGCTGCTTGAACTAGCTTCAGAAATCCTAGCTGATCCGTCACCTAAGAGGTAATCATTTCATTGGCATCCGTTGAAGGATGTGAATCTCAGTCATTCACCGATGTGAAACCCACGTGAGATGTCACACCTAACTCAGTTACAGCATCCCGCTATCTTTGAATTGATTTTCCATGTTAATCTTTTGTCAGATTATTTTTCATCCGGGGAAAGTTTCAAAAGCTTCTTATAGATTTTGTACATCCGAAACTGATTCTACTGGTACCGCATCGATACCTCGAGTTTGTTCATATCTACTTAATCACCAAAGTATAATTTTGTGATGGAGTTTGCATTTTCCAAAATGCAGAAGCTCGTGGAACAGTTCCTAAAGGGAGTAGCATCTAGTTCTAGGAGGGAACTCTATTACTGGCATGCTTACTATGTAAGTTCTCTCCCTAATTTATGCTTTCGGCTCTCAGAGATGGATGATGAACTGACTCAAATCTTGTCCTCGCAGGAGAAAAGACTCCCCGCAGGGGCGAGTGCGTTACTGAAACTAGAAGGTAACATATGCAAACCACCAAAATTCTTCATCTAATTATATAAGGATTCAATAATTTGGCACAAATCCACTTCTGTAGTAAGCTTACAGGTTAATCATGCACTTTTTTATGCAGAATTTGTGGCCAAGTTCATGAGCATACACCGGAAGAGTTCCAACCACCAGGAGTACGTGTAGTTTATATGCCCTCATTGAGAGTTGATCGTTACTTTCCGCCTATGTATAGGTTTTTTTCAAAATTGTGTTACTGCAGTCTAATACTCGGAAAAAAGAGAACGAGACAGAGACAAACAGCCCTGAAGCTTTTTTCCTAGGTTCAAGATGATCATTAAGGTTTAGATATGGTACAAAGGCATGCATTATCTTTGTTTAGACAAAAAGGAATAAAACAAGCTTACACATTTTCAGTTCGGTCTTTACGTATATCTTTTAAAATGAACAACAAAAAGCATGTGAATAATATTTTAGTATGAAAAGAACATAAACATACCCATCTGAAAATGGAACATCTTCTCATGGTTTACTTGCAACAAATACACTGAACAATATAACATAGACTACAGTTAGCTGTGTCTTCAACAATGTATATTTTACTTTGCTAGGCAATGTTTTCAAGAAAAATGAGTGCAACTTGAACTCTGATTAACTATTAGGGCATCCACTTCTAAACTAGAGTCTAACACATGTTCAAATATAGTGAGCGAACATTACCTTCAAACATACTTAAGAGCCCAAATTTATCATTTTGCTTTCACTCAAGGTTCTACAAATCCGCAGCATTTGATTTCAGATTTGTAGAAAAGCCACTCCCATTCAGACTACTTTTTTCCAGTGTATCGCTGCATAAACAGACAGAGACAGTATAATAATTAGTTTCCATTCATGATAAGGAATGACTCACCGACCTGCATATGAGGGCCTACAACAAAGATGGGGAGAAAGATTGAGAATATGTTTACTCACCCTCTTCCCGATATCAAATGGAACATATTTGTATTTGATCATGTGTAGGATCTGCCGTTTCATTGTAAGGACAAACAGAACAATCCAGTAGCATAGCAGTATTGGCCAGAAAACAGGTACATCCAGCAGAGAAATAAAGGTCATGATGAATGCAACAACAAATGCCTTTGTGATGGAATACCTGAAAAACAATGAACACATTAATTTTCCATGATAATAAAACCTTCATTATCAATACAACATCAGTACATTAAAACTCCCCGAGATTTTAAAGAAGTGTGATATCAAGATTAGAGACAATTCAACTTCCTTGCTGCTCTTCATTTTGTGAGGTGGGCCAGTTTAGTCATGAAATTAGGTATTGAAGCAGTCCACGGGTATAATTCCAATACACATGAATCAGATGGGAGCACGAAATCTGAAATTCACTACTGATTTATGCTAACTGATACGCCATGGGATAAACACCCTGTTGACTCGGTTACTCAAGGCATTCAATAACTCCTATACCCAAATTCCTAAAAACAGTGCCGATACTTCAACAGCAAAACCATCCTTTAGTAGTTAAGAACTACTCCCATCATTATTCAAAAACAGTTTTCTACCACTAGAGTAAAACCCATGAAAACCCTTCTGTAAAGCAGGAAATATATGGCTTTCATACATTTCTACGTAAGTTGAACCAACCACACAAAGGAAAAAAAGCACGCGGACATAACTAGATGACACTTGAAGCATTTATTACAACTACAAGATACATTCACACATCCTTTAACATACACAGCATATGGAAAGGGGGTTTTCCATCAAAACGAGAATAACCCCAAACATAAGAAATCACACCGAACCACACAATACTTTTTGTTTTAACACCATCACTGCACATATGAAGCAAAAGGATGAAACAAGTTTACCAGAACTTAAACTCGGGAAGGCGGCGAACAAAAGGCTTAAACTCATCAGAACCACTTGTTGGCAATGAAGGCCCATCCACGGACTCAAGCTCCGGGTCAACCTTCGGCGAGAAGAAACCGATCAAGAGATTCAAGACGTAGATCCCCAGGCCATAGGAGACAACATAGAACCCCTGAACATAGTACACACGCAGAATGTAAATCATAGCCAAAACTAGGGTTCCAAGCCATCTATTCACAGTGTGAGGTGTTGACCGATCCAAATAGTACTGGAATGCTCTCGCAAAATTGCTCCGCCATTGGGCCAGTGGCGCCGTCGCTGCTCCGCCCTCACTTCCAATTCCCTCCATCAAATCCGGATTCTACCAAAAAATTGCAACAAAAATGATTGCTTTTTCATTTTTAGAAACTGACTTTTGTTTGCTCAACATAGAATATCAGAATTGAGAAGAAAAAAATGTATGAATCGAAATTTTCTATCGCCATTTTCTCGGTAAACAAACAGGAGGCTACAGATTGTTCTTGTGCATAAATGAGTGAACGAATTGAATAAATTAACTGCGGACTAAGCTAAATCAAGCAAAAAAGAATGTAGGATCGGCGAGAGAGAAAATTACCTCGCGAGGGAGTTAGGGTTTCGTGAAGCGGATGGATTAACGAGTCTTGCCACTCCACGATTGGCTCTCGTGGTCTCTTTTGTTCATAAAGCTCTGGGAGACGGGGATAGTGAAGGTTCTTACCCGCTCTAGCTTCGAAAGCAGGCCTAATAACGGGCCGGGTCAAACAGGCAATTTATCCCAATGAGACCCAGGCTCACGTAATTGGCTTTCAAAATATCGAATTCATTTTTTTTCCTTTCTTTCCAAATGTATTATGACAGGAACACGACTGATACATTATGTATTTTGATATAAGTGGTAAGGAATTTTATTTTTTAAGTTATTAACTTTTTAACGCACATATCATATTATTTGTATAATGACATGTACTGTACCATTCTATGTACCGATCATACTAAAAAATCTCCCCAAAGAAGCAAAAGCTCTTAAAAATTTGAGCTACAAGGTCTGTACAAAAATATGGAATTTATCAATACTCAACATTTAACGTCATAGTACTGAATTGTCATTCTTTTTCTTTCAAAATAATTAAGGACAAGAATCGAAGCTAGTGTCATTGAAAAAAGGTCTACCACTTGAACTAATGGCTCTTTATGCGGACTAACAATGATCAAGTGCGGACTCATAAATTTTCATACAGACGTGCATTATTTATTATTATGTCGGTGGAGACAGACTTATGGCTTAAGGAACTCGGAACGGGATTCCTATCAAACTCAAAGGAAATGAGCTCAAGAATCAAATGATCTGAGTTATTGAAATTTGATCCAATAGTTATAATTATTATAATTTTTAGAGGATTTTCCTATTTGTAGCCGTAAATCAAATTTTAATGGTCCGGATCATTTGAAGAGTGGGCTCAGCTCCTTTGGGTTCAGAGGGGATCTAGTTCCAAGGAACTCATCAGATTTATAGGCTATTTTTTATTAGGGATTTTGGTCTCATCCGGATTCAAATTGTGGAGATCCTAGAGATTCTCACATCTTAATCATTCATCGTGCGGTTAAAAATCATTTGACTTTTTTTATTTAAAATTAAACACAAATAATACCTGACGAAAACTCTCACATCCTAGCCATTCACCGTACATCGTACGATCAGTTTTCGTGAGGTACTATCTGTGTTTAATTTTAAATAATAAAAAAATCAAATGATTTCTGACCGCACGATGTACGATGAATGACTAAGATAGGAGGATCTCTATGATACCCACAATTTGAATCCGAATGGGATCCAAATCCTTGTAGTGGGTTAGCTTCTGAGCCTATTAATAAGGAAAACTAATGGAAACACCCAAAAAGTTTCCTTTTAATCATCAGGACAAAAGTTTTCAAAAATGCCAATTTAACCCTTCAAACATCTGTGCAAAAATGGCCAAGTATTCAGCAAAGTTCACATGGTCTTCATCAAAGGATACATCCAAAAGAAGAAAAATAAGAACTGACACTTTCAAATAACATTTGAATGCAAAAGATAAGGTGGCAAAGCATGCAGCATCCAAGCCAACATGGATCCACATGGCCTTTATTAAAACAAAAGGAAGAAGAGACAAGTCAGCCAACTTTCATAAACAATGCTGACAACTTTCAGAAACAATGTACTGTCACTATTTAAAAAAGTTGTAAATAATTGAAAAGTTATTTTGTCGTTTAGGAATTAGGTTTTGTATATAAGAGAGTTTTTCCTCCTATGCAGAACAACTCAACACACACACACACACCCACACACACAAAAACAAAAAAAAACCTCAACATCTCAACACACCATACTTCAATCCTTATACACTCAAGCATCTGAAACCTTCATAACATCATTTGTAAACACTTATTTGTAAACACTTATCTTTGTAAACAATCTATATATCAATAAAAGTTTAAGTATACAGATTCACGTTATTGGCTTTCAAAATATCGAATTCATTTTTTTTCTTATCTTTTCAACTGTATCATGACAGAAACACGGGTGGTACACTACATGTTTTTATAGAAGTGGTAAGAAATTTTATTTTTTAAGTTATTAACTTTTTAACGCATATATCCCACTATTTGTATAGTGACATATATTGTACCACCTATATACCGATTACACTAAAAAATTTCTCTAAAAAAGCAAATGCTCTTAAAAATTTGAGCTACAAGGTTTGTACAAAAATATGGAATTTATCAATACTCAACATTTAACGTCATAGTGCTGAATTGTCATTCTTTTTCTTTCAAAATAATTAAGGACAAGAATCAATCTAGTGTCATAGAAAAATGGTTTACAACTTGAACTAATAGCTCTTACGCGGACTAAAGAATAATCAAGTGCAGACTCATAAATTTTCATAGAGACGTGCATGATTTATTATTATGTTGGTGGAGCAGACGTATGGCTTAAGGAACCCGGAACGGGATCCTCTTTGGACTCAAATGAACTGAGCCCAAGAATCAAATTATCCGGGTCATTGAAATTTGATCCAACGGTTATAATTATTATAACTTTTAGAGCTTCCTGTTTGTAGTCGTAGATCAAATTTTAATTGTCCGGATCATTTGATTGGTGGGCTCAGTTCCTTTGGATCCGAAGCGGATTTGGTTCCAAGGAACTCATCAGGTTGATAGACTATTTTTTATTAGGGATTTTGGTCTCATCCGGATTCAAA
>JAOTRO020000003.1:715487-726611 GCA_028566515.2 Pyracantha coccinea | reverse complement strand
CGTACCTCTTTAGGTGCTTCGTCTTGGCCCCGAGCCAGCCTAGCAACACCACCGTCACTTCACGGTTGTGGGTCCCGGAAGAACCCACATTTCCGTCAATGCCGCCGTGGAACGCCCGGTTCCAGGTGGAAACGCCGCCGTTTGAGGGTGAGAGAAAGTGGCAGAAGCTGCTGAACGGCGACGGGGAGGAGAGAGAAAGGGGGAAGGATTTGAAGAGGGATTTGAAGGGGTTCGGATTGAAGGAGAACGAGGAGTGCGGCTGCGCGAGCGAAAGAGAAAAGGGGGTTCTTTTGACGGCGCTGTTTCGAGCGAGAGTGTGAAATGTAGGCGAGGGCTTCGCGGGTCTGTGGAGTTTGGGAGAGAAAGCGAGGGCGGACGGAGTCGTTCTGGCGAAGAGCTGGAGGTTGAGGCTGAGAATTCTCGCAGGAGTTTCCATGGCGCAGATGAAAATCTTCGGTTGGGAGTTGTTGAGTTGCAGACGAAGAAGAAGCACGACTGTCGGTGATCGCCTGGAGATTATCGAAAAGAACGACGTCGTTGACCCAGGAAGAAAAACGACAGACCGTTTAATCACGCGAGCTGGCGTCCTCCTGTGCTCCACAACGCAAAACGTACACCAACCAGAGAGATGCAAAAGCTCAAAACTTTACAGATTACAGCTCAAATTTCATTGGCCCCACAAGACCATGTAATTGCCACAGTAAGTTCAATCACTCCATCTTTGCATAATTCAATCAAGTTTCGATTTTGCATAATTCAAATAGTTGGTCAGTAAGTCAGCCTCGTGCATCCGAGTTTTAGTTCTGGTCGTAAATTAGAGTGGTTTAGAATTTCGAGTTCTCAAAAATAAGAAGTTTGAAATTTCTTTTTCTGGGTACTGTACTGACTACTGAATGTTACTTTCACTTGGAAGGAAGCAAATGTGGAATGAGCAGGAGGGGTTTTGCTTTTACAGGAGTTGCAGCTGCAGGACTCCCAGTCATGGGTTCTTCTTTGGCTGCTCAGCCAGTTCAAGGTTCTCTTTACTTACCATCTTAGTTCATGTTTTCTTTGCAATATTTCCTGCTTCTAGGCAAAAGGGTTTTGGATTAGGTGTTGAAAGACTGGAATTTAAGCCGGAGGGGTACAATTTTTGGACATCGAGGGGTCACAAATTACATTATGTAGTACAAGGAGAAGGACCTCCGGTTGTTCTTATTCATTGTTTTGGTGCTTCTGCATTTCACTGGAGGTTTGCTGCTTTGTGCCCACCACCTTCTGTTTTTCCCGTCAGTTTTATATGTTTACATTTACGTGTGGTCGTTTGCAAATTCCTCTAAGCTCCATCCACCGTGTGGGGAGTTGGCGTTCAGCCTATAAACGGAGAGTGAGAGCTTTATGATTAAGAATCAGATCAAATACGAAATTTCAAGAAACCGAGGGAGCTTTCCTTTTTGTTTCTTTGCTTTTGTGATTAGAACCCAGTTGTTGTCAACATGTCTTAAGTTGCAGGAGGTTTGGATTTCTTTTAACCGTGTGATTTTACTTGCATACTCTAAAGCCGATAAGTTTTTGTTTTCTTCCCATGTTACAGGTACAACATGTCTTAAGTTGCAGGAGGTTCGGATGGAGTGAGAAGGCACTTGTTGACTATGATGCATTGGTTTGGAGAGATCAGGTGGTGGATTTCTTGAAGGAGATTGTGAAAGAACCGAAAGTTTTAGTTGGAAACAGGTAATCTGAACTTTGATTGGTTACATACTGCATCTTTAATAATTCATCTGTTACTACGTTACAGAAAAAGACTCGTGAATGCGGATTATCGTGTTTCTGAACCATCAAGTAATGTTTTCTAAATTTACGGGCATAAAACTTGATCGAGGTTTTCCTAACTTTTCTGATTAAGAAGGGTAATTTGCCTTGAGTTCATTATTGCAAAGGGAAAGTGTGTGTATCTCATGTTTTCTTTTGAGATGGCTTTTGAGATAATGATTATATGGCTCACCGTAAATTTTCAGCCTTGGAGGTTTTACTGCTTTGGTTGCAGCTGCCAGGCTGCCCCAGCAAGTAGTTGGAGCTGCACTCCTGAATTCTGCAGGACAGTTTAAAAATCCTAACAGTGAGGCCAGGGAGTCTCGGTAGGAAACAGCCCTGCAGAAGTTCATCCTAAAGCCACTGAAGAAAGTTTTCCAGCGGGTTGTACTTGGATTTTTGTTCTGGCAAGCAAAGCCAGCAGCACGTGTTGAATCCGTCTTAAAGAGCGCAAGTCACTTTCTAGTTTCTAAGCTTTTCCGTGACGTCTGAGCATAAAGTCAACCTCAGTATAAACAATAAACGGATAGGAATGTTTACCCTTATTGAAATTTATCTCGCAGATAGGATGCCAGCTTCATCCCAACGCCCTAGCCTCCCAAATTCATAACAAAGTTTTATTACGATGTGTTTTAAATACTTAATTTTGCCAACACAGGTGTATAAAAACACCGCCTATGTGGATGACTATCTGGTGGAGTCCATAATAATGCCAGCAGCTGACCCGAATGCTGGAGAAGTCTATTACAGGTATGTGTAGATCTGTTCTGTAATAAAGATTCCCTGAATACGAATGACGCAGATTAGTGATATCTTGAAGATTTGGTCGTGAAAATTGATGTCTGATTCGTTTGTATGTGTGGTGTCTTCTTGATTGTTTTGCGCAGATTGATGACCGGGGGTGATGACAAACCAGACCAAGTATACTCTGGACAGTGTATTAAGCAAGATGTCTTGTCCGCTGTTGTTGGTCTGGGGCGACTTGGATCCGTGGGTATGTCCTGCCAAGGCTAACAGCATCAAAGCGTTTTATCCAAATACAAATTTGGTAAATCTGCAGGCCCGGCACTGTCCACACGATGAAGTTCCAAAGCTCGTCAATACGGCTTTAATAGATTGGTTATCAACTTCCCCGTTCAAAACCTCTCTCCAAACAGTCCGAACGAATAGAAGTAGTATGTAGCTCCACCCCTCGTGTTTGATTTGAGGATTACACCATACGAATGTAAAATTGTAAATTCGATTATCAAATTACTTCATAAGGTTAGCTTTCCTTCATGTGTATGGTTCCGTTTCTGAGCTTTTAAGTTCTCGTAAGTGTGTCTTCGTTGCAGAAAAGAGTTTTAAACTGGTGGAAGAGGAAAACAATGAGAGAGTGATGAGTGAGTTCTGTGCATTTCTTGAGCTACAAGTAAGAAGCTTTTTATCTGCTTCAACCTAGAGTACGAGAAACCAGAAAATACATTGACTTGTAGCTCAAGAAAATACATTGACGTAACACGATGTATATTGAGTAACGTTTCACTCTATAACCCGTCCATGACAGTGTTATCGACTTATCGTTCATTTTAGTAGGAGACAAAGCGACAACTTGTTATGCAGACGAGATTCCTAAGACTTCAAACGGCCCGTTGCCGATAGGCTGCAACCTTATATTCCCATAAAAAGGGACAAGACAAAGACAAAAACATGAGCTTAGAAATTTCAGAAACACTAGGTTTACTTTTTTTTTTTATTACAACTGTAAACTTAACACTCACAGCATAAACATCGACATAGTTAACATCATCAATGGCTTCTGTTCAACTTCTTTGTAAGCATCGGATCCGCAGGTTTTAAGCATTCCCTCCTCAGATTCCTAAGATACCCTTTTGTTTGCTCTTCCCATTGTCTCCTTTCGTTATAATAAGTTTATGTTTTTCGCTTCTCCAATTTCTTGTGCTTCTGAATCAACCCTTTGATGCCGGCCTTGTGTTCAATTGGGTTTTGTTGTAAGCTCTCGGTGCTCAATTTGGCGGCCATTTGGGGGGCTTAGCTGGTGATCCGGGTTGTTTTCCTTGTCGTTGATGCCGCACTATCCGAGCCTGATCACTTTATCGGCAAGTTAAGAAACCTTGCAAGGGCTTATAAGGATTTGAGTCACTTTTGTAATCGTTGCCTTAATTTGGTTAGTTAAAAATGGAGAGTAATTGGTCAAGACACAGGAGGAATTCTAAGACGCCAGTGAAGCAAAGGAGGAGTGGATATGAGCCATCTGATGCCGAGACAGACATTCTAGATAGCCCGTGGCACGACGGAAACAAATGGCCTAATGGAGGATATGAATCTGAAGGGGCAAAACCAGAGTTGGATTTGGGAAGAAAGATCAGCCCTTTGAGGCAGAGCAGGAGACACTCTTCCAGGAATGATTACGATGGCCCTACTCCAAGAACTACCTCCTTGGTAAGCCCAGTTCGAAGAACCAGCAGCAAGTCGCCCTACAAGCCCGGAAGAGGTGACGGTAATGCTCAAACTTTGCCAATGGCTGGTTCTGATATTCGTAGGAACATCAGCCCCTTGGGAAAATCCGAGCGCAGGAGACATGTTTCACCTTTTCAAGCAGACCAAGAAGAGCGCGATTTGAACAACGATGGTGATGAAATTGTAGACTCAAACAGAAACCAACACCATCAAAGAATGAACAGCAGAAGATCAGCAGCTGCTCTGCGGCATAGATCACCGAGAGAAACTGACCAGCAAAGCAATCGTTCAATCACGCCTATGAAAGGGGAGAGAACACCCTCACCATTGTCCAAAAGCATGGCTCATCAGAAGCAAAGGCAAGTGAGCACGCCATCCGTCAGCGAAATCAATGAACTGCTTGCTCATGCAAAGCTTGCTAGAACTTCTCCAGATCCCATCTTGAATAACAAAGCTGCTCCGATTTACGAAACCTCAGTTTCTATTGCACCAGGTGACATCTTTTTCTCTGGAGAATGCAATGTCGTGGCATTGCCTCAAAATCACTTACAAAAACCGAAAATGGTTTCCTCTGCCGCCTCACAACAGAGAAGTACTACTCAATCAAATGGTAACTTTGGTCACGATGTCAATGTCCGCAGACTTTCATCTCCGTATGGTTTGTCGCAGACAACCACCACCACTTCCAGCTCTGCGGTGAGCCGGCAGAGCAGCGGGAGGCTGAGCATGGCTAGCAGCAAGAGGAGTGATGCAAGCAGGACAACAACCGCCAGCATGAGGAAGTTCACGGACAATAGGAGGAAGAGCGAAAGTCAGGCATGGTTTTCGTGTATGAGAAAGAGTTCTTGCAAGAACAAAAAATTATCACCTGAGCGTAGCACGTTCAATGAAGCTGCATTCATCGAGAAGGCGTTCGTGGTAGAGAGTCTCAGGCAGTTGTGGGCTGATAAGTATAGACCTACTTCGTTGAATGGATTCAGTTGCCACAAACAAGAAGCTCAAGTTCTCAAGCAACTTGTGAGTAATTTTCTCATACATTGTAAATCGTTTTCTCGGAACCAGTTCCATCTGTGCGTATTTCTTCCATTTGCTCATGCTCCGTTGAATATGTAGGTGATTGATAACGTCAGTCCACATATTTTGTTTACCGGACCAACTGGCTCTGGGAAGAAAGCTCTAACAATGGCGTATCTACGAGAAATTTACGGTGATGCGAGTTGGGAAGTACGTTTGTTTTCATCAAAGTCAACAAAGTTCAAATCTTTTTCCATGTAAATTGACGAACTGATCATCTTTCCCTTTTGTTTCCTCCCTGCAGATATCTCATGATTTGAAATACTTCCAGGTTCAGGTATTCTCTTGTGAAATAGACATTTGAGATAGAAACAATGCCTTGCATTTTGTGAAATAATGTTCTTACAGTAAAAGAGTCGTTCCTCCTTACCTTAAAATTACACGCTAACGCATATACATAAATAACTTATCAAACTCAATAAAGTTTACGTGCACGTGTCAAACTGTGATTTATCTATACTGGACGAGCGTTTTCAAATTTCTCTTACATGACCCAATGCCAGCAGGAACAAAGGACAATGCAAGTGGTGGTTCCATTGACATCCAGCCCTCACCATGTGGAGCTCAATGTACAGTTGGAACCAAATGCCAGATATGCCCTAATGGGTTTGGTCAGAGAAATAAACAATGACAATGAACTTGCTCCTGAAGTCAGCTCTATAAATTTCAAGGCAAATCATAAAGGTCAAAATTCTCTCAACACACCCAGAAATCCCCTCTACACACTTTTGACCTATTTCTCTCAAAACCCTAACATGGTTCTCTTCTCCTTCCTTTTTATATACCAGTGATGGTTCTTTATGGTGTTGACAAAGCAGAGCACATTCAGCACTTGATCAAATGGATCATGGACTGTTACTCGGATGCATGTAAGCTCATACTTTGCTGCGAAAATGACTCCGGCGTCATTGAATCGGTGAAAAACCGGTGCAAAGTCATCAAGGTTGATGCTCCTGTGACTCATGAAGTAAGTATTACATTGGGTTTTAGGGTTCCCAAAATGCTCTTTTGACTTTAGATTATGCATTAAGTTTTTCTCTTTTCTGATACAAGTGATATTCTATCTTAACTAATCTAAATTGTGGAGGGGGAATTAGAACTCGAGTCAGGTGCATCTTTCTGGCCAATGTGGCTACGCCCACATATGCTTATAGTTTACTTTTCTCTTTGCCAGATCATGGAAGTTCTTATTCAGATAGCCATGAAGGAGGACTTTGACCTACCTATGAGCTTTGCCAATAAGATTGCAAATAAATCAAAGCAGAATCTGAGAAAAGCAATCATGGGTCTTGAAGCATGCAAAGCACATAAGTGAGAACATATTGCAAATAAATTGTTGGAAATTTTGACTTTGTTGGAAATTTTGACTTTGTTGTAAAGTCAACTTACATGGAGCTTTGCTTATGCAGCTATCCTTTCGGAGAAGAACAACCAATTCCACTTGGATGGGAAGAGGTGGTGCAAGAACTTGCTTCCGAAATCCTAGCTGATCCGTCGCCTAAGAGGTAATCATTTCACTGGCATCCGTTGAATGATGTGAATCTCACAATCATTGACGGATGCAAAACCCACGAGAGATTTCACATCTAACTCGGTTACACCATTCATCTAACAGCATCCCTAACAGCATCCCGCAATGTTTGAATTGATTTTCCGTATTAATCTTGTGTCAGACTGTTTTTCATCCGGGGAAAGTTTCAAAAGCTTCTTATCGATTTTGTACATCCGAAACTGATTCTACTGGTACTGTATCGATCCCTCAAACTTCTTGTTCGTATATACATAGTCACCAAAGTATAATTTTGTGACGGTTTTCATTTTCCGAAATGCAGAAGCTTGTGGAACAGTTCCTAAAGGGAGTCGATGCTAATTCTAAGAGGGAACTCTATTACTGGCATGCTTATTATGTAAGTTCTCTACCTCATTCCCTCTTCCGGCTCTCGGAGAAGATGAACTGACTCAAATGTTGTCCTTGCAGGAGAAAAGACTCCCAGCAGGAGCCAGTGCGTTACTGAAACTAGAAGGTAACATATGCAAGCCACCAGAATCCTTCATCCAATTATATAAGGAATCAATAATTTGAGCACGAGTCCAGTTTTGTAGTAAGTTTGTGTGTTAATCATGCACTTTTTATGCAGAATTTGTGGCCAAGTTCATGAGCATCAGCCGGAAGAGTTCCCAACAACCGGCAGTACGTTAGTTTACATACTCTCGTTGAGAGTTGATCGTTTCTTTCCGTCTATGTATAGGTTTTTATCAAGATTGTGTCACAGCAGTCTAATACTCGGAAAAAGAGAACGAGACAGAGACAGACAGCCCTGAAGCTTTTTTCCTAGCGTCGAGATGATCACAAAGATTTAGATATAGCACAAAGGCATGCATTCTCTTTGTTTAGACAAAAAATAAAATAAAACAAGCTTACACATTCTTGGTTCGGTCTTTACGTATTTCTTGTAACATGAACACGAAAAAACATGTGAACAATATTTTAGTATGAAAGAATGTAAACACACACATCTGAACATGGAACATCTTCTCATGCTTTACATGCAACGAATACACTGGGTTCATGCCCCCGACACAACATGTTCATGCAACACACAGACAATATAACATAGACTGCTGTTAGCTGTGTCTTCAACAATGTATATTTTACTCTGCTAGGCAATGTTTAACGAAAAACGAATGCAACTTGAACTCTGATTAGGCTATGGAAGATTAACTATTAGGGCATCCTGACAATACCTGTCATCCGCTTCTAAACTAGAGAGGCTGGCACATGTTCAAATATACTGAGGGAACATTACCTTCAAAACAAACTTAAGATCCCAAGTTTATCGTTTTTCTTTCACTCAAGGTTCTACAAATCGGCAGTATTTCATTTCAGATTTGTAGAAAACCCGCTCCCATTCAGACTACTTCTTTCCAGTGTATCGCTGCAAGAACAAATGGGGACAGCAGAATAATTAGTTTCCGATCATGGTAAGGAATGACTCACCGTGTGCATATGAGGGCCAACCAAAAAGATGGGGAGAAAGAATGAGAATATATTTACTCACCCTCTTTCCGATATCAAATGGAACATATTTGTATTTGATCATGTGTAGGATCTGCCTTTTCATTGTGAGGACAAACAGAACAATCCAGTAGCATAGCAGTATTGGCCAGAAAACAGGTACGTCCAGCAGAGAAATGAAGGTCATGATAAATGCAACAACGAATGCCTTTGTGATGGAATACCTAAAAAACATTGAACACATTCATTTTCCATGATAATAAAAAGGTCGTATACAACATCCTTGCAGAACTCCCTGATTTTTTACAGCAAGTGTGATATTAAGAATTAGAGACTATTCAACTTCATTGCTGCTTTTCATTTTGTGAGGTGAGCCAGTTTAGTCATGAAACTAGGTATTGAACCAGTCGGCTGGTATAATTCCAATACACATGAATCAGATGGCAGCACGAACTCTGAAATTCACGTATTGATTTATGCTAACTGATACTCCATGGGATAAACACCCTGTTGACTCAGTCACTCAAGGAATTTAATAACACATATAACCTGATGCCTATAACTCTATAAACCGTACCCATACTTCGACGCAAAACCATCCTTCAGTAGTTAAGAATTACTCCCGACGTCATTCAAAAACAGTTTTCTACCATTACAGTAAAACCCATGAAAACCCTTCTGTAAAGAGGGAAATATATGGTTTTCATACATTTCTACGTAAGTTCAACCAAATACACAGGAAAAATAGCATGCAGATATGGCATAATTAGAAGACACTTGAAGTATTTATTACTACTACAAGATACATTCACACATCCTTTAACATGCCCAACATATGGAAAGGGGGGTTTCCATCAAAATGAAGAAAACCCCAAACATAAGAAATCACACCGGACCACACAATACTATTGTTTAGATACCATCACTGCATATATGAAGCAAAAGAATGAATGAAACTTACCAGAACTTAAACTCGGGAAGGCGGCGAACAAAAGGCTTAAACTCATCAGAACCACTTGTTGGCAATGAAGCCCCATCCAAGGCCTCAAGCTCCGGGTCAACCTTGGGCGAGAAGAAACCGATCAAGAGATTCAAAACGTAGATCCCCAGACCATAGGAGACAACATAGAACCCCTGAACATAGTACACACGCAGAATGTAAATCATAGCCAAAACTAGGGTTCCTAGCCATCTATTCACAGTGTGAGGCGTTGACCGATCCAAATAGTACTGGAATGCTCTCGCAAAATTGCTCCGCCATTGGGCCAGTGGCGCCGCCGCTGCTCCGCCCTCACTTCCAATTCCCTCCATCAAATTCGGATTCTACCAAAAAATTGCAACAAAAATTACTCTTTTTTCTTTTTTGGAAACCGACCTAACTAATCAAGCTACTTACTTTGTTTGCTCAACATAGTATAGCATAACTGAGAAAAAAAATGTACGAATCGAAATTTTCCATCCCATTTTCTCGGGAAACAAACAGGGGGCTACAGATTATTCTTGTGCATAAATGAGTGAACAAATTAAATTAATTATGTGCGGACTAAGATAATTCAAGCACAAATGAATGTAGGATCTTCGAGAGAGGAAATTACCAGGCGACTGAGTTAGGGTTTCGATGAAGCGGACGAAACGAGAAAGACGATGAATTTACGACTGCTGCCACTCCGCGATTGGCTCTCGTGGTCTCTTTTAGTTCATAAAGCTCTGGGTGGTCGATCTTACCCGAGTCCAGCTTCGTGAGCAGGCCGGGTCAAACAAGCCCAATTTAACCCAATGAGGCCCAGGCTCACGTAATAGGGCTTCCAAAATAATGAAAATTCATCTTTTTTCTTTCTTTCAAACGGTATTTTGGAAGGCGAATTTGAACACGAGAATTCGAGTAAAGGAGTAAACGCTCTAAAAGTTTGAGCTACAAGCTCTTTACGAAAATATCGAATTCAACTGTACTAAACATTTAGCATCATAGTAATAAAGGACAAGAATACAAGCGAGTGTCGTAAATAAATGCTCTACCAATAGTTGCGGATCTAGGAAATGTTTGTGTTGGAGGCTCCATACTCTATTGTAATCTTCTTAGGACTTTTGACAAACAAGTTGGCCCTATAACAGCCATACAAACTCATCATCGAGAGCAAAAACTCACAAGTAAGTGTAGTATTATTCACTCGCTCTTATGTAAATCCGTCAATGCAGCCAACCTAACTTTTCTTTTAAGTTAACAATGATATGTGCAAATGGGAATATAGTGGATCAAGTTAGGCTCGCGTAACCAACCAAACTTCCTCCTTATTAACATTTTTATGGTCATGCCAAATTTTTTTTGTTTTATGGGTTTCAACCACATGCTTTTGAACCAGCGTCATTACAATTATAATTTGACTGATTTGATGTCACCAATCTTCGTAGTATGGCAGCCACTCGAAAGGGATAGAAGAGGAATATACCGATGAAAATTGGAGGGTTGAAAATATGAAATTATAAAACTGAGAATATTCCTAGTTTTTGAATTAGAGCAAACTTTTAGTAAGAATGTTTTTATTTAGTGAGATCCGCATAAAATCGAGCGCAAAAAAAAAATAGAATATTAAGTTTTGTGCGATACATGTTCGGACACCCCTAGCCGAAGGACAAGAGCAAAGAATCAAAATTTGATTGAAAGTGGAAGACGGGAATATATTAAAACATTTCAATTTTTATTAAGGAGTGTATTCAATTGGGATTTTGAGGGATTTTAATTCTTTTAATGAATCTAGGGGTATTCAATCAAGATTTTAAGTGAT
>JAOTRO020000003.1:681784-695494 GCA_028566515.2 Pyracantha coccinea | reverse complement strand
GAACAGTACCAATTAATGAAACTTTCATATTGAAATCCTACATCATCTTTGACACCATTTTTTTTTGTTGCTAAAAATACTTTTATCACTATAGTTTACCAAATACTTACATGTTTCTTTTCACAGTTGTTTATTTTCACAGCATAGTAGAAGTAGTTCAAAAAAAAACATAGCAACCCCAAATTAGCCCCAATATTTATGATTAAATTCAAAAAAATAAAAGAAGGAATCACTTTTATAAATAAGTTAAAAGGTAATTTGCTGTTAAGTGAAAGGTCTTAAATCCGATTTTTGCCAAATGCGAATTGGAATGACATTATTGCTAGCACATTGTGAGGCTTAGCCACTTCCCCAACCCTTAGTGTAAATAATATCATTTGTTAAAAAAAAGGTTATTTGCTGTTGGTATATCAAGAAAGTTGTTACTTTGGACTTTTCAGAATGTTCACATAACTTTTAACTGAAGTGTTATTTTTTCAGTTGAATAATAAAAATTCATTTGAAAGTGTTTTGAATATTGCTGAAAGCGTTTTTGATGAAAATATGTTTTGAACCAATCATTAATTAAAATACAAATAAATCCTACAAAAATACTATTAAAATACTTTTTGAAAGAATATGCTTCTTGAATAAAGTATTCAGTATATACTATACGCACATGATATACGAAAAATCTCGTTCAGCAAATAACATGTAATTAATAAACGTGGTTATACTCAAAAGCTTCTAGTTGTCCACCATTTACCGGCTAAACCCCGTCACTTGTCCAAATCCATAAAAATTGCAAAATCCGAGAAGGGGGAAAAAGGTGAAAGGAAAATTCGTCATGCAATTATACGAGTCCTTTCTGGTAATTTCAAATTTTCCTTTTAATTCCACTTTCGTCGTCCGGTGTCCGAGTTCTGAGTCCTGAGACTCTCTGCAAGCAGGAGGGACTCAGCAGCAGAGCGAGAGGGAGGAAAACGAAACGCCTCGAAACGCAAAACCCTAGAAACGCGAATTTTTCTTCTCTCTCCCATGGAAAATTTATCACATTCTCGGCATCCAAACAGGTCTTCTTCCGCGAAAATGATGAACAATGGCGGCCTGTTAGCCAAGACGCTCTACGACGACGTTTACGGCGGTCCGCCGAAGTTCGGCCTCTCGTCCCTCTCGCCCCGCCTGGAGGACTACGGCGAGATTTTCGGGAGCTTCCACGCGTCACGCGCCTCGTCGATTCCGCTGCTGGATGTTCCCGCCGTCGACGAAAACGAGGTCTTCTTCGATGTGCGGAGCTCCGGCTTCGACTACAGCGAGGTCTTCGGCGGCTTTAACAGCCTGGATTTCGCCGTCGCGTACGACGACCTGGCTGATCAATCCAACGGCGGCGGTGATTCCTCCGACGAAGCCTGGTATGATCATGCGTGTACTTCTTAGATTCTCAGTCAAAATTTATTTCCCAAGTAAATATTTTATTTTTATTTTTTACTGAAATGTGAATAGCATTTTGGGGAACATTTTTGAGCAATTTGGGGAAAAATCTATGTCTTTCTATTTGTGAGTTTTGAGTGGGAACTGTAAACTTGGAGACCAAAACAAAACAAAGTCTTGTGGATTTAGGTATTGGGGTTGATTTAATGAGGTAATTAATAACCCTTGATCTGGGTTTTTTGGGGTTGGATAAGTAAGAAATAGTGACCGCGAGGAACTTGTAGCTCAAGTGGTTAAGCGCGTTTACTCTTGCACCCGAGCTCTGTGTTCAAATCGGGCCTCCCGGAAAAAAGAAAGTAAGAAATAGTGTCCAAGGGGAGGTTATTTATTTGATAAAAGTTTGATTGAAGTAAAATTTTGACTTCTATGATTGTAGAAAGGCGAGATAAATGTGTTTAGCCGGAGTTGGAGACTAACTTCTCTGTTAGGATCTGAGGGTTGTTTTGGTTGAAGGTTGTGACACAGCCCGTGTTCAACACCTGTCTTGATAAGCTTCTTGATCAATCTAATCATCTACTAATGTATCTGAGTGAATTTCTTTACACATGGAAGTATGAAAGAACAAGAAACATAATTGTTTTGTCGATCATTGCAATAGTAAATGAGGAATAAAAAGGTTTTTCTTATTTTTATTTTACTTTTTTATACTTAATTTGAACCATGTCATGCTAGAATTTGATGTTAGAATATGTTTTTCTGGTTTCCTCATTCATAGGACTCCTGCAGAATCTGGTTCTCTGTCAGAAGGGTCGGATGATTGCGGAAAGAACCAATGCTCAAATGGAGATCCTTACCAGTCATTTGATGGCAGTACAGATTTCGGCATGGCATATCATACAGCTCATCAAACAAGCAGTAAAGATTCTTTGAACGAGTTGACATATGTATCTCAGGCACATGTTCCTGGATACACATATGTGCTGGATGAAATCACTCCCTCCCAACAGACAGAACATGAGAATCCAATCTTTCAAGTAGCTGATGATAGCAAATTAAATATGAACTCCAATGTGGAAGTGGTGAATCAAAAGTATCTCAAAAAGACCATGTCACACCCCCCTAATGGTAGTTCTTCCGGACAGGCATTTGGAGACAACCTTAAACATGAAAGAGGAAATGGTAGATATGGTTCTCATCATAGAAAGCCATTTGTCACTGTATCAGACATAAGCCTTAGAACTCAGCCCTCTCAGTTGCCACCACCCTCTCGACCACCGCCCATACTGGATGGAGGCAGTGGAGATTCTGGTAGATTGTCCTCAAATTCTAGCACAATTGCTTCTGATGGGACTACAGGTGATAGTTCACCCCGGTTCTTTGATGTCGAAGTGGATGCAGGTTCATCTGCTGCAATCTCTGCAGCTGCTATGAGAGAAGCAATGGAGAAAGCTAAAGTACAACTGAAAAGTGCAAAAGAGTTAATGCAGAGGAGGAAAGACGGGTTCCAAACCCGTACAACATCGGGTTCAAAGAAAGAAATGAAAGAGAAGGAAGGAATGGTGGGTAAAATTGTTGATGACTGCAATGGTGTGAAAGATGAGGGAGTGCAGGGCACTTCTGTACGAGAAGATGGTAGAATGAAATTTGTTGTTAAGAAGGAAAGGCGGAAATCTTCAAAGACGACCAAAGAAGTTCCAGAATTTTTAGAAGATAAAATATTCTTAAATGTGGCTAAACATTTTGAAGAAGAGAAGCATGGGAATGGGTCTTTCAAAATTGATGACGCTAATGAATGGCAGGAAGAAACACAATATTTTGAATTGGCGGCAATTGATGAGTCCAAGAAGGCTTTTGAGCAGGAAAACAAAGAGAAGATTTTGGTTCAAAGCAGAAAAGGTCACGAGAACAGGCATAAAGAAAAGGCAACCATGGAAGCATTAGAGCAGAAAGAAGAAATCGATAAGAAAGTAAGAGCAGTTATTGAAGAGGAACCAGAGAAACAACCTTGTGGATGGGCGGAATGCAATGCAAGACCCAAAACGTCTAAGGAGGCATGCAGTCGAAAAGAGCATGACAAAAAGGTGAAAGTGGCTGAAGAAATTCATGTGAACGGACAGCATGAGATGAGTTCTAGAATGGGGACTCTACCTGCAGAGCCTGAGAAGCAAAGAGATGCTGAAAAATCAGAAAAGCATGACATTGTGCTGGAGGTTCAAGAGCAGGCCAGGAAGCAGAAGGTAAATGATAAAAGAATTAGAAGTGACAAAAGACTCAAGGAATCTCGTGGCATGAAAAGTTTTGAACAGAGACAAGAAGCTTTGAAGCAGGAAGAGAATGAAATAAGGCTTAAAGAGGCATTTGAACAAGCAGAAAATGAGAAGAAACTGAACAAGGTTCTTGAGCAGGAAGAAAATGAGATGAGGTTAAAGGAGGCTGCTCTTGAGCAGGTAGAAAATGAGAAAAGGCTGAAAAAGGCTCTTGAGTTGCGAGAGACTGAGAAGAAACTAAAAGAGGCTGCTGAACGGGAAAATAAGAAGAAACAGAAAGAGGCTACTCAGATAGAAGAACATGAGAAGCGGCTAAAAGAAGCTCTCGAGAGGGAAGAATATGAGAAGAGACAACAAGATGCCTGTGAAAGAAAGGAAGCTGAGCAAAGAATAAAAATGGTCCACGCTTGTGAGCAGCAATATGACACAAATGGATTAATAAAGGCTCAGGACAAAGAAGGAACTGAGGGAAGATTAAATGAAACTTTTGGGCAAGTTAGAATTGAAAGCATGTTAGAAGAGGCTGATGAGTTGGAACAGACTGGGAAGACTGTTAAAGTTGCTGGTGACTGGGAAGAACTGAAGGTCCTAAACAAAACAAATGAGGGGACAGAGAGGAATGAAAACGGTCAGACCTTGCACATGAAACGGGAGGATCTCAGGGTATCTGATGATACATGTAACCAGGATTGTAATCAGAACTCTCAAGCGACTCAAATACCCAATAAGCATGATAAAAGCAGTGAAGCAGTGGCAGCAACACAAGAAGTCCCTGCTCATGAAGGAAATGGAGAGAAAAGGACTGAACACAACAATGGTGATACACAGCCAGAAGTAGTTGAGCGAGTAAGCGTGTTGATTGATTTGGAACTTAAAGCGTCTGACGCATCTGCAGACCATTTAGAAAATGGAGAGAACCGGTTCAGAAGGGAAGATGCCAGTGAGTCTCTTCCCGTAGATGACAGTGTCAAGAAAGCAAGTGAAGAAATTAGGGCTGAACCTAAAGCTAGCAAAAGGGATTTGGGGGCATGTGAAATCGATAATGTGCCGGTTGATGAAAAGCTCAAAGAATCTGGCATGGCCCAGCAAGGCACACAAGAAGGAAATAGCCAAGTTGCAGTGGAAGATGCCTATGAGTCGGTTCCTTTAGACATTCACACGAAGAAAGGCGGAGAACCTGGCAGTCGCATTGGACCACTGCGGGTTGAGCAATTTAATCAAGTGGATTTTGATCATGAAGCTAAAAAGGACTTAAAGGAAGTTGAAGCTGCCTCAATCAGAGAGGAAAACAAGAAAGAATGCTCGACGCCTAAACTGGTGAAAGAGTTTGTTGAAAATAAAAGGAAAACAGCAGCAGCTCATCCAGCCATGACAGAATTAAACAGTCAGAAATCATCTGGGCAATTTAATGCAGGTCAGCCCCCGGAGAGAAAAGAGAAGAGTCTTAAAGAGACCCTTAAAAATGGGGAGAAAGAAAATGAAAGATTGAAAAGAGAAAGAGAGCTTGAAAATGAGCGCCTTAGAAAGATAGAGGAAGAAAGAGAAAGGGAGAGAGAAAGAGAAAAAGATCGGATGGCTGTTGATAGAGCGACACTTGAAGCTCGTGAATGGCCGTTTTTGGATGCTCGTGATAGGACAGAATCAGCTGCTATTGAGAGAGCATCAGCTGAAGCTCGACAAAGAACAATGGCAGAGGCTCGTGAAAGACTGGAGAAGGCATGTGCAGAGGCCAGGGAGAAGTCATTAGCAGGGATGACAGCCATGGAGGCCAGGCTCAAGGCAGAGCGTGCCGCAGTAGAGAGAGCAACTGCAGAGGCTCGAGAGCGTGCTGCAGAAAAAGTAATGGCTGAAAGGGCTGCATATGAAGCAAGAGAGCGCGTGCAAAGATCTGTTTCTGATAAATTCTATACTTCGACTACAAATATTGGCTTAAGGCACTGCTCTTCTTCGTCGGTGAGTATATTTTTTTTCCTGCTGGATTTATCTTCCTTTTAATTAGTTCATATTCTCAAACAGCGATCTGAACTGGTTGTTAATTCATAGGATCTACCGGACAGCGCTAGGGGATCAAGATATCCATATTCCTCAGTATATGGTGGTATGTGATTTTTAATACTCCAATGGTTATTCAAGCAATCTTTCTTTAAACTTTTCATAATTTCCATCAACATTTGAGTTATTGCTCGGTTGGCTCTAAACTGTTGTTCTTTTTTTCGAAACTTACTATTACAGAGAGATATGAGGGGGTGGAAGGTGAATCAGCCCAAAGGTGTAAAGCTAGGCTAGAGAGGCATGCTAGAACAGCTGAACGAGCAGTATGATTTTAAATCATTTATAATCTATGAGTGGTTTAGTCTTACACGGCATTATAATTCCAAGCTTTCTGGGACTGTTTCAGGCAAAAGCTCTTGCGGAGAAGAATACACGTGATCTTCTTGCACAAAGAGAGCAAGCAGAGAGAAATGTAATTATTCTCTCCACGTTAAATGAACTTTTATGACTTTGAATTGGTTTTTCATTTCTCGCTGATTGGCTCGGATCTAATTCTGTTTGCAGAGATTAGCCGAGACTCTGGATGCGGAAGTCAGGAGGTGGTCAAGTGGAAAAGAAGGCAACTTGCGTGCATTACTCTCAACTTTGCAATATGTAGGTGTTATTGATCTGCATACGTTTTGGCATTCATTCTTCATCGACTTCCTTGATCACTTGAGTTTAATCTAACAAAAATAGAACGCATCAGCGAATGAACCTATTATCTTCAGTCGCATAGAGCTAGGCTCTATCAAGTGGTTAATTTACTAGACGTTTTTCATTGACAGATCCTTGGGGCTGAGAGTGGTTGGCAGCCCGTTCACTTGACAGAAGTCATAACAGCTGCCGCGGTAAAGAGAGCTTACCGGAAAGCCACTCTATGCGTTCATCCTGACAAATTACAACAACGGGGTGCAAGCATTCAACAGAAGTACATATGCGAGAAAGTTTTCGATCTTCTAAAGGTGCGTCAAGTGCAGTCGTCTATTTGTGCCTTGAGTGATCTCGGGTTCTGCTTCTTCTTCTTCTTCACTTGTTTGATTTTGTTCGTTGGTCTGGTTTAATACAGGAAGCTTGGAACAAATTCAACTCCGAAGAGCGGTAGCGCCGGCTTTTACGCATGCAGCCCGTTAATATTATGTAATTTAATTTTTAATTTTAATTTTTACCGCGAGTAATTATTGTATCCGTAGCTTAAAAGAATAGTTGTTGGGTAAATTATAATTGAATGAAATATGGTGGTTGTATGTTCAAAATTTGGAAGACCAACGGGCACATTCTCTCTGAAGTAAAGGCATATGTAAATTTGTAATAAATAAAAAGAAGGAACATCTTAAATCTCCACCCGACCAAACTTAAAGACAAAAATTGAGTTATAAAAGCTAAAGAGGCTTACAGATGACTATTTTTTGCATGTGACAATCATGACGCCTCATGATGTATAATTGCTGGAGTTTGACCCTTTTCTTGTTGATCTCTATCCTTTTATACTGCTACTAATTATGATTGTATCTGTCTTTGCTTCTATACATTTGGTGGTTGTAAATTGTTAAATGTCGAGTGTAGTGCCCATGTTCTGTTTTCTGCACTAGGGTTTAGGTCAATTTTACGTCATAAAAAATGCATTGTCTCCCCCTCATAGTTACGCATAGTATGGATATATTTTGAAATGTCAATATCAGTTCTCATGTATTTTTAACTAAAAAAAGGGAAGTACATGTCGTACCATGCTCGCACGTCAATGAGTCATGTGTCTCTTGCATTCAATCAATAAGAGTAATGTAAAGGAGACCATATTTTCTGAATGGGTATTCCCCCTCCCCTTCCCCACTCCCTACCCTCCTTTGACAATTTTTTTCCTTCTCTCTCTCTCTCTCTCTCTACTTTTTTCTTCTCTCTGTAAGATGAAATCTTGAGCACTCAAACAGGAGGGGAGGGAAGGAGAGGAAAAAAAGAAGAGAATCCTTGTTCATATTTTTTTACCATATTCATGCCGTGTGATGTGACAATTGACACATATATCAAACATTACACATCACATGCCACATCATGTGGTTCATGAATGTGGTAAAAAAAAAAAAGTGCCCTCTTTAGCATTTTCGCTTAGTTAAACATTAGTTGTCTTCAAGATTACTTAGTACTATAGTTTAGTGATATTCTTTTTTATAGGTAATAGATTGTAGATTTAATTTTCACAAAGTCGAATCCAAATAAAATTATTATGACTAGCTGTGAGACAGCCAAATTTTTCACTCAATATGAACAATTATATTTTCTTCTTTCGAAGTTTGAATAACAATGACGTCGTCCTTTGTAACAATTTGATGAGGCATGTGGATGCGGCGTCTCTTCCGGCTCTATATTCTTTACTAACGCCGTATAAGACCTGGCTTCCATATCCTCCTAACATGTTGGAGAAGGAAGCAAGCCGAGAGTGCCTGTGAGAGAGTATAACCTTAGATGCGAGACGTTCCCTCACCCCAATTGATGACCGCCCTAACTCGTCCTATACGTTCCCTCCACCTTCCCGCCAAATGCAATTTCAATGGCTTCCACACCCACCACCTGTTTGATGAAACGTCTCAAAGAGATATCTACTCGCTCAACTCCCTGCTCGCCTCTTACACTCGCAATGGACAATTTTCCTCCACATGGGCTCTCTTCTGCCGCGTTCATCGCGCGAAATCCGACCTCAATGCCTACACTTTCACTCCGGTGCTTGGTGCCTGCAGGGCTCTTCCCCGCCCTGAACGTGGCAGGCAGGTCCATTGTCTGATGATCAAAACTGGTTCCGAGTCGGGGACCGTGGCAAAGACTGCCGTCCTGGACATGTACTCCAAGTATGGGTTTTTGGAGGACTCTGTCAGAGCCTTTGAGGAGATGGAGTTCAAGGATGTTGTGACTTGGAACGCTTTGCTTTCGAGCTTTTTAAGGCATGGGCTTGCCCGAGAAGTGGTTGGTGTTTTTGAAGCAATGAGGAAGGAAAGAGTGGAGTTCAGCGAGTTTACTATGTGTTCTCTGCTTAAAGCTTGTGCCTTTTCCAAGGCCTTTCGACAAGGCAAGCAGGTTCATGGGATGGTGGTTGTGATGGGCCGCGATATGATGATTTTGGGCACTGCTTTGATTGATTTCTACTCTGCTGTTGGATGTATGAGTGAAGCCATGAAAGTTTTCTCGAGCTTGAATTGTCAAAAGGATGATGTCATTTTCAATTCTCTAGTTGCCGGGTGTGTTCGAAACAAGAAGTACGAAGAGGCATTGTCGATTATGTCTGCCATGAAACCGAATGTAATTGCACTTACTAGCGCTCTTGCTGCTTGCTCAGAGAATTCGAATTTGTGGATTGGGAAGCAGATACACTGCATGGCAATGCGTCATGGGTTCATATCCGATACCCAAATGTGCAATGTTTTGCTGGACATGTATGCAAAGTGTGGGAAAATTTTGAATGCTCGATCTTTGTTCAATGGAATTCGTAATAAAGATGTGGTTTCGTGGACAAGCATGATTGATGCATACGGAAGTCATGGGAATGGGGTTGAAGCTCTTGATCTGTTCAACAAGATGGGGGAGGAAAGAACTGGAGTGTTGCCAAATTCTGTGACTTTTCTTGCCGTTCTCTCGGCTTGTGGGCACTCGGGGCTGGTGGAGCAAGGTCGAGAGTGTTTTAATTTGGTGACGGAGAAGTATGGTCTGGACCTGGGTCCGGAGCACTATGTCTGCTTCATGGATATGTTAGGCCGTGCCGGTCAGATAGATGAAGTGTGGTGTGTGTATGATGATATGGTTAAGCATGGCATTAGGCCTACAGCAGCAGTCTGGTCAGCATTGTTGAATGCTTGTAGCCTTAATCTGGATGTTAAAAGGGGTGAGCTTGCTGCTAAGCATCTTCTGCAGTTAGAGCCAGATAAGCCCGGGAATTATGTTCTGATATCGAATTTTTATGCAACCATCGGAAGGTGGGATTCTGTAGATGAATTGAGGAGTGTAATGGAGACGAAAGGACTGGTTAAGGAAGTCGGAAGTAGCTGGGTTACTGATTCGCACTGCCATAAACATGCCACCAGGCTTTCTGTTTGAGAAATCAAGACTAGTAAGAGAACATCTTTTGTTACGGATGCTAAGCTGGGGAAGGGCCGAACCCACCATTGAAGTCTTTGAGGTAAAGTTGATGGCCGTTGAGCTTGCCAGTTCGAGCATTCAGATCGTCCAGAAATTTAAGGCCAAAAGAAAATAACTAATTATATATCCGAGAGAGAGAACAATGAATCGAAACTCAGGAAACTTTGTATTCAAATACCCTCCATTTCATAGATTACAAATTCAAAGGCACAGTGATTTTGTATACAGGAGAAACTTGCCTAACTCAACCATTGTCTATCTTCTCTAAATGTGAACAGGTTAGAACGTCTGTAAGACATTGAGAAATGCAGTGGAGTTTCCTCATTCTGATTTAGCCTTCTTTTCTACCCTCTCCTCTTGGACTGGTGGAACGACGACCCTAAATGCCCATATTGCCAGCAGCGTCGCCTCTATTGGGGCGAGCCAGTAAACCATGATATGCTCCTTCGTAAAATGGTCGCCACGAGCATAAGCCCATCCCATCACCTGCCAAAGTCCATAAAGTTCAGGTTTAGTGCATTCAAGTTTCGTAAATTAAATCTCAGCAAGCTGAAATAGATTTATAGCCGTGAAGAATCGTTGTAGGTACTTACAGAGGCTGGGCTCATACAACCACCAGTCAGGTCAGAGCCAAGAATATGAAGAGTTAGCTTAGAAACACTTGAAATCCACGTCTTCCTGAAGAAACTCCCTGGGATTTTTCTGGCGAGTCCAAGCGAGATGGTAACAATTGCAAATGTCAGCAATCCTTCTGTAAGAGCACCTCGATGGATGTCAACGTTCAAACGAGGCCCGAGACCTATTTCAGGAAAGGTCGCAATTAAGAACCTAACCCCAGCAATGGAGCCAATAACCTGAAGCAAGAGAAAAGAAGATCATCGACAGATGTATATAGGAGAATGACAGTAAGTGGTGGTCATCTCATCACCGCAAAATACCCAAGTAACAAAATCAAAAGACGGCCGGTATTTTCACTTAAAGCTTGTTGATCTACATTTTGGTGAATTTAAAGTAGAAGATACAAGACTTATCCAACTCCTAACTACATTATCAAACGACGCTAGAGAGCAAAACTTGATGAAACAAAAGACGGATTCAGCAGTACAAATGTTGCTAGAATGTAAGGATGAATCCAACTTTCGGAAGTAATTGCGTTAATCTGTAACCAGTTTTAGTGTCAAACTATCCGTGTCATTATCGCTCAGCAATGCTTCTTCCGCTAATTATAGTTAACCACAATGACTTAGTGTTAATCCGGTTACTCTAATTTCTACTTCATTAACTTTGTCAAAGAGAATACAAACAAGAACAACTAAAGAACAACAAAGTTTATCATTCGAATTTCAACAACCTAAGAAAAAACAACATAAATTGCATCACAGAAACAATGAAACCAATAGGTCACAAATGCCCAAATCAGATTTCAGCTATCCAAATTAATATGTAATAAAGAAAACCAATCGGACTTTCCATCTATCCAAACACAATTTTCCATCTAGATTCCGCTATTTTAGTTAAAATTTTCTCTCTATCCAAACAAACGATCAACAAGTCAAAGGGGGTCACCTGAGCAGGGATTCTGGCAACAACAGTGAAAAGAAAGCGGCTGAAACCCCCGGTAAACGCGCCGGCCAACACGGTCAAAGGATTGTAGGTGCCACCGTTGGTAACCTTACCCAGCAACGCAAAGAAAAACATGTTCAAAATCGAAAGGGCGCACTTGATAATCTCACCGCTGGGTCCGTGACCGAACCCCAGAAAGCTAAACACGTAGATCTTAATCAGCACCCCCGACCATACCCACATGAACGACATTACCAAATCCGACGCGAGCAAACCAATCCCCCCCATTTCTGCCGCGCAACAATCTGAACCGTCGGTCGGTCAGCCGGGCCGGGCGGACGATGGCGGCCGAAACTGCCTTCCGAGAATTTGAAGGAAGACGATTCCTTTACTTTGACGGGAAATAAAAAATGAAAATCGTTGGAGGAACGACATTGACGCATGTATTTTTGAAAGGCGAGGTGAGACGACCGGAAGAACTTTCGCTGTTTTTTCTGTCGGAATGGAGATTCTTGGGCTTTTTGTTCTGATTTTACAAGCCCACCACAACGGGCTTTTTTTTTTTTTTTTTTTTTTACATTTTGGGCTTAGATTTCAGCCCGTGCCTTCATATCCTATTTACCAGTTTATTTATCCAAGTGGATAACCACTAGGTTTTTGCATTGGTAGTTGTCTGTCTCAGGTTCAACCCACACATCTGCAAAAACGATATATAGTTGTTTCGAGTTTAATACAAAACTACTTGTCGTTCGCCCTGTTATGGTGGCACACTCTGATTTATTGTGGGGGTGTGTGTTAAGTTTTATCAAATATCATATCGTTTGTCAATAAACAAAAAAAGAAGGTTCGGGTTACTTGAAGAACAAAATCTCATTGCCAATCTACTGACCAATGTTTCATGGTTCACTCACCATTAAATTTTAAATCGAGAATTAAAAGTAAAAAATTGGATGTAATCATTAATAAACTGTTTTCGATATTATGTAAATGTGAATGATCATGTATTCTTTAATCACATGATGACCACGAGAATATTTCTGTAAGCCAATATTCCTACTTTTCTTTGTTTCTTGGGATTGGGATCCTTGTAGAAAGGCAATTAATGCGTGCTGTTAATTTCTGATAAATTAAAGTAATTAATTTACAAGACAAAGACAATACAAATAAATCGAGTCTGGCGAGATAATATGAGGAATCTTATGTTCCCTCCACTAAATGAGATTTAGAATCTTGGTGACGTGGACAAAGTTATGGTAAATGGTAGGGAGACTATGGTTGTGTCACGTCTCAATATCTTAAACAAAAACTTTATTATATGAGTTAATTAATTAATTAATTTCTCCATTTCTCTTTCCTCTTCCCTACAAAATCTTCGTTGACATTTCATTGCATGCGTCAGCAAACTATAAAGCATGGAAACCTGTATTCTAGATTTGCCTTGTCCTTTTAAAGGGTAAATTACACTTTACCACCTCAAGTTTGTGATCGATTTCAATCCCTTGCAACATCTTTAAAACATTTTAATTTCATACCTCAAGTATTATTTTATTTCTATATAATACATTTGTTACATTTTCCATCCATTGATCCGTTAAGAGCTGACGTGACTGCCAAATTTGTGCTACGTGACAAAAAAAAATTGTATGCATTTAAAAAATAATAATTTTATCAAAATAATAATTTTTTTTGAAAAAAAAAACCCTAAAACTCATGTCTTCCCTTTCCTTATCCCCAGCCGCATTCTCCCCCTCCCCTTGCAAACCTCATTTCCTCATTCGTCGTTGCCATTGACGCCTGCCTCTGCAACCTGGATTTGGGTTTGGGAAAATTTAGGATTTGGACAAATCCAACCCCCAAATTCACCAAATCCAACCCTCAAATTTTGTCGAATCCAACCCAATCCCTAAATTCGATCCACGTCTCAAATTGTCAATCCATTTGCGCTCTCTGCCTGAACCACCGCCACCAAATTCGTCAGCCAGAGTTTGGGTGTTCACCACTTTGTGCTCTCTGCCTAAACCACCGCGACCCGCAACAGACTTTCTCGCGAGGAAAAAGATGCCATTGTCGTCCGATTTGCAGCCCCAATCGACGTGGGTGAGGTTGGAGGCGATATTGGTGTTGCCCGTGGGCTTTGCAATGGTGGACGTGTTGTGGATGAAGATGTTGAAGACATATTGGAGGGGATGGAAGATCTAGGGTTGGGGCTTTGCATTTGTAGCATTGAGGTGGAGAGCGGCTGTGGAAGATGAGGTATATTCAGGCGCGAAGGCAGCGAGAGCGGAGCATTATCGTGGCGAAGGTTCGGGAAGGAGTT
>JAOTRO020000003.1:593245-607712 GCA_028566515.2 Pyracantha coccinea | reverse complement strand
CTGTGAATCTTGATTCGGATTCAGACTGAAACCGCAACCTGAGTTTTCAAATGCGTTGTATGCTTGTATGCTTGTTGTGGCATCTAATTTATGTTACCACATGAACCGAATCGGTTTTGTTTTCTCTTTTTGTGGACCGCATTTGCAGTGGAAATATATTCTTCCAGGCATTCATTTTGTTATTTATGTTAAGTCAGTCACTGTATCTATATACTTTTCTAAATCGTGTACCACACAATAACTTCTCGTGAACAAAATACGGTAGCATAGTAAAACAATTGCATGGAAATACGATTATATTGCTAAACCCTCGGTTTGAGATAAACTTTACCTACATCAGGTGGTGTATACTCTGTTTACATGCAAGTTGTTCTTCATCGTGATAAATGGTAAAAGTCCGTCCTGAGATTTTGTCTGCTCCGGGCGACAACAAAAAATGAGCAGAATCAGGAAATTTGGAATCCAAATATTTTGGACAGAGCTGGAAATAATCGAGCCAAATCCCGGGAGATTGGATAGGTAAGAAAGAAAAAAAATGACAATAAGTCGATAAGTAAATTAGGTAAGGCCAACAGAACCAGAAAAGAAATGACTTAAGGTGAATAAATTTAGTTTTTTAAAGAAAATTAAGAAAAGTATCTGATTTTATACAACAATGTACATTTGGATGAAATCACATGAAAGAAAGGATTCCGAGTTTTGTAATTAATTAAGAAAAGTTGAAAAAAGTAATTATAAAAACAGAAAGTACAACGCAGTGAGTGCAGCATCCACAAATTCTTTCGTGATCGAGTAACAATCTAAGATTTATGATCCGTTATTCTTAATTAGCATAAAAGTCTCTCATGCATGTGAACATCGAGTGAGATACAATATCACATTTATTTAAAATGACTAGATACAATCAATCTTTCTTAAAAAATACATGTATGCATAGTACAATCAAACAATGTATCCAGGTGATATTATCTAAATCTCTAGATATTTCTTGTATCAAATCCCAAATACGTATATTTGAGATCACAATTTCCAAATGAACACTCAGATGAGTTTTTTGGAGCGCTATATAATTAGAATTTGAGGACGTTGGTTTCTAAATTTCTATCCCAAAAAATAAAGAAGGCAGCCGGTGAAGAAAAAAGACAACAAATGCACAATGTAATATTTCTCTCTGATTCAGTTAGTTGAAACTCTCTTATCTTGTGGCTTTACTCTTCTTTGTTTTGGTTTGTCTTGGTTAGTTCGAGGTGACTCTGATTTTATTCATATAGAAAACTCTCTTGTAGAAGTGATTTCAGATCATCAAAACCGTTTTTCATAATATTTAGCAGGAAAAGTTAAAAGTGCATATGGATTAGAAAGATATTCGGACATGCTGTATAAGGAAAGCACTTGCTAGGTGCTTCTTTTAGGAACTTCAAGTGTTTTTTGGATTTTTATCAAAAATTTCAATGTATTTTTTATGAAAGTGTGTATAAACATAAGTGTTTTTCAAAAAAACATGTTTACGAGCTCGATATTAGAACTCGTTTGGATGTGCTTTTGAAATGACTGAAAACACTTTTGGTGAAAATGTTTTTGGAACCAATTCTTAGTAACAAGTAAATTATGGAAAAACACTTAAAGTGCTTCCTGGAAGAAAGCACAGGTTATGTGCTTCTTCCAAGAAGCACAAGTTATGCGTTTCTTCCAAAAAGCACTTTAAGTGCTTTTAGAACAAAAAAAATATTTTCTTTAAAAACACTTTTAATAATTTAAAAAACACATCCAAACGAACCATTAATTAGCCAAAATCAAATTTATGCTTTATTGTTAATAAAATTGTACTCGTACTATCGAGAACTTATCAAATGAAAACAAAACCATATATGAAATGAAAGTAGTGGAAATATAGTTTTACCGGGAAAAGCAAGAGACGTTATTTAGGATTTGAGTGGAGTTGCCTTGCATTTCGCCTTCTGTCGAGACCTCGTCAAACATCAAGCTCTCAACTGAATCGAAACCTTAAAAAAAGAAAACAAGATTTACTAATTTTCTTCTCCCTCACTGTCTCTCCGACATTTTCTAAGAATTCTCAAATCCCGAATATGATTCAGGATATTTATATCCATCCTTTTCTCTCTCTCCCCCAAAACCCCATTTATGTTTTTTTTTTTTTTTTTGGACTGACCCCCCACTGTGTTCACAAGAGGACAGAGGTAAATAAAATCAATAATCCTATTAATCCCACTATGTTTTTCTGTATTTTTGTACAATTGGAGGCCTTTAATTTTGCTCTTTCTTGTTGTTACTGCTCAATTTTACTTGAATTAATCCTATTTTTTAGTTGAGTTATATACATATATATATATATATATAGATTATTTTAATTTAAGCTGCATTCTGGTTGTGATTTTGGTTTCCAAAGTGGGAACGTAAATGCATGGATTTGTTCAATTGGGTGATTCTTGTAGTTACTGCTCAATTTTACTTGAAGTAATTTGCTTTTTTAGGTGGGAAATTAGCCAACACGATCATTTTTCACGTACCAATTGCTAAAAATGATCAGTTTTCAATATATAGTCAAATATCTGATTTTGATCCTTTTAGGAATTGGGATTTAGTTTCCAATCATTTATCGAATTGCCCTTTTAAGTTGGTCGTTTCTTTTTTGAAATTTAAGCTGCATTTGGTTGCAAAGTACATTATATAGCATAATTGGTCTGTTTTGTGATTTTGTTTTCCAAAGTGGGAATGTAAATGCAGGCATTTGGGCAGGGTTTTGGTTCTGGGTCTGCATCTGTGATATGAGTGCTTGATTCTTCTTCTGCACTTCAGCTACTATAACAAAGTTTTCTGACAAGTAAACACCGTTGCCCTTACAAGTAACACCATGTCTGGACCTCTACCAGGTAATATTTCATTTTAGAATCAACGTATATTCGCATCTCGATAACTATATGCTTCAAATGTGAGGACTTGTCTTGAATTTGTAATGCAAAATGCCAGTTTAAGGGACTTTAGGATGTTGGAATGAACAAAAAAAAAAGCCTTGGAATTTGGATGCATTGATAGGCAAACATATTATTCTTTGCATATTAGGATGCCTCGCGTTTGATGCGCATAGATATGACTCACTTATGTTGTGTAATTTTCAGTATCTGATGTCGAAATCTCTGAGGAAGATAGAAAGACTAAAGTCGGGTCGTTGAAGAAGAAGGCAATGAATGCCTCTACTAGGTTCAGATATTCTTTGTCAAAAAGGAATAGAAGAAGCAGTAGTAAAGTCTTGTCTATTGACATTGAGGATGTGCACGACTTAGAGGAGATACATGCTGTTGATTCGTTGCGGCAGGCACTTTTACTGGAGGAGCTTCTACCCTCCAAGCACGATGATTATCATACGATGCTCAGGTTTCTTCCTTTTTCTTGTTCCAGTGGCAGTTTTGTCGTCGATGGTTTTTATGACAGATACTGGGTTCTTTTTTAATCTAACTAAATCATTGTAAGACAGATTCTTGAAGGCCAGGAAATTTGATGTTGACAAAACCAAGCAAATGTGGTCTGACATGCTCGAGTGGAGGAAGGCATTCGATGCTGACACAATCATGGAGGTATCTTCTGTAGAAATAGGTGTTTAGTTTTTGAAGTTTGCTAATTAGTGAAGAGCAGAATTTCATTTGTTTACATTTGTTCGTCAATTTAGTTACTCATGTATTTATCTTTTCTTCTAGGACTTTGAATTCAAGGAACTCGATGAAGTCTTGAAATACTATCCACAAGGACATCATGGCTTAGACAAGGAAGGACGACCTGTGTACATCGAGAGACTAGGTCTAGTAGATGTGACCAAGCTGATGCAAGCCACAACTATGGACCGCTACGTCAAATACCATGTCCAGGAGTTCGAGAGGACATTTGCTGTTAAGTTTCCAGCTTGCTCAATTGCAGCAAAGAAGCACATTGATCAAAGTACAACTATCCTCGATGTGCAAGGAGTGGTATGTGATAACTATAACTGCTACTTTTACTCAGCAAATATTTTGAAAAACTAAATACTAGAATCACTTATGGGAAAACTAGGGAAAAAACTGGTATATTGTTTATAGCTGTTACTAAGATGTGCTAAGATTTTTTATTATAAGGGATATTTACTACAACAAATGTTGAGAGGCATGAGCTTTTTACGCAGTTTGCAGATGATGGTGCGAGAAAAGCCTTTTTGGCCTTCTAAATTTTCTTGCTTCAAATTACATTACATGGAAGTTAAATAATCTGTTACGAACTTACTGTAATGCCTCAGGGATTTAAGAATTTCAACAAATCTGCCAGGGAACTTATTACTCGCCTTCAGAAGATTGACAGTGACAATTATCCTGAGGTACTGCCTTAACAGTTAACATCTTTTGGTCTATAAATTTTGGGAACTTCAGAACGTTTTTGTCAATAGCAGAATTCTGATGCCACACAAATTGTTGTTTTTACCGCAGACCTTGAATCGCATGTTTATCATCAACGCTGGTTCTGGCTTTAGAATGTTGTGGAACACGGTGAAGTCCTTCCTTGATCCGAAGACTACAGCAAAGATTAATGTGAGTATATACATTTTTATACTAAAAATGCTTGTTCTCATCTGGGCTACATAAATCAGGGAAAACTGTCGTCCTCCAGGTTCTTGGCAACAAGTATCAGAGCAAGTTGCTTGAAATAATTGATGCTAGGTAAGTCTGTTTTAAACAAAGCAGACTTTTTAGGAGCTTTGCTTCCACATGAGCTGCTTCATCAGTTTGTTTATTTTGATATACATTTTCTGGCTTGACTTTGCTCCAGCGAATTGCCCGAGTTTTTAGGAGGTACATGTACTTGTGCTGATCAAGGAGGCTGCATGCTTTCGGACAAGGGACCCTGGAAACAACCTGAGATTGTGAAGGTAGATAAAGACCGTTCTTCTCTTCATTTTTTTCCTTTTTATATCATTACCACTGTGCATTATTTTGACTTCTAATTTAATTAGAATTCATAAGTATCGATTTATGTACTTGCAGATGGTCCAAAACGGCGGTCATAAATGTTCAAGAAAATCTGGACTTCAAGTAGGTCCTGCTTTAATATATCTTCTCCTTTTCTTTTTCCTTATAAACCTGCCCCTAGTTTCGGATTGTCACATTTCAGACATTAGGTCATCTCAAAATTCTTAGTCACATGATTTTCAAAATATATTTTGGTGCTTCTTGTTCGTAGATGTAATCTACAGCTTAATGATATAATCTTCCTAGGGACTCGATGCATCTCTAAACGCCGGACCTTCCACTCCTAAAATCAATCATGCGCTTTCTCGCTTCCATGAAGAAGTAAGTGCGAAAAACTTCCAAGTTCAATTTAAATTTCAACCGAGCAATTGTCAAATACACTGAGAGCTTTTCTTTCTTATGTATATGTTTTTAAGCATAGACACACGTATAAATGTTATCTGCGTATCTTGTAGCTGAAGTTTCCCTCCTCTGTTATCGTGACAGTTCTAACTTCCTCTGAAATAATCTTTGCAGGTATCCCTAGCCAAAACTCGCCAAGCGTGTTTCAGGCACAAGGACAGTGCCTCGATGGTTGGTAAATCTGTGGATTCAAGTCGGCCAGTGTCAGCGGGGAATGTTAAATTTGCCCTCTCAAAGGCTAAATCATCTAAGAATTTAGGTGAGCTGGTATATTGTGTTTTCTTTCCTTTTCTAATTCTAAGATATTCCATTTTTTTTCCCTTTTTTGTTTCTTTCACAATAGTTATAGGGTCCGAGTTTCTTTACTTGCAGGAGATTGTTTCGCCAGGAACAATGCTTGTGAACTTCCTGAAGGGTTCGGCTCTCAGATTATGGCTGCTATTATGACGTTTCTTATGGGCATTGTCGCCATGGTCAGACTAACACGTAGCATGCCGAGGAAGCTCACTGACTCCACCTTCTACTCCAGCACTGTCTGTGACAGTGACACAATGGTCAAAGGCCAGGGCTCTTCACACTCTGCCATCTCCGGTTCAGATCTCATGACTGTCATGAAACGCATGGCTGAGTTGGAAGAGAGAATGACTGTTTTGAACATGAAATCTGCCGCCAAGCCAGCTCAGAAGGAGGAAATGCTGAATGCTGCTCTAGGCCGGGTTGATGCCTTGGAGCAAGAGCTTATGGCAACAAAGCAGGTAGCGTTTGTACAAGTTCCTCTATGTAGATTTCTGGAATACAGAGCTGTAAAACCTAGCCACAAAAATAAATCATGAAACAGAATCCAACCACAGGAAAGTAAAAGCCGTAATTTACATCAATCACTAGGAGGGTACTGTTAACGTTATAGGTGTATGATCCTCATTTGAATTGGCTTCTTGTTTAGGCTCTCGAGGAGTCGCTTACCCGGCAAGAGAAGCTTTTGAGCTCTCTTGACAAAAAGAACAAGAACAAGAACAAGAAGAAGAAAAAAATGGTAAGCAACATAGTCGAAAACATCACTTATTCGAATTTTAGGTGGAGTTTGTGACATTTTAAATATGTTTTGGGTTGTAATGCAGTTCCATATCTGGTGAAGAAAAGTCAGACACAGGAGAAGATATGCTTGGTTGAATAAATGAATCATTGGCTGTCAAAACCCCCCACCCAAATGCGCGCCTGTACTCAACTTGTTCTATTAAACTTTTACCACAAAATATGAATGAACAAAGTTTTGGCCATGTGCATAGTTTGCCAGTTTATCACTTTTCACTGTTATAATTTATGTAGATATCTTCGTTTTTCAATATAAGTTTCTAATAGCACATGAATATTGGTCTAGCGCACGGCACTCGATCTCTAGTTTGTCAAAGAAGATATTGCGTTCACATCTCATGAACAAACGATAGTTGTTGAAAAAACTATTTAGAGTTTGGTACAAACCCAACTGGATTTTGGGTGCATGCATGATATGATCATGGTGTAGATATCCTAATTTAAATGGATATTCAGTTTTTACTTCGCCGGAGGCAATTCTGAGTTTAAATTTTGTCGAGGAGAGTTGTTGGAACACAATTGAGTGTTTGGTACAAACCCAGCTGGGTTTGTTTGGGTGCATTATGCATGATATGATACCATGATGTAGCCAACTTTGTGATTTGCTTGTTGGAAAGCGAGGGTTGAGCTACTTTCAGATTATCAGAATCTAGATGGATAACAGAACAAGGTTTGCTCTAGGTGGGACCCACCAAGCAAGCTAAGCAAACTCAGCAAAGACAACCGGCAACCGGCAACCAGCCTGGCAGCTACCGCATCGCCACGTGGCTGCGCCGGTTGCTTGAGAGATGGAGGAGGACGGCGGAGAAGGTGTGCACTTGTGGAATGTTTCTTTGAAAGACTCACGCGAGAGAGAGTGAATGAATGAATGAACTGTAGGGAAAGCAAAGGCAACACTCTTCACAATCTTACCATATCTTCAAGTTGGACTGCCTCCCTTTAGTTTTAGGCTTTTAGCCATTTGGTTTGGCTTTGGCCAAGTCTACCAAAGGGGTTTGATATTCTCTTACACATAGAATTATACATCAAACATTATAACATTAATACATTCTATTATTTTTGTTACATGTAAATCATGAATTATTAAGACAATAAGAGCGCGATAATTATCCGTATCACAAAATATTTGTGATCGTCATTAACATTTATCTCTAAAATTGAAAAGATTAAATATGTTTTTTTTAAGGCTAGATTACAGAAATCATCCATGTACTGTGGCGTATTTTAATGTTGCTCTTGCGGGTGCATAACTCTTAATAATACCATTGTAGTTATATAATTAGTATGTTACCAATCTCATTTCAAATCTTATTTGTTATATCACATTCAAACTTTATCCATATTTTTATTGTGTGCTTCATTTCAAGAGTAAAAATGTAAATTTTATTTAAGTTTGTGGAGTTGTTTCACCCTTAAATCACACTTGGAATGACCATTTAGTTTGAATTGGATGAAATTTTGATGTAAAATTCGGTTTGGGCATTTTTTTTTCAATTACAATAGAAACATTTAAAGATGTGACCAAACTTATGGAACTTAGCCTTATGGAAATGTACCAATAGGGACCATCAATGGTTACCCATTTACTTAAACGGAGGTCCATTTAAGTGTAAATATGTGTTAATTCTGATGGTAAATGGTGATGTTAGTGCTTGTAATAGTGATAATAGTGATATACGAAATGTCTGTGGGCACCTATTGAGTATTACTGATGAGTATGAATTAATGGATCTCCTTGCATTACACGTTAAATATTAATCTATACTTATCACATCAACCACCAATTGTTTAGCATGATCTAAGAGCATATACATCCTTATTTCCATATTTCTTGTTTGTAATTGAACAAAAACGGGGATGAGTATCATTTCTTTATCGTTGACAAGAAAAGTAATAATAATATCTCATAAATTGAAGGCATATATTAAAAGTAATGGTGAAAATTTGTTCATTTTGAGGTGATTAGAAGAATTGTACATGAATGAAACTTATCATATTATTTTGAGGGGTTCAAATGACAAGTTTCGTTAATGAGTAATTCAGCGTTTACTTTCAAATTGGACACAAATTTTTTCATTAAATTTTCTTCATTCAAGATATCTTAGAGATCAACTCATGCTAAAGGTTCCAAACCAAATGTCACCAACACAAATGCTAGTAGTATTCATTCTCACGTGAAACATCTCAAGTTTAACTTACTTAAATGACTAATTTGATACCTAATTATTATAACTACCGTAGCGGGGCCTAACTCAGTTCATCCACCCCTCGGTATAAAAATATCATTGAATTATAAACAAATAAAACATTTTCCGTATGCAAAAATAGATAAATGCAAGGAATGTGTGCCGTTGGTGGTACAAATTTCCAAATAAGTAGGGTTGAAAAAAGGTACATTTCACATGGACGAGGGAAGTGATAAACTGATAGGTAAGCCGAATTGACCCAGAGCCGTCAACAGACGGCGTAATCTTAAATTCGACAGCATGATTTGTTTAGTGTTTGATTGATTGTGCATGAAGCAACAAAAACGAAGACCGAAAGAAAGCGAGATCTTATGTAGCTGTCCGTGTGGGGGTCATGGGTTTAGCTCCTTACTCCTCCTCCTCTCTCTCCCGCGGGGGGTTAATTTGTATTTAACATTAACCCCTCTCTCTCTCTCTCTCACTGATCACGACGAGAAAAAGAATCATAACTCGTGATGATGGTCTGATATCACTATGAGGCTTTGAGCCATTTATCTATATATTTACATCTATGTAAATATGTATTCATATATAGAAATATAGATAAGGGAAGATCTATGTACTTGCCAGTTACTTGTCCCCACGAACTTTGAGGATCCTCTCTTCTCCTGTTAATGTTGCTTGACAACTATTGAGGTTTGTTCTTCTTTCTCTTCTGGGTTTTTGTTTTTCTTCTTGAATTTTTGTGTAAAGTTTTAGAATTTAGCTATGAATTCGTGATTTGGGAGCTTTCATGTCGGTAAAAAGTAAAAACTTTGATTCCTCAGCTAGTCTTTTGATGCAATCGACATTCTACTTTAAACTAATTTAAATCCAGGGAGGGAATTCGAACTCGGGTAATAAGTGTGCTTCTCAGTTTTATTTTTTATTTTGGTTTATTGGGTAGTTTTTTATGGTGTGTGGAAGTTGGAGAATTGTTGGTGTGAATGGGATTTCAAAAATTGCTGGGTTGACAAGTAAAAGAAAAAAGACGAAAAATTTAGGAGTTGAAAGTAAAAAAGAAGCCAAAAGTGGAAGTGAAATTCTGTGTAATTTAAAAAGTAGGAGAAAAGTAGCAAGAATAACACAAACGGGGAATTGGGTGACTGCAAAAGATCCAAGTCTAGAAGTGTTAGGGGCAAGTAAGGATTGATTCCATTTTAAAGCTTACCTCTTCTTTACATACACACTCCCACACATGCCGTTTTCGGTTTCTGTAGAAATATATCATCCAGTGCTTGTCATACACTTCAATTTCTTTCACTTGGTATTTCATGTTGTTCTTGTTATATTTTTGTTGTTTGAGGGTTTTTATTAGAAGTATTTGTGTTTAAGTCATAAGGTATTGAGTGATTTGGATCGTGTTATAGTGATTTGCAGGAAAATGGCAACTTTAGTTGAGCCTCCGAATGGAATTAGGCAACGGGGGAAGCATTATTACTCAATGGGGCAAACAGTGTTTGAGGTTGACACCAAGTACATACCGATCAAACCCATAGGGAAAGGAGCATATGGTGTAGTGTGCTCGTCAATAAATAGGGAAACGAATGAGAAAGTTGCAATCAAGAAGATCAATAATGTGTTTGAGAACAGCATTGATGCATTGAGGACTCTGAGGGAGTTGAAGCTTCTTAAACATATCCGGCATGAAAATGTGATTGCTTTGAAGGATGTTGTGATGCCTATCCACAGGACAAGTTTCAAAGATGTGTACTTCGTTTACGAGCTAATGGATACGGATCTTCATCATATTATAAAGTCCTCCCAACCACTTTCCCGTGACCATTGCAAGTACTTCCTATTTCAGGTACTAGCTTTCTCTCTACTAGTGTTAATTAGCTCATTAATTCCTCCGAGTAGTCATCCCAATTGGTTGTTGCTAATTTTGAGCTGAATTAGTTCATGGAAATGTAAACAATTCTGGAAAAGGTTAGGAACTGAATGAGTAGAAAGCATGTTACCGAAGTACATTTTGACCAAGCACAAGCAGACGTTTCAGCTTCTTGCATTTTCTTATGTAGAACTTAACACTCCGGTGTTTCTATGCATTTCAAAGGCTAAAATTTTGGTTCATCACCAAGCTTCAGTTAATCCTTGAGCTCTGCTCTTATAATAGTTGTTCTACTTGTGACTAATTTGATTCGGCATTGTAGTTGCTTCGAGGGCTCAAGTATCTTCATTCAGCAAACATCCTTCACCGGGACTTGAAGCCTGGGAACCTGCTAGTCAATGCTAACTGCGACTTGAAAATATGTGACTTTGGGTTGGCCCGAACCAGCGGAGGTAGAGGCCAGTTCATGACAGAGTATGTTGTCACTCGCTGGTATCGTGCACCAGAGCTGCTATTGTGCTGTGACAATTATGGAACATCCATTGACGTCTGGTCCGTAGGATGCATCTTTGCTGAAATTCTTGGCCGGAAGCCAATCTTTCCTGGAACTGAATGCCTCAACCAACTAAAACTAATTATCAATGTTCTTGGTAGCCAGAATGAGCCTGATCTTGCATTCATTGACAACCCGAAAGCCAGGAAGTACATCCAATCACTGCCCCTTTCTAGGGGGACACATTTGTCCCGTTTATACCCCCAAGCCGATCCTTTAGCTATAGACTTGTTGCAAAGGATGCTTGTGTTTGATCCAACTAAGAGGATCTCCGTCTCAGAAGCACTCCAACACCCTTACATGTCAGAGCTATATGATCCGAGATCTGATCCTCTTGCCCAGGTTCCCATCAGCCTCGATATAGATGAGAATATGGGGGAACCAATGATCAGGGAGATGATGTGGAACGAGATGCTTCACTACCATCCATAAGCTGTCCAGATGCTTCACTACCATCCAGAAGCGACTTTTGTGCATGCCTAGGTAAACTTTCAAAAGGCTTCCAGTTTCAAAAACAATGCTTCTTCGTGCAATGTGTTTATTATTTATAAAAAACCATGCATTAGAGAAACGTACTGTTGTTCATAATGATCTTACCAAGATTTTGCATTATGTTCGGTAGCTTGAGGTCTCTCTGAACATTCTATCGTGCAACTCAGTATATAATTATGCTTGTTACCTGTAGTCTACGACTATGATATCTTATTATGGATAATGCATGCAAGACATTTCCTGATGAAAACCGAAAGGAACTGAATAAAGATGCGTCCATTTTTATTCGCGTTCTTGTCTTCTGTTTCAATTATCTTTGTAGTTTTCTTTACTCAAAGGCAAAGATGTGTATATGTGACTGTTTCTTCACATATTGTCAAGCTCAAGCTTAATAGGTAGATGTGTGGGTCGCCCAAGGCTTAGTGTATATGCTGAAGCATATGCTTGTGTTGCCTGAAAGTGAAAGGAATATATAAAGTCATTCGTCGAAATTTCACTTTACTATTTGTGACATTTGCTTGATATTTCGTGGTAGGCACAAATAGGAAACTACAGTTGCTCTAGAGCTATGAAAACTCGATAGAGATATAGAGAAAGGGGAGAAAAGAAAAAGTGCGGAGTAAGGGTGATGGAAGGGAGGTCGAAGATGCGTGTAGAAGGAAGGATGAAGAAGTGCGGAGTAAGGTGGTGGGAGGGAGGTCGAAGATGCGCGTATGAAATGCTACATAGAATGAAAACTAAGAACTAAAACGAACTTTAAGCTTTAATATCTAATTTTTGTTTCAATCATTCTCCATAATTTGTACCTCCACCCTCCTGCATCTCTTTTTAGTTTCTCCATCTCTAACGAAAACTGAAAACTAAAACTATTAACGAAAAGGTTATTCCTTATAGAGTTATGCAACTTTGTAGTGTAGAGCAGAAAACCATGAATGAAAGTCTCAGAAAGTAAACTAGGGAATTCATGTTTGTCTTGTATTTTGGATAATATCCAGAGGTGGATATGGATAGATTAGGTGAGCCGAGGCATGGATAAAGCAGCTCAATACTGTCCTACTATAAGCACACAGTTGTTAGTATGGCCCATAGCTTTTGGTTAGAGATTGACTGGTTCAATGCCTATCGGAACTGAATATAAGACTGTTTTATAACTATCTCGTTTGTTGTTTTTAGTTTCATTGTTTTGTTAACAGTAAATCGGAAATACAAGAAGAGAGAAAATGAGGGATGGACAAAGGTGGAGGATGAATGGCGGGAATAAAGCGGATATCGTAGAGTACACAAAATAAAAATTAATTAAAAGCAAAGTTCAGTAGATTTTCTTTTCCATTTTCTACATTCTTCATTTCTCGTTCATCTATATGCATTCTTTTTGGCTCTATCAAGAATTAAAATTATAAACAAAATAATTATCAAACGAGTTAAAAACTGCTGGAAAAAAATCAACTATTACTAAGACTAGTAAAGTGACAAGATAAAATTTTAAGCGTTCAAACAGGAGAAAAAGGATAAAAATGGAAAATCCATTTCTTAAGTGCTGCATCGATATGCAGCCTACTTTTTAAGTTTACTTTGGCAAACAAACTATAAGAAAACATCCATCATATATATTATATCCTACTATATATACAAAAAACGCCATGACACTCGAAAGTTCACTTTAAAGCAAAAAGAGCACACAATTTGAGACCCAAAGAGAGAGACCTTCACAGAAGAAGTTGATAAGAATTGATATTTATGTCTCCCAACTTTTCTTAACCCCTAATAAACCCACTAACAGCCCACCACTCACTGCCCACCGCCTACCTCTCTTGCCTGCCTGGTTTCCTCCCCCTTCTTTTTACAATGACTGGGTCCAAGCCTCCCAAGGCAACTTGCAAGAAACATGTCATTGAAGTAATGGTCTTAAATTGTAGTTTAATTAGAGTAATGGTTTTTGAACTTTCTACAATGTGTAGAAATGAGTTTTTTGGCTGATTTCGTTAGAAATTTTGTTCATTCTTTTCCTTTAATCTTTTATTTTGGATGATATTTCCATCATTGTTGCTCAAAAGGATGTTTTCTCCACGTTGTGATAAGTTCAAGGACTAATGTTCATGGATTTTCAGTTTAACGACTAAAACTCAGATTGGGTCAAAGTTCATGACAATGCTTCAATTTTCTCTTTAAATATGTAGAGATTTTGGTACTTTCGATTTAGTTTATAATCTTTCTACACATATAGATACATTGTTAGAAGCTAAACTGAGAATGAGAAAACCGCTACTATATTTTATTTGTGTTCAGTGTCCAGTATGAAAAGTGTGTTTGGCAAAAAGTAACCAGGAGCCGCATCTTTAAATGAAAGATTACCTAACGCGTAAGCACATGGATATCGAAAGTGGAATATGCTCTCCCTCTCTCTCTCTCTCTCTCCCTCTCTCTCTCTCTCTCTCTCTCTACCTCCCTCTATATATATATATATATATATATTATGTATATGTATATCAGTATATGTGTGTATATATGTATTTGAGTATGCAATATGTTAAATGGAGTAGACCTTGAAGTTGAGGAAGGGTCCAATATGTCATGTGGTTTCCAAAGTCCAGAGTCCAATGGGGATCATTGTTAATAAAACAAATTGGTCACTTAAAATTTTAAATGTCTGTGGGCGCGGTGCGGTTCGGTGCAGTTTCGAGTGAAACCACAACCGAAACCGAAACATTTTGCGGTGCGGTGCGGTGCGGTGCGGTGCGGTTTTGAAGCCAAAACCGAAATGAAACCAAACCGTTTGGTTCGGTTCAGTGCGGTTTCAAGCGGTTTCGGTTTGGTTTTTGAGAAAAAAATGTACAATTTAAAATATACACATATTTATGCATAA
>JAOTRO020000003.1:575740-593145 GCA_028566515.2 Pyracantha coccinea | reverse complement strand
TAGCTTGAATACCACGAGTAGAATATGCATTAGGAAAACCTAACCTTCAAAGTTGCATGTGTAATTCATAAGTAATTAGTAAATCTACATAGGATTGTTAAGGGGACGGCGGAACCCTAGGCTTTTATAATTTGGTTTTCAGAACGTTTTGTTTTGTTTTCTTTGATTTCCTTAATCGGTTTAATTAAATTCGTTTTTATTATATTTAAATTCAAAATCAACTGTTTCCAATTGTTGTTTTTAGATAATTAACTAAGATTTGGTAAGCGCGAAGACATTTGCTGGATTTTGTTAAGGTTTCTTATTGGGGATCCTCAAAGAAACTTTAGAGGAAGATTAGTGATGGTTTTGTGGGAGTGCTTATCATGGCAATGATCTCAAAATGTAAATTCATAAACACACGATTTAAGTGGTTCGTCAAATCGACTACATCTACTGGGGTTTGCTTTCATTGTATTTCACTATATATGAGGGACTTACAAATACAAGGAAAGATGGCATAAAGCCTTAATAGTATGTAAAAGAAAGATAAGATGGTAATATGAAGGGGAGAATGACTTTCTTGTTGGAGTTGTTCTTTTTCTTCTTCTTCTTCTTCTTCTTCTCTTTTTTCTACATGTCTGTTCCGTTGGTTCTTGCTCCTTCCTTTATAAGAATTACATGACATCTTTCTTCCCATATAGTTTGAGGAGAAAGCTTCCAAGTGTGCCAATAGAAAGACACCAAGTGTTGTGCTAACATTAGCCATAAAATGTGTTTCAATCACAAGGTAACAAGTGTTGTCCTAATCATTAAGAATGATGTATGTGTTCCAATGGAAAAACAAGTGTTGTTCTAATCATTAACAATGATAAGTGTTTAAATGGCACAACATGTGTTAAGTTAATCAATATCATGCAAGATTGATACAAACATCTAAGACCACATCAAAGTGCTTCTTAAGTTGAGTTCCTTGGATCAAAACACATGGGTAAGTCTACAAAGCAATAGAGATACAAATGGAGTTTGGTAAAAGCTCCACGTTTCTCTCATAAAACTTTACTACTAATTCCTTAACAAAAATCACTTACAAGTATACTGGTAAGAACTCAGACGTGTTTCCAAACTTTGACACTACCTTCCATTTTATTAGTAATTAGGTAAACATGATCTTAAACCAAAATAAAGAAGTACAAGTATATAAGAATAGATTTTCATAAAAATATTACAAAAATTTCGTAACATAGAAATAATAATCGTACGTATACATACACACATACATATATATAGATATATAAGATAATCTAGAAAACCTATTAAGGAAGGGAATCCTCAATACAATTGAATAACAACATTTATCTTCCTATTCTAACAGAAACTATATATGGTTTTAAATTTTGATGGAATAAAAAATGTAAGAGGATAACATAATGTAGCAAATGGTTTGTAGCTCAATTAGAGCATTAAGGGTCTATTCTCGCAAACACACGCTCTATAGTGAATCAAATGTCTATTGTTAATTTGAGCATTAAAGTCTGACATAGCTTCTTTGAACGTGTATATATAATAAGCCTCTACTCTCGCAAATACACGCTCTATATTAAATCAAAGGTCTATTGCTAATTTGAGCATTAAAGTTTTGTCATAGAGGAGAATGATTGCTACAAAGGCATGAAGGTTTCATCATCTTCGATCTCTACAGGGACATGTGCACTATTTTTATTTTTATTTTTATTTTTGTTCAAACATGTGCACTATTTTAAAGTCTCACATAGCTTCTTCTTCATCTGCTTCGTACCTTATAATTTCTCCAACGGTAGGGTATTAATAGTGGGTCCAGAGCTTTGGCCCACTGATATCCACCGTGGCTCTAATCATGGACAACATCAATTGCAAAAAGAGTGGGCCCATTTGATCGTATGGCCACATATTTGTCCAAGCCCAACAATTAATCTCAGTCTCAAGTCTCAATTCTTGTAGTGGAGTGGTCCCAATTTTTCAACCTTATACGATATGATAATGATCTGACATATTTCACCATGTGGCTGAAGATGAACAAAACGACTCCGAGCGGGCCATTTGTGTGTGGATTGTGTTCCTTCTTTTGAACGAAACTACACTTTGCTTTTCATCTGAGAGGATAGTCATAATTTGGACAGGAAAACACGTAGGATATATACAATCGTCCACAATTATTAGGGTCTCACATTAATAAATAAATTTACCACCTTCGATTTGAAGGACTTTGTTGCGATATGCTCGCCTTCTAAGTCAAATCAAGATTCTTGTTTGCTTTCATATATACGCAATTGGATAGATGGTCAACAAGTTCAAGTTCACAAATTCCTCGATTGTTTCACGGATTCTTAATGGCTAGATGCGATGAGTTCTATGATAAATTTAATCGACCTAACATGGTTCTTCATCAACATCACCGATATTGTTCCAACTTAAGCACATATTACTAGGTACTGAATTTTGTCATACTCAATTATATTTGAGGTGGATACTCTCGTGATCATATTCTCCAACATTCCACAACTGTGAGGCTTCGGTTTGTGGTGATAGTCGTGGTTTAAGGTTAAGAGTTAATTTAAGGTTTCGGTTATGTGTTGTATGAGTTTGGCTTTAGGGTCATGCTTACATGCGGAGAGTTTTTCTTTATGAGATTAATTTTTTTACCGTTAAAATCCTTGATTTTTGTCAACGTTTTTAATATACTGTTAAAGTTTATCTAATGAATATAGTTTTATGTAAAAAAAATGTCATTTTAACTATATAAGAAAAAATGTCATTTTAACTATGTAAGAAAAAATGTCATTTTAACTATGTAAAAAAAATGTCACTTTGGAGTAGGGTGAGACGAGGTTGAAAGGTAATTAAAATATATAAGAAGAAAAAATCCGCCAAATGTTAAATTATTGATTGATCTGCACAACATTATTAGTAATTTAGAATTGCATAATACTAGTGGGTGAGTCTGTCATGATTGCATCACGTAATCTTGCAGTTTCCTGTTTAAATATAACTTCTCATGATTGAAAGAAAATGATTATATTTCTTTAACAACAGTGTCACATTATCTACGATTCTACTATATAAATTTCATGATCAAAATAGTTCTATCACTGTGTATTATCATCTAAAAATCATTTTTATAAAACTTCTTTTAATAGAGAAACCGTTTAGTCATCCTTATGTGTCGATAGTCACATTAATAAATAGATCTTCTTCACGAACTATTAATTTGTTTGATTTGTATAAATAACTAAACAATCTCCAAACAGAATTATTTCTTGTGAGATGACCTATAGATAAAGATAAGTATCAAATGAACAGTTCTATGACAGTTTACACAAAAAATAATGACTTTTTAGCAAAATGGTTCATGAGATTAATATAATTCCTCACTTTGGTCTCTAAGATTTAAAATTGACAGAACTGGTCCTTGAGTTTGTTCACCACCAATCATTTTAGTCATTACATGAAAATCTCCATTAAATAAGGAGAAAATGACAAAAATACCTTTAATTTTGTCAAATCATTTTGTTTTATTGTTTATTAAATTGAGAATATTTGTGTCACTTTGGTCCTTATTTAACAGAGATTTGTTCACCAAAATAATTAATAATGGACAAACTCAATGACCACGTCTATTGATTTCAAATCTCAAGGACCAAAGTGAGGAGTTATGTTAATTTTCGAGATCATGTTAACTAAAATGCCAAAATAATATTAGATCTTATTAAAGAATCAATAATTCATTCCATGCAAAGAGTAAAAAACGCTGTCCTAAAACAATACCAACTGGCAGCTTATCAACCATCAAGCAAAAGCTTTATGTTAGCCATGTCATGATCAACAGATCAAGTTAGAGGACACATCTCACCTCTGAAGAAGGAGCCAAACGATTGATGTCAAAGATAACTTAGGCACGCACTGTTTCACTCATTCCATCTCATTGTGATATTATCCACTGCTTCAGACTTATGTAGTATTCCTCCAAATTTGAAAACATAACTTTACAAAGAAAAAAAAACGTGGATAGCAAGAATTCAAATTTGAGATCTTTTCGATTTTAGAAGAGTTGGTTTTAGGATACAACTATTCATCACATATCCTCTTTTTACCTTTTACATGTAAATTTTTATCCACTTTTTATTCCATCTAAAGTCGAAATTTGAGACAGATGTGTGAAATGTAAAGATGGTACGTCAATAGCACCACCCATAGTTTCATTGGCATGTTGCAATAATATACAAAAAAAAATTTAAGAAAGAGCTATAACGTCCGATTCTTACCAAATGCGCGAATTTAAACCACATTATTGCTACACAATTATGAAAATTAACTCATTCTCTCACTCTTAATGTAGATAATATTATTTGTTTAAAAAAATGATACGTACTTTTGTTGAGAAAGATGATTTTATCCTTATATTTTTTTTATTAATTTTAATATCAAATTATATAAATTAAACGAAAATAACGAACACTGTGAATCAAGACTCCCGAAAAGATAAACATAGTGCCTGTTTGCATCGTTGCGAAAAAGAAGAGAGATACCTTGTCAATTCATACTCAGCCAGTGAAGTCATAAGAGTGGTCCCATTTTAGTGATTTGGTTGAAGGCTTCAAGATGGAAGAGAAGAGTAGCAATTCTGCTGATATGGATTATAACTAATTCATGCGTCAGTCACACATCAGCTATTCTATGATTCGGAAGGTTTTTTTTTTTTTTTGAAAGACTATTTGGAAGGTTTTTAATCAAACCAAAATAAAGAGTTTTTATCACGCTCGAAAAAGAATTATCATAAATAGAAATAAGTGGCTAATCAGATAGTAGGTTAAGATTTAACTTTCAAGCGACTACAGAAGTGCTCTTCTAAGGTTCTCAATACGAGGACTTATGAGGCCATTAGATTGATGTAAGGATGGATTAACCTATAAGCTTAACGTATTCTTGTTTTACCTTAACAAAATATATACGGCAAATCAATTAAATTAACAAAAAATTAAAAATGATCTCTTCCTGCAATTCGTCTCGTCTTCTTCCCAGCTGCTATCCTCCTAAAATTTGAATTCTCTTTCAAGATTTGTAATCAAATTGTGCCCTAATGGCTTTGCAATCATAAGAAGGAGAGGGTGATGCACATCAACTCAACACAATCATCCTTTGGCTACTTAAATTAGACCAAAGAGGCACATCAGACGTGGTGGTGGCCACTGTTTGATGTGAATTCACTGCAAAATGGATGGCAAAATACAGGATTGCCTCCAATAAACTTAAGGCTTTTGATAATGTCTGCAAGGCCGTTCGTTTAGACCCGTCGGCAATGGTGGTTCGAAATCTGAAACATGAGAGAAATCTGGGGAAAGACCTCTCTGCCAACTGGAAGGAATTTTCACCAGTGAACTTTCTTTTTTTTGTTCTTTATTTAATCTGTTTGATATATTGTTATGGTATAACGAAGATAATTTAAGCTTAATGGTTAATTTTTCATTAGATCAATTTAATGGCTAAGATGAAAGAGGTTCTCAAAATGATGACCTTAGGAGAGCACCACTCTACACGACTAGGTGAATATGCAGGGCTTAGGCGGAGCCTAAGCGAACTGAGTGGATTTAAATAAATTTATTATATATGGTATAAATAAGTGTTTATTTATACCCAAGAAACACACATAATTATATTGAGACACATAGCTTGCATAATAAAATGACATATAAATTATAAAGTATTAGAACATATTGAAAACATTGGGAACAAGCATATATTAAGTGTTTCATTTAACAAGTCTTTTACATTTTATTGAAAAAATAAAATGCAAAATGAAAGTTACCGATTTTTTTTCTAAGTAAGAGTCACGATCTAGGCGGATTTAGGCGGGCTAGGTAAACGCTTAAGCTGGTCTAGGGGCACTTTCTTGATTTTCAAAAGCCTACGTACAATCAAGGCAATGACCAACCATCTAGCGCCTAGGCGGAACTAGACGGAAATTTTTAGAACAGTGACTAAATTTGAGAAATCTCATCTTTCTAGTTGACAAGCAATGTGTTCATCTATTTTACAAATATACACTAGAATGGTGCTTAGAAAATAACGATGATGAATGTTGTTGCTTCTGATAGTTACTAAATTAACTATACTTTATTAAGTAGAAATTATTTTTTTTGTTGGCATTCTGAATCGCACCCCCTCATAAAAAATAGTGACTAAATGAATTATAATTTTATAATAATCCTACTCATATGTTGTCATCTTATGCTTGTCGATACAAGTATATGCATGCTCACTACGGGTGCAAGTTGGATGGGAATACATGATTATGACTGAATTTGAATTAAAAAGTTTTAAAATATTTCGTCAAATTCAAATTCGAAATCAAAATTTTTAAATTCAAAAAAAAAAAAGAAGAACTGAATTAGATAGGAATTGAAATGTATTTGAATATTTCTCGAAATTGATACTCTGATACTCAGTTTTTTTTTTTACTTTTTGGATTGGAATTTGAAACATGTATTTTCAATCCGATCTGGCAAAAATTTAGGCCTAGTGAGGAATAAGGAGAGAGAGACTTTATGTTAACATGGAAGTTAATGTGTTGACGTATTTTGAATAAAAATACAATATTCATAGATAAGAAAGAAAATCATTGATACGTTCGTGATCAGCTACCCTGTATTAAATTTTTTCTTTACGTCCAAATAAACAGTTATTTAGACGACATATTATCAAGTAGTAAGAGATTTGGACAACACTGGTAAGAAATGCAACACAAAACATAGATAAAGAAATTTAAAATGACTAAATACATTGCTTTTAAATAAATTTATAAACTATAAGATGAGTCATTCAAAAACCTTTGTTTAGTGGCTTTTATAATGCTCATGCAATATATTTTCAATCATGCTGTCTAATATTTTTTTTATTACTTTAGCACAAATCGTTTGGTACTTAAAATTTGTCATCCAAACATAAAACAAGGTTACACAATTTTTTTTTGTGAGGCACGTAAATAATTAAATAATGTTTATATCAATATAAAAAAGATAACTAATGCATAAGGAATGTCACAGCTATTACAAAGTGATCAAGAGAACAAGATTTCAAATAACGCAAAAATTGGTAAAACTAAAGAGGTTATAACGATAACCATCACAGATGATTTAGTAATTGAGAATGAATTTCAATCCTAAATTCTACATGACATGTTCTGTGTTCGATTCTCGATGCTGATGAATCGCACGATGATGATCAGAAAATGCTGAAATACTTCTATGAATTTTCTCGACCCTCAAAAAAGTAGATTACAGAGAGGAAGCCACGCGCTAGTCTCATTTTAAAAAAGAAAAAGAAAAAAAAAATGAAAAAGAAGCCATGATGGTAAAGCCAGAAAACCACTCCTTCGTCCTATAAGTAAAAGACTCCGCACATGAAGGATACACGCAGAATTTTTGTCAGAGCTGAGTCAGACCCAAAAGAAAAGCTGAAATCCCAACATACAAAGCCAAGTGCGCAGGAGGAGACACACCCTCAAATGAAGCTTCAGCAATGGCGTTAATGGCAACCAGAACAAACTTCTTTAGGCTCCTCACAACAAAAGCGCCAATTTTGGGATCTGGGTCTTACTCCAATGGCCTCAAGCGACCGGTTCGGGTTGACCGGGGCGGTGGAGCCGGGTTGACGTTGCCGTATTCCACCTCTGCGTTGGCGCAGCAGCCAGAGTCCGGGATCATTGGGTCGATGCCGCCGCACATGGGGTTGGAGATATTGGGTGTGAAAGATTACGAAGATTATAGGAGGTCTTTGTATGGTGAAATCACTCACAAGGCTTTGCTTGTTGATGCTGTTGGTACCCTTGTTATTCCTTCCCAGCCAATGGCTCAGGTCCTCTCTCTCTCTCTAACGCTTTACATGCACACTCACATTTTCATTTCTCAATTTTTCTATCTATGCATGTAAATTGTAATGAACCTTCAGGTTTCTGGGTTTGTATGTATGTGAATTGAACTTTTGGGTTTCTGGGTTTGTGTATAACTACATAAAAGTTCTTGGATCTTTTGTCCCTTCTTATTTTTTTCTTTCTTTCATTTTCCGTTTTGGTGTTTTGGGTTATGTTCATACATAAATGGTAAAAGTCCAAGAACTTCTTGTGCATATTTCAATCGTGGGAGTATAGATAATAGATATTGATTATTTATGCACGTATTGAATTTCTGGGTTTTGTGTGATAGAAATGGATTCCTGGGAATTTTCCTTTTAAAATTACATTTTGGTTGCTGTTTGTAGCTTTTGCAGGTTTTGGGATTTCAACTTTTTCTTGCGTGATTATCTGTCTTTATGACTGCTGATATATTGAATATTTTTCTATTTACATAGATATATAGGAAGATAGGCGAGAAATATGGAGTGGAGTACTCAGAGGCCGAGATTTTAAACAGATACAGAAGAGCTTACGAGCAGCCTTGGGGAAGATCTCGTCTCAGGTCTCTTTCCATCTTCATTTTCAATGTTTCTATTTCCCCTTGCATACTGGGGTACATATGGTTTTTGCTAATCCATTTGCTATCGTTAAAGTGTCCATTTGCTATCGTTAAAGTGTAACTTTTAAATCTTTAGTTTTTGATTCGTTGGCATTTTATGGGATTGAAAATGTTTACATCAATTTTTGCCTTTAATAGCTATTATTTGGCATTTTGGAAGCTGGCTGGGAAGCTAATTCATAGCCTTTGTGTTCTAAAGTTTATCGGTAGAGATTTGATGCTGCATGCAATCAACTCACTTCGTTTTTCATAACCGAGTATTGACTGGAAAAGATCTAACAATCTAATGGTCTTGTGGCTCCTTATTGTATTTTTGGAAATATATTGACAGTCCCCTAAAGTTTAGAATAGAGTTTTCCCCCGTCTAGCCATTGTGTTTTCATGGGGTTGGTCAAGTAGAAGTGAATCCTTTCTTTCTGTTTCTTTTCAGTGTCCCCCTTAATCTCATTCATTAAATACAGAAGTTTAGCGGTAATCCTGCCATGTTTGGAGTGAATTCTCTTATTTTCTCTTTTATCTTTAAAGTGTGTGTTTCCTCTTTTTCGTTGTAGATATGTAAATGATGGGAGACCCTTCTGGCAATACATAGTCAGTTCTTCCACCGGCTGTTCAGATTCTCAGTACTTTGAAGAGCTTTATAACTACTATACGACTGACAAGGTTGGGTAATTTTAAGTACCATTTTCTGTGTAGCATTATATAGGTGTGAAGTGGGTTATAATATATTTCTGTGTTTTCTCATAGGCTTGGCACCTCTGTGATCCTGATGCTGAGAGAGTTTTTAAAGCTCTGAGGAAAGCAGGTGTCAAAGTAGCTGTTGTGTCAAATTTTGATACCCGATTAAGACCTCTTTTACATGCTTTACATTGCGAAAAATGGTTTGATGCAATAGCAGTGTCAGCTGAAGTAAGTGAATTGCTTAGTATTTTTCTGCAGTATGCATGTCTTTGCGTCGTTCTCTCTCTCTCTCTCTCTCACACACACACGCATACAACACACAGGCGCAAATTCTAGAATCTTCTGCAGTAAGCATGTTTCTTGAATTAGGTGATTGGTTGTCCATATTATCCATCTTTCAGAAACTAAGAAGTTGAGTCCAACATAATTAGTCTTTATTTTGCAGTAATTACGAAAGAAGGTGATACTGTCCTTGTTTAACTCCCACCTGAGAAATCGATATTTGTATATACACACACAAAAAGATTTTCAAAAAAAAATTGTTTTTTTTTCTTCTCCACATAATCCGTTGGTCTGATGACAAAATAGCTCTGTTGTTGGTATTGTTGTGTCATTGCTGATGCTAAGATTATTTCATATGAACAGGTTGAAGCAGAGAAGCCAAATCCAACAATATTTCTTAAGGCTTGTGAATTATTGGGAGTAAAACCTGAGGATGCTGTGCACGTAGGTGATGATCGTAGGAATGATATATGGGGTGCTAGAGATGCCGGCTGTGATGCTTGGCTTTGGGGAAGTGATGTTCACTCCTTCAAGGAGGTATGTCCCCGTCACATGTCTTTTTATGCAGAGGAAATTTTAGGCCTGGATGTTATGCTGTATAATTTAGTCTCTACATGTATTTTATGCGTATCTTTCTAATCACCCAAAAATTGCACGTAATTCACTTTGCGTAAACTAATTACTTTTACGGTGCTGATGCAGGTGGCTCAGAGGGTAGGGGTCCATGTTTAACATGATGTCGTATTATTATGCGACCTGAACGATGCTCGCTCTGCACAGGTTTTTATTTAGCTTCTTCAATGCGGGTGTTGTGTGTAATGTGCTTTTGTTGTAATATGTATTAGAGGGACGTGAAACCTAAGGACGAAAATAATGCAAGACATTTTTGTCTTCTTTTTCGTGGAAAATGGAAAGTTCTGTACTTGTAGTTATCCTGCAGAAGTTTCGATTTCGTGCTAATTTAAAGTTTAACAAAATGGTAAGTAACTGTTGCATCAAATTCTGATGGTGCTAGAGACCACACTGATATCTGAAACTTAACAGTACAAGTAAACTAGGGGTTATGTTTCCAGATTGGAGCCCACAACATTTGGTGCACCCCCACAGCCCCAGTGTAAGCAACCAATATGTGATGAGAGAAAATTACTGATGTACTGCTAAGGTGACATGGAATTGTATACCTGATGTTACTGCTTGGAGTGGAGACGGGAGAGAGTCTCGCGTTTGTTAGGGTTTACCTGGGTTTTTCGAACGGGAAATGGTGAAATGAAAGACGGGACGGGGTGGTGTGGGGTGGTGGTGGTGGTGGTTTCTTGTGGTTTTGTGGTGGCTTGTTTGGTGAGAAGCTCACACAGGAGGTTGGTAGTATTGGTTCACAAAGCACAGAATCAGAAACTACTACTCCCAGCTCAACACCAGTGAGGTTGAAGAGTTTGACTGACCTATATGCAAAGTGTCACATGATTATCAATAAGTGGACTGCCTTGGCAGCTTTAAAAAGGTTGGAAATTATGCCGCCAGCGTATTTTTTATTCAATCAAATAAGGGTTCTTTCTTCCTTTCCTTTTCTTTTTTTGAAACATTGGAAGGAGTAGGATACACTTATTTTGATCCTAACTCATAACTCCGCCTCAACTCGCCACGTTAACTGACCAGAACGACTTATGTATTTCACATCTTTCGACATAAAGAAACACATTGATCTTCTTCAATAAGTATAACTAGTTTGGGTGCAAAAACGTCAACCAAACCACTCAAAATGGAAGTGATTTTCCACACACCCCCTTTGCTTCCATGTATTTTTAGCATTTGAGTTGAATAGAAAGGATAATATAGGGACAAAAATAAAGATAAGTATGCAAAAGAAGAAAAATGGCATGCAAAACCCACTCAAAATTACGAATTTCGAGTAGACCAAGATTATAACTAGTTTCATCATAGACAAGGAAGATTGAATTTGAAACTTTCTAACATATAACTTCAAAAATTCATATTCCCTTTTAACATTAGATTCGTACAGGAAACAAAACCACCTCTGCTTACGCCGATTATACGCCCAAGGCTGTGATGGGGTATTCCAAATATCATAAAAGATTCCAAAACTGCAAGACCTCTACAAGGCAATGCTACTTGTTCCCTGGAAGAAGCTCTAAAGTTTAGAAAGGGGAGAAAAATACTCCTCTATCGTCCTCTGGTTTAACCAGATGAAGGTCCAGCTTGGGTTCTGCTCTTCTTGTAGTAACTCCCAAATCTTTGGGCAACCGCAGCATCATATGATGTATCCCATACCTGCAAATTCAGCCATTACATTAGCGGTCGTGATACACCATTGAAAAGCTGCCTTTCAAAAAGTGCAACGATAAACAAGATACAGAAAGACAGCTCACTTCCAGTTTCCCTTTTGAGCCTCCTATGGCCAGCAAAAAAGGGTTATCTTCTGCAAACGAAATAGAAAAGACAGCTCCCTGACAACATTCAGAGCAGAGTCCGACAATCAATCTCACATTAAACAGAAGAAACACAAGAATAACTCGTTGCATTAAAATGATGAACTATAATCAATCACTTACTGCTTTAGGATTCCTGGATGAAATGCATGAAGGTTGGTTGTTTGACAAATCCCAAAGCTTTACCTGTAACAAATGGTAGTGGATACATTACAAAACATTCCAATCTGCCAGGTATGCGAGTGGGCAGGTAGTGAGAAACACTTCATACCATTTTATCTGTGGATCCAGTTGCAAGAAGCTGGGAAGAAAAAGGAAAAAAAAAAACAAAGGCACAAAGGTGAGATTACACATAACTCGGCGATACAAAAAAGTACGCCAAATTGAGGAGAAAAAAAAAAGGACTGTACATTAGGTGCTGCAGGGCTATATGAGATTGAGCAAACAGCTTTGTCATGTGCATGAAGAGTAAAACTCGGTTTAGACTCGGAAGTAGGAGCAGATGTCGCAGCCCGAATATCAAAACCTTTGATTGTGCCGTCTTCTAGGCTCACCTGGATGGATTTACAAAATGTAACGATCAATAAAGGATAATTCTCATTTAGCCAGAGAGCAACTGTTTCCACATATTAACAAATAACACAAAAAAGGATAAACAAAAAGCAAACACTTTGTGATAAGTACGAAAAAAGACTGTCTTAAGAGCCAAGGTACACACCACAAATGAATGCTCAGTGTGTGGATCCCATGCTAAGCTTTCTACATCAGCTGTGACTGTCCACTTATACCCGGAATGTGATGGCACCCTCCCATCTTTCTGGAATGAATAACAATTGTAAATGCACAAGTCAAATAAATTTTCAAACAAATAAGTTTCTTACGATCGCTTAAGTTTGTAGGATAAAAAATAAATGCCAACAGAGTAACATTTGTAAAACATTAAATACCAAGACTACTGTATGATCAAAAGAACCACTGAGAAGAACTTGCGGCGAAAAATGATTCCATGCAACTGCCTGAACCTGTAAAAATAGTATGAAGATGGTTAATGAAAAAAAAATTGAAAGGAAAAGTAACTCCTTAAAATGAAGATCTCAGGATTGCATTTGTTCTATAGCATGTCATCGAAAATTTGATTTCAGGTTAGAGCATAGAAAATCAATCCTGTCTAAATTCTTGCCTTGTCTGTATGGTGCTCCATGGTAATATTACATTTTCCGGTAGCCACATCCCAAATCTTAACTTGTTTGTCAGCACTTGCACTAGCAAGTATATTTCTGTTTATAGGAAAAGACAAGATAGTTTATGAACCTTCCACCGAAGCAACAACAGGTAGTACAAAACTCTAGAAGAGTACAAACCTGTACTCCTTATTCCAAGCAAGCCCGAGAACTGAATCTCTGTGACTGTCTTCTTTGTATTTGATTGATACCTAATACAAAGGAAGTTTCAGAATTGGCAAAGAAAGTTAAAAAGAGTTGCACGATTATCAAAAGCCCAAACAGTGAAAGAATTGAGCATCGAACCTTCTTTCCTTTCTTTTTTTTCTTCTCAGCAATACCACCCAATATCACGCATGGTTGCACTTCATCAATCTGAAAAACAGTAAAAAATGTTAGAAATTACAATAACATTTTCATCAATTACCCACATAAACCTATGCAATGAGACTAGTATCCATGAACTACATACAATGTCAAGATCCCATATCTCAATGGAAGGTTCATCCATTAAACCAACAGCAATGAAGTTCCCTGTCAACATAGAAAACATTTAGACATCAATTAAATATAAAGGTAAAGCAAAGCCAAAACTGAAATTTGAAAAAAAAATTTATAAAAATTGCAATTGATATCAAGGAAAACAACCATTCACAATGTATAAGATAATCGTCATTAAACTTTACTGCAAGAGGGAGCTCATGGTAACAGAAATTTTGAGCGGAATAAATCTAATTTTAACAAGATTGTACTTGCCATCAAAGAAAAAAACAGTGAAAAAGAACTTATTAGAAGATACAATTCTTCTAAAAACAGATTCTAACTATAAATATAATTCACATATACGAGTAACCTCCGGATGTTTCAAACAAAAAGCACACGTAACACATGAAAAAAATATCTAAATTGTGAAAAAAAATATCTAAATTGTGATAAAAATGCAATTGATATCAAGGAAAACAACTATTCAAAATGCATAAGATAATCGTCATTAAACGTCACCATAAAAGAGAGCTCATGGTTACAGAAATTTGAGCAGAATAAATCTAATTTAAACAAGTTTGTACTTGCTATCAAAGAAAAAAACAGTGAAAACAGAACTTTATTAGAAGAAGATATTACAAATTTTTCTGAAAATAGAAGAAATTCTAACTATAAATATAGTTCACGTACATGAGTAACCTCCAGAAGTTTCAAACAAAATGCATACATAGCACATGAATCGCACCTTTGTCTCCACCTTTGAGAGGACAATCAAGCCATGCTGTGCAAAGGGGAAATGATGAAAGGATGATGTCATGGTGAACAAAAACATCTGCTTCACCATCTTCTGATTCAACATACAGCCATATCTGCTTGTACATAATTCAATTACGATCAGTGGAAAATAGACAAGAAAAAGGAAACAAATAATTTAAAAAACTATTACATGCCTCAAGCTGGCTGACTTCATCCTCATTGCGGGCGCAAACTATGACTGCATCACTTGGATTAATTGTCATGTCATCACTGTCTTCAGAATCCTCGTCCTTTGAGGAAATAAAAAAGGAGAATGAAAAACCAAGTTGCTCTCCTAGCCTCACAAAAGAAGGAAAGAAAACAAAAACAATGGTATAATTTATGTAGTAAAAAACTTACATCATCCTTTTCCTTCTTTAGATATGGATCCATATCATTACTTGGGTAGTAAAGGTCCCCAACCCCACTACTAAACACGTCAATGCCTGAGATGAGACATACGAAGATGCACTGTTAGCTATAAATCTTAATCAACACTCATGAGAAGAAGCATATGGTAAACTTAATCAAATTACTAGTCAGTAACTTCATCAATGCTTCAAATTCAACACTGCATAATACATCCATCTTAATTGAAGATAGTTGAGGTTCCACCATAAAACCAATTGGCAATATCAGAAGTAGCTCAATTACTTATAAGCACATGCAAGGTCCCTCCTTTCCCCGATGTGGGATTGATACGCTTAACATGCCCCCCTCACGTGTGGCGAGTTTTCAAGCCTAACATGTGGACAACGCAAATTGGGTGACATGGAGCACGTGTGGCCAGTTGAGCTTTACACGCGGGAACTTGCTCCGATACCATGAAGAAAGTTGAGGTTCCACCATAAAACCCATTAGCAATATGAGGAGTTACTTATAAGTACATGCAAGGTCCCTCCTTCCCCAACTTGGGATTGATATGTACTAACAAAACTTAATCAAATTACTAGTCAGTAACTTCAACAATGCTTCAAGGTCAACATTGCATAATACCTCCATTTTATTGACATGGTAAAACCATATGCACTAACAAAACCATCTAACTGTAAACTAAAGAAAAAGAAAATTTTACAGGTCTCACAAGACTTCAAGTTTATTGACGAAAAGAAAAAAAAAACACTATCAAGTTTAACTCTGAGCAACCGTTTGATTGCCCATCCAACATCTCCAGCTTAAGCAACATTGTAACTAACCCCCTCTTATGCTCCGAAAATGATTTCAAGAAAATAAATAATAAAGGGAATTACCATCATCCTCGTCGTCATAATGTTCCATGTCGAGTTCCCTCAATTCATCGGCTATGTCATCAAATTTGGCCCCTGGCTCGGTAACTTTAGGAGCTCTTCCGAGTGCTTTTGCCACCTCTAATGCTTGGGAGACTTGATCACCCTGCTTGGGGGTTTCAACATCCATTTCTCCATCATCGTCCTCACTTTCAGCGTCTCCACTGCAAAATCAACAACCCATCAAAACCATACAAGTCAGTGAGTCGAAAATCAACACCCGAACAGCCTAAAGCTTCATATCCCAATTCACAAACCACATTACACATACACTACACTGGAAATTCAACCCTTTCCCACTTGGTTCAAGAAATAAACCGCCAACCCTCCACCAAGTTTTTCACTATTTGGAGAAAAAAAATTACCCACCTAAAAAAATTACCCAATTCTTCATTTCAAAGAAAGTGAACATCGTTGACACAAAATTTGAACTACCACCAAACATCAATAAGTTGACAGCTCTGCAAAGCTCTGCAACAATGGCAGCTAAAGGAACATCAATGTTCCCGCAACCAGTACAGCACTCTACGACAGCAAAAACAAAGACATACAAAATAAAAAATGAGAAACGAGGCGAAGAAGTTTCACCTTTTCTCCAAGGCGCCGGTTTTAATCAGCTCTTCGATTTCCTCTTTGGTGGGCGGGTCGGCGACGGAGGGAACCGGATTCGAAACCCCTTTGGGCACCCACGAAATTGCTGATATCATTTTTTCTTCTTCTTCGAAACTGAGTTCGATTCAATCGCTGTGTTTTGGTGGAGGTTTAGGAGGTATAGGAAATTTGGGGGTGTAGCAAACTGTTTTCGGCTGCCTCTCGTTCGACTCGGTGAGAAGTAGGGCATGCAATAAAACTTCGTTTTCGCTTCTCTTTTCTGAGTAATTCCACATGCGACCCGGTGAGTTTCAGCGGTCGTTTCATTTTGATCCCCAAACTTTGTTTTTTCTTCCCGAGTTGCTCCCTAATTTAAAGACATGCTAATTAAGTACAAATGTACAATAGTGACGAGTCTGATACTAATTTATAATCAAACATGTTTTAAAAAACAGCATATCAAATATGGTGGGACCATAGACTTCGGACAAGTGGAGTGACGAGATCAGATCTCGAAGCTCGAAGCAACCCCTGAAACCCAAACTAGGATCATCATCATAAGGACTGTCAGAACATGTCATCTTCTAAGGTATTCATATTCATCAGAATATGAATACCTTAGAAGTCCTATCATGGACTCAATGGCTCATATCGGAACAAGCCCCCTAAAAGGACCAGTGATGCCACTACATCTTGTTGGGCTCTGAAATTGTAGGAGCATGCTTACTTCTCAAGACATGAAAATCTAATTCAATTGAGGATCAAAATGGTTTAGTATGAACATTACATTTATAGACCGAGTGGGAGAATGTTTGATTTCTTCCAATATAAATCAACCATAAGTGGTTTACAATGTAATAGGGATGTAATATTGGAGATTAATTTTGAGATTGTGATTTTATTTCCTTCGAATCAATCTTATATTTTGTGTCTTGGAATACATTTTGTTACAACCCGTCCCGAAATATGGAATATTTTATCCTCGATAGCGTGGAATTGACGATTTTGCCCTTAAGTGTCAGGTTGTGATTGTGTAATTGGGCTAAGAGAAATGGACCAATAATTTTAATTCCTAATTATTTGGACCCAATTGGAACT
>JAOTRO020000003.1:530401-545718 GCA_028566515.2 Pyracantha coccinea | reverse complement strand
GCTATTTTTATTTTCTTTGCTTGACAAATCCTACAAAACACAAAAACAAAGTAAATATCTCAAAAATATAAGGAACTTATAACTAAGAAAAGACAAGTGAATTTGATGTAAAATATATATAAATATGAGCTTATCACACAACCTCGAGCACGATGGTTGGCTTGTTATGACGGCCCTTGAATTGGCTAACCCAAGTAGTAGGACAATTCTTCCACTCCCAATGCATACAATCGAGACTTCGTATCATGCTAGGGAAGCCTCTTTTGTCTACCTTGCGCAGAAGTCTCTTCAAGTCTTCACGATTTGGCTTACAGAGGTATGTGGCTCTATATATGGCTTGAATTGCCTGACAGAAGCGCTTCAAGTTCTCAATAGCAGTACTATCCGCAAGTCGGCAATACTCGTTAGTTGAGTCTACAGAGCACCCATTAGCTAGCATCCGAAATGCAGAAGTGAGCTTCTAATGAAGTGATAGACTTTGTCGACCGACGACATCTATCTTCCTTGCAAAGTAGTGGTCATGATTGACAACTATGTTCAATATGATATAAAAAAACTCTCTCATCATTCGAAACCGCCTTCGAAAATCATGAGCAGGAAATCTCGAACCCTCGATGAAATAATCTTTCTTCATTCAGTCATGACACTCTTCTTTATAATGCTGCACAAATGAACGTCCCGTGACAGAACCACGATAGCTAGTTTCGGCATGGTGCTCATATTGCATAAGCGAGTTTGCAAGTTCAGCTTCTGCGTTGATCATTTATGTATCCTCAATGTCAAGGCTTGCTTGGTATTGTGACATCTGCATTGCCCTGCTACGCCTTCTTCTATCACTCATTGATGAGATATTGAAGATTTTTAGGAAACAAAAACACTTTGAAAGTTGAAAGATTGGTGAATATAGAAGATGATTGAAGGTTGAAAGATTGTGTGATCAACTGATATTCAACCTGTGTTTATATAGAGAATGATTGATGAAAGTTGAAAGATTGGTGAAAGTTGAAAGTTTGGTGAAAGTTAACCGATTGGTGAAAGTTGAAGGCTTGCTTTGTATGTATTTTGTATGTGTTTCGTGTGTGTCATGTGTTTCACATGTGTTCTGTGTGATTCATCTTTATCATATGTTTTGTATGTCATTCACATCTGTACGTGCTTCACATGTGTTTTGTATGTGCTTCACATATGTTCTGTGTGTCTTGTGTGTTTTTTATATTTTGTGTTTATACATCACTATCATGATTTTTTCATAATCTTCCATAGTGTTTCATGTATCAATTTAGTGATTTTTCAATATTTATCAGAATTTAAATATTTTTAGATTAAAATGTTCATAAAATTAATTTACGATAATCTACATAATTTTTTTAAAAAGTAAATTTAAGAAAGAAATTAGCTTAAATTCATTTTTTAATAATCTGGGCTAAAATTTTAGGTCAAAGAGGTTGGAGCAGAAAACTTGTTTCTGGACTAAAAACTAAATTTTGCTGGCTAAAAAATTTAGTTTTTAGCCCAAGGATGGAAATGGTCTTGCTAGCTCAGTCACTTGTTCTAAGTTCTTAGTTGTAATTATTTTTTTCTTTTTAACATGCCAGTGTTTCTGTAATTTTACTTTTAATCCAAGCGATTTTCAAAACATGAAGGTTCGAACTCCAGTGCACAGGAGAATAGATCCACTCTAACCAATATGACTCAATGAGCTCGAACCCAACACTTTGTTCAGAATGTTCTTTTAAAAATCTTACAAATAAAAAGCTGGCAAAACCGCAAAAAACTTGCCCACGCCCGTTTCATTTTTGCTATATCATGTGAGAGGCACGTGAGCTTATATGTGAAATACCCCGTTTCATGAAACGAGTGTCGGCAAGTTTTTTGGGCAAACCATCCTACGATTCCTACCTGCCCATATAAAAGATGATAAAAGTTAACAAGCATATATGCTCATAATGCAGTAACAAGAGAGTTGCAAGCATTTCAATGAGATGCCAATTTTTCCAATCCCATGCTATAACACAATCGATCATGTCATTAATGTCAACCTTTTAACAAGCTACAATCTCGATCATGCCTTAATATGCACATAATGTACAGCCCTATTGGCAAAAGGGAAAAGTGAAAAACCAGAGGGACGATTATGTCGCCATAAAAGGAAAATCAACCTACTTAGGCGCTGAAATCTCGACATGAGGAGGAGAAGGGAGCATGTGTTAAGAATCTGAGTGGCTGTTTGATTTGCGCAATACTTCCTTCAGAACTGCGGCTATTCTATTTGCCATATGGTGTTCTAGGAACCTTTCTTTGACCCTTTCGTAGCCTCTCTTCCCCATCGTAAGCCTCCTCTCTACGTGAGTGGCGAGTTTTACCATATTATTCGCGAGAGGAGTGATCCCTGCTTTCCCAACAGGATGCAGCAAACCTGTCGTTCTGTTCACTATAATCTCCGTGGTGCCACCTGCCGCTGTTCCCTGATAAATATTTTATTTGAAAGAAGAAAAAAAAAAGACAATGAAATGGGTCAACAAGATAGGCAGCATCAATATTAGATATTACGCGAAATGAAAAGGAGGAAGGTTCATTACCAATACTGGCAGCTGAAATGCCATGGCTTCAATAGTTATCCTACCAAAGCATTCTCCCCGTGCCTGTACGGAATGAAAAAAAAAATACAAGATGAAAGCGGATATTTTAATAAAATTTATGTAATTCCAACCACATTAGGGTCAAACTTGAAAAAGAATAATCTGAACACCCATTTGTATGTATCTTATTCTTTTATTCGTTGGCTAGTTGGGAATTCTATATGCATCAGAACAAGATAGAATAACACAATAATAAAAGAAAAATGCTTATAATACCTGCGAATTTTGAATAAGGACATCAATTGCAGCCAGATACGGAGCTACAGTCAGAGTTTTGTCTACAAAATGAACACGATCTTGAATTTTCTTCATCGCTACAAAGTTACGTAATTCATGCTCGAACTTGGTATGAGCAGTCATGTCACTCCCCACAATTACAGCATGCATTTTTGGCAGTTGCAGCTTCTTCTCTTGGATCAGTCGCAGGCTTTCATAGAAGGAACGCAAAAACAAATCCTGGCCTTTTCCGCGCGAAACACCTATAGACATGAAGTGTAATTTAGTGCTCACAATGTATGCATAAACTAACCTGAACATTACTTTTTATTTGTCATATCCCCACAGAAATTAACACAAATTTCACAAGCATACTAGAAACAAGATAAAGATAAAAATAAACAAACTGGTAAATTCATGGTGAATCATTATAACCAAATTCAATCAAACCATCAAAACAGACCAAAATACATACTGTTAATGATGGCAAATACTAGTTCTTCACTTCGAACTCCAAGAGACTCCCGGACATGCTCACGCAAAACCCGCTTTGCTACATTGTCCTCAGCAACTTCCATAAGTTCCTTGCTGTTTCCAAGGTGAACAACAAAGGTCTCGGGCATTTTGATACTGCAGAGAGAAAATGAATGCAACAGTAAACCAAATATTGATATAAAAAAGAAAAAGGAAGAATATTTGAAGCCTACCCCAAACGCTCTCGAGTCCTATTCTCCCAATATTCTGCTGTTACATGTGAATCTATCATAGAACCTGCAACAACTGGGAGGTGCTTAACATAATCCAATTTGAAGTAATGGCCACGCATTTCATGAATCCACCACAACACTTTTGGGAGAACACGGGGAACATTTTCCCTAAGAACAACCTCCAACCATTTCCCAGAAACTGCAGTGTTCAATACAACCAAATCAGCTTTGAGAGCTGTATTTACAGTTTCTTGGCCATTTTCAGAGAGGACCTAGAGATGTATAGAAGCAGCATTAGTAACATGGAGAAGTTACAGAGAAATCTAACCTATCAGAAACAGGAAATGACACACAGAGAAGACCAAGCCAGACAAGGCCACAGTATAGATCAAATCAGATAGGAAGCTAGATTTACTTAGCATAGTTTCCTTAGCAAGTGGCCAATATAGTACGGTTGGACAACTGAATGCTTCCAAATCATGAAATATTGAGATAATACTACGTAGAACAAAGACAACAACTAGAGCGCAAAAGAAGACGTCCAAACTAATCTCTTAAAATGTTAAAAAGTGAAATTTGTACCTGCACTCCTCGGTCCAACATCTTATGCTCCAAACTGTACGTTGCTGCATCTGTATCTGACGATTTCATGGTTGTAACCCAATAAACTTCAGTGCCGACACCTCTCAATAAAAATGCTAGCTCCATCAACAACAAAGGTCCACCTGGAAGAATGTTCAATATATCATCCCCTCAGTAGAGTTTGTAAGATATAAAGAGCAGAAATTGGTTGGATAAAATATACTCTTCAACAAGATATCTGGTTAAGGAGGAAGATAGCTTTCATCAGTTGTGGTACTACTCCATTTATTTCAATATGCCGACGAGTGCAAGTAAATATAACAAAAAGAACGCATCAACATTAGTAAAAGTTAGTCTGTTGACGCCTGCAAGAATATTGACTCAATAAGTTCTCAAACCAAGGACAGAAGTTTCTCAACTGAAAAAAAAGAGCATTCTTCAAATAACAAATTGTATTACAAAATGCATGACGGCTCAAGAACAAGATTATCCCAATAAATAGGTTAATGTTCAAAAGACGACAAATATTTTCAAGTTGAGTAGTAATATTTTCAAATGACACATCAGTACACAGAATGGACAAATAATTCATGCAACCCTGCTTATCAGGTTATTGAATTAATTAAGTTACAAAAATACATGAATAGTAGAACAATACAGATGCCGTCTTATAAGAATCAACAACCGCAGAGAAAGTAACGTACTCAGTTCTTCCATTCTATAATCTTGACATCACATAAATCCCAAACGAAATCATTGATTAAACTCGAACAAAATGGAAAGGCATGATGCAACTGCACCAGGCCATGTTTCGAAATTCACAAACAAATTAAACTCAACTGAGATGAAAATATATCAAACAGCATTAACACACTAAGGAACAAGCTACCTCTCCATAAATACTGGAATAAAACAGGAAATTTAAAAGTAATGAGGCACAGGAAAGGACTTATTGTTAAATGGGTTATCGAAAACCATCTAATAGTTCGAAAACCAGTTAATGCTCACAGATTCCACTGATACAAGTGATGTTTTTCATCTAAAGCTCCTAACTTTCTATGTTTGTATAATCTAATGTAATTAAAAACTTAACACAACTAATTAAGCTAATCGCTAAGCTGCTGCAGCTGTAATCAATAACTTTACACACAATTAATATAAAAAATGCACTAAATTCATAAAAAATAATAACAATATAATGGAGACAGAGACATTACCAGAAAGAGAAAGCTCGTGGGAGACCAAGAGCACGAGCTTGGACTTCATGAAGCTGAGGGGGCTAGGACTGGTCCCCATGGGCGCCCCCAGCGGAACCCTCTTATCGATGACGTCGAGGCCGCCGCGATCGCAGGTGTCAAACGCGGCTCTGATGAAGAAGGCGATCAAGGTAGAGAGGGAGAGCATGACGAGTAAAGCCAGAAGCCACCGCTTCTGCGCCGCGACCCACCCGACGGAATGCTTGGCCATTTCTAGGGTTTGAAAGTTCCGTCACAGCGAGTCCCGGCGGCATAGTTCTAGGGTTTGGGTTTTCCACTGCGGCCGGTGGGGTTCGTACATTTGGCTCTCTGCGATTGAAGATGCAGTTTCAAGGTTTTTGTCGAAGCTTCGATGGATTTTGGCGCTCAAATTTGTGAAATTAATGGGAAAGTTTGAAGCTTCAATCGTAATTCTTCTGTTCGATTGTGTTTCTTTACAGAGAATCGGAGCGCGGAGCTCGAGGTTGAGAGGTGCTGCTTCTCTCTATGTGGGAGTGCTTGGAGGCCTTTTTGTTTTTGTTTTTAGGAATTTCCAATGCTTTTTTGCTTTTTTGCTTTTTGTTTTAGGAATTTGGGGAAAAATATAATATGGAATGGAATTTTGGAATATGGTTTATTGTGGCTTTTTCTTTTTTGGGTTGTTTTTTTCCTTTTGCCCTTTTCTTCCAATTTTTAACACTTGTTTGTTGTTGTCATAAATTTTCACTTTTCTCTTTTTTCTTCTTTTACTTTTGGAAAATTTCTCGACCCTTTATTTGGTATGCAGAGTAGTTGGAGCAACTCCACCTCTTTCAATTGCCCTTGCAATTGAGTGATTCAATCCTCCCACTCCAACAAAAACAGCTCCAGCCTACCCAAATCAGTGGGGTTATTCAGCGGGCCCAACCCCGCCCCCCGGGGGACCTAACTATCGGGCCATTCTCGCGCGCTTATTCGTTTGAAACGATATGACGTCAGCCACGTTTTTTATATTTTTTGCATCAGGCGCGTGCAGTTCACGCACGAGTTCAGACGTTTGGCCCAACCAAAAGCAGGTAGTGAGGCCCGCTTGCAGACACCCTCACACTCGTTTGAGAGGGGCGACGTTGGATGTTTAGGGCCGTTGGATTTCCAACTGCTACATTTTTAGGCCGTTGGATTTCTAACAATACTTTTTTTTTAATTTAACATAATTTTATTATATACATTTTAAAATAATCATGCAAAAAAATAAATTAATCACGTTAGAGACATGGTTTAGTTATCAAATATGTATTAAACAAATCAATGATAAGTTACAATAAAAGTCGTTGCCATAGACCGTCATTTATGAAGACGAAGTGACCTTTAATTGGATTGATTATTTTGCACATATAACTTTAAATGGTGATTAAGTAGTTGAGTGTCACTGACATTGACATAATTACTTTTGTATATAACAATTATATGGGAAATAAAAACAAAAGTTAGTCTCATACAATATCATGAATTTAGCTCTTAATTTTGAATAACACTCATCACCAATTCACCTTTTACCCATTATATCCTCGCGTTATTTTCAAACGTTTTAAGCTTGCTCATCTACTATTATATAAAATAAGTTGAACGAAAATTTGAAGTTTAATTCCTCCACAGTTCAACTCATCGTCAATTCTTTATAGTAAAATGTAGTGTTAAATATTTGTTGAGGCAATCACTACATATTGCACCAACTTTGAATATTTGATCTCAATTTGCTGAAGATGAACGGCTAAAATATCAAGACCCCCTCTTATATTGAATGTCATGGAAGCTGAGTACCGAAAATGTGTGAAGTTACCGAAACAGAATATGTATCACCTAATTATCCAACACATGCAATGTTTACGATGACATGACTCAATTAGGATATGAAAAGTCTCACCGCGAGTTTAGGTATGGGATGAGTCGTTTAACATCTCCTTCCCCTAACCCAGAAAAGAAAAAGTAGTCTCCATCAATCTGACCTATAGAGTGTATTTTGCAGCTTTGGGACCGAACAGAGACATGTAACCCTTTCTATGGCTGCAATATTGCTTCCTTTTCGACTTTGGTGCAAAGATCTAATATTAAGGTGCTCGGCTTCCGTACACTTTGATGCATGCAAAACCATTTATAAGTAAATAAAATGGTCGAATTATCTGTCCTCAGTTTGATTAAATATTTGCAGGTCTTACCAGAAAATGGCCTGGATGTTAAGTTATCAGGGTCAGGAGCAACTGGGAGCCCCCCTCCAACTTTGTCACCCTCACCCACAATGTTTACTGTTGCATGGAGTTGTGAGGGTATCTTTACTGTAGTGGGTGTTGATATCCCTTACAACAATGTCTTCTTAATTCCAATTTGTAATTTTCAGGTGAAAGGGCACGTGATACTCCATATGAAGTTAAATATCACGATCCCAGTGGAGGGTTATGAGCCCATCCAGTTTTTGCTTGCCAAAATGTGCGGTAAGCTCATATTGCTCTCTTAAAACTCTCGAGTTTCAAACTGTGGAGAAACATAACCGATCTTAAGAGAACAAGTTCTGGAGATGCAATGTGCTAAATAGTATTAAAGCGATACTTCTTGCAGTCGAACTTGCTGGTGAAATGTAATTGGCTGACTGAGTGGGGAAATGTTTTGAAAATTGATACCAGTAGCGGTTTGTAATATTATCAACTGAAAGAGCTTGGTTTGCTCAATCGCAGAATATAGGCAGGCGCAAAGTGGAGAGATTACAACGGGATGGGCTACATTTGGAGTGTTACCCTGCAAGTAAGCCAGTTCCTACTGAAAAATATTGCATCCTTATATATCAATCCAGTGTAGCCTTATTTTTAGCTGAATTTGATGTTTGAGCGATCTGTCTCGGATCAGATTCACTGCATCATCGACACTGTTTTGTTGTGGAGGGTTTATATACAAGACTCGAGTTGAACAGAAGGTAGGCCTTATTTCTTTGGCTTCAATATCTTGGATGTCTTTTTAATTTCCAGTTTGTCATCACAGGCTCAATTGGTATGTCTTCAGTTATATGTTTAATATTTACGCTTGATCGCATGCAGCGTGGGATATACGCATTGCCGGGCATGACAAATTCTATCTGCTTGTTTAGAAACTGTAATCAAGTATACATCACTAGCATTAAGATTTATGTTGTATGCCTTGGACTTAGCAAATGATTGGTTGCCTTATGACTTGTGCACATGAGAGGCTAATGAATTTAAACTACTTATGTGGCCGAAATATAATATCAAGCTCGTTTGGAAATGTTTTTTAAATAGTTGAAAACGTTTTTGGTTAAAATGATTTGAGGACCAATCCTTACTAAAAATGCAAGTGAATGAAGCACTTCAAGTGCTTTTTGAACCCAAAAACATTTTCATTAAACATGTTTTCAGTCATTTTAAAAGTATTTCCAAATGAGTCCATTATTTAGTCAACAATATTCTTATGATGAGTACTCTTTGCTTTCTTAAAAAGAAAAGCGGACTACACAATAAAAGGCTCAACCATAAGCCCGGGGGGAACTGAAACATGTTGGGCAACATTACTTAGGTAAATGTATGGGTTTTAAGGACAATCATCATTATTTTTTCTGATTGTTAAGACAGCAATTTCCCTGCATTGTCCTAGAACATTTTTTTTTTGTTAGACTCGAATTCTTAGGAACAAATAGATCCTGCAAGATGCTTTAGTTGTAAATTGTAGAGAAACCTTACAAGGCAACTGAGCTTGATCGGTGCCCATGTCCACTGTATACTTTCTAATGGATCTTAATTAGGGGATACAAAAATAGGTGAGTGACACAAGGCAAAGCTACACCCGACACGAAGATCTTAATACTGCCTTTGCCAGTGGAAAGGGATCCTTTTAGGATCCCTTCCACCAAATCTACCAATCCGGACCTTTAAAATTTGATCCAACGGCTAAAGTTATTATAGCTTTTAAAGAGGGCCTGTTTTTAGCCGTTTGATCAAATTTAAAAGGTCCGAATTAATGGAGTTGGTGGATTTAGAGAAGGGATTCGGAGAATATCCCTTTCCTTTACTAGTGAAGCCTCTTGGGAACGTTCTCCTTCTCATACTCCAACTCGAGGAACACCGAGGCCCAATGAAAGAAGATATATATGGTGCAATTTGACCGTTATGACATTGAATATCAGCTAAAAGTATCTAAAGGAGATGTCAAATTTTAAACATAAAATTTGAATTTGACGGCCTATATGGTATTTTGACATCTTTCAAAATTTTGCTCTCCACCCGGTATGTCAAATTAAATATTATTTTATTACACTATTTTTTTTTCTTTTATATTATTACCCATTTTGACATCTTTCAAAACCCCTGGATTTCTTCACTTCAAACCTTCAGCCATGGAAGCTCTGCAAGCTTCCCTCCCGCAAGTCCCTCACACCCAATTCGAACCCAACGCTGATAAAATCAAACGCAACCTCACCAAGAAAGGCTTCTTCACGGTAATAAAAAGACCACACAATTCGAACCCGACTCTGTGTAATAACCCGACGCGATGCGGGACTACACATCCTCACCCTTTCAAGGTGTTTGAATCCTTGTTTCCTTTTTATCTGCGTCAAAAACACAACAATAGCAGCTGGCCTTTTGGGCATTACAAACTAGTGCGGTTCTCTCTGTTCTCTCTTTGATTTTTCAAAATTCAAGCTTCGGTCTTTCTGGTTTTTTCATTTGCCTTCAGTTTCAGCGTTTCCCATAAAAATATTAATAAAAAAATATTTGAATCTGCTGTTAAATTTGACAGCAATCATTTTGCTGCCAATCCATGTCAGCGCCACATAGGAATTGGTATTTCGGTTCTAGAATATTAGTGTGGTCTTTTATTACTGTTATAGCTTATGTGAACATTTTGACACCTCCTTTGGAGTTGCTCTAACTTGTACTAGTATAACACACACAAAGGTTTGGAAGTTTCATTGCAAAATGTTTGTCTTTCAACGGGATCAAATTTTCATAGCACGGTGATATTGTGATTCAAACAAATTCATTTCATATTATGTTTTTTTTAATTAACGATTATCGTTTATTAGATTTGAAATTAGAATCTTCTTTAACAAAGTAAAGATTGAATGCGACTAGACCAAATAGTCATACGCTTGTCCTTTAATTTATACTTGCTATATGTAATGGCATATGCTTTTATTTGCAATTAAGGGATGCTTATAGGAGTAGTTCTCCTACCCAGCCTATGATATCTTTATTATAGATTGGCCGTCCGGATTAACCTAATATTCCCGTGATCATATCCTTTGGATTAAACCAACTTTTCTAATATGCCCAAACAGGTGTAAGTATGTAAGACAACACATTGAACGCACGACAATTATATACGAAAATTATTGATTCTCAAGTCAAAAAGCCACGAGCATAAATGCTTCATGATTAACGGAAAAATTTAATGATTAACCAAATAATGGAATCAATGTGAACTCATGAATGAGTAAGGAAAGCAAAAGGAAACAATAATACAAGACATGAATACTAGGGTTTTTTCTTTCTTTCTTGATACAAGCATATTCGGGGAGCCGGAACTTGGGCATTTTTTAACGGGATGTGATATCCATATAAATCTTTTTATTTCTCACACATCTTTCTAATTCAACCGTCGGATCAGATGAATTGAAGAAGATTAAAAGACAGAAATCAACAAGAGGTATGTGAGAAGTAAAAAAAAAAAAAAAAGGTGTGTGGATAGCACACCCCTTTTTACACTAAGCAAAACTAGTTCGGGATCAAGTGAAACTAAATGCAAGGAGTTCTTTGCTTTTTGCACAGAGTACTTATGAATGACGTGATCGAACACCAATATTGAAGTATTCTCATTTTGAAAATATAAAAGATGCCAATCTCCTAATGAAGTGAAAGAGGCTTTAGTGTTTCTTTGTAATGATTACATGTCAATCTAGTTGGATTTCGGATTCCAAATCTAAAATACCGTGTGGTATATAACCAGTTCATGTGTTATGGTATCATGAATATTTGATTGATACTATACCATTCAACTCTAAAGAACCGTGGTTAGTTTATATTGTGACACGTAGACTGGTTATACCACATGATTGTATTCCAATATCACACAGTAAATTTTTCAAGATCTGATGGTCTTGCAATCAATTAGTGTACCAAAATATTGTACTAAGGATGTAAGGTCCATTGTACTAATATAGTACTATAAGGTTCATTGTACTAATATATGTGAGTCAAAAAGATTTGCTCCTCTAGAACAAGCTTAGACCTTCGAACCAATTATCATCTTAATTAGAAACGAAGTTACCATAATTATGATTTAGTCATCTGCTCAAAAGAATGAAAGCTACCAACTCCAAACTTCTCTTTTGATCCTGTCTACTGGTGCAGCAGCTTGCAATAGTAAGCTACCAACTCCAAGCAGCTTCTCTCTCTCTCTCTCTTGCTCCCCACAAAGTCTCCTCTATAAATTTCATCAATCCAACCAAAGGATTCATCAAACCAAAGTCTTCAAATTTCAAGTCTTCTTCTCCAAGACACCACATTATTATGGCCAACTCTTTGAGCTTCCTTCTAGCTCTTTCTCTTCTTGCATTTTCTCCACTATGTTTCTGTGACAAAACTCCTGGTGGGTATCTCTACCCACAGTTTTATGACCGCTCCTGCCCCAGAGCCAAAGAGATTGTCAAGTCCGTTGTTGCGAAAGCCGTTGCAAGGGAAACCCGAATGGCAGCTTCTTTGCTTAGGCTGCATTTCCATGACTGTTTCGTGAAGGTATACGATCACAAGAAGTGTCCCAGTTGCTTCTAGTTACACGTACGTCCATGTGAGTGAGGTACTTAAGATTGTGTTGCTACTTGCTACCTATTTTGCAGGGTTGTGATGCATCAATTCTGCTGGACAGCAACCAGAACATAATCACCGAAAAGAGGTCTCTCCCGAACCAGAATTCAGTGCGAGGGTTCGAAGTGATTGACGAAATCAAGTCTGCATTGGAGAAGGAGTGCCCCAGCACTGTGTCTTGTGCTGACATTTTGGCTCTTGCTGCTAGAGACTCAACTGTTCTGGTAAGTGCTTCTACAAATTTTAGCTTTTTTTGAAAGTTACATGGTGTGTGACAAAAGCCTAAATTCTAACATATGCTGTCTGTCAATTGTTGCATAAAATTTCAGACTGGTGGGCCAAACTGGGAGGTCCCACTGGGAAGAAGGGATTCAAGAGGAGCAAGTTTGAGTGGCTCCAACAGCAACATTCCTGCTCCAAACAACACATTCCAAACTATTCTCACCAAGTTCAAATTGAAAAAGCTCGACATTGTTGATCTTGTTGCACTATCTGGTAATTTTTTTCCCAACACACCATTTTATATATACTACATTGTTTTACAGAAAATCGGTATGGGTCCACTATTAAACCTGATCCAACATCGATATTAATCTCAAACTTAATCTTCAAGGGCAAAGCCAAGAATTTTCATAGAAGTGCACTATAATTTATCCTTTTACAGTCTATATTGGTTGAATGATTGACTTTGTTTCGGTGTTATTAAAGTGGAATGGGCCAATATTTACTAGGGGGAAATAGGTTAATTTTCACAAAATGGATGAACTTCATAAGAATTAGCACCAACATACTCATTTACCCAATTTTTGCACTATGTTGGAGCCCACGTAGTCTGTCAGTGGCTCTGCCCTTTCTAGGTTGTGTTAACCTACCAAATCCACTTAGTTCGGGATCTGAGTCGTTGAATTTTGATTCAACGGTTACATTTATTATAACTTTTAAAAGGACCCATGTTTGTAACCGTTACATCAAACTTCAACGGCTCGGATCCAAGATCAGGTGGATTTGATGGAAAGGGATCCGGAGATGATCCCTTTCCAACCTACCAAACCTATTTAAATGTTGGGTTATATCTCAAAAATTTCGGTGCTGTTCGCAATCACCAACTTTTAACTTGTATCTAGCCACACAACTCCAACATGCAAAATAAAAATTACCCAAATATTAACATGCCCTAAACTTTGTGTTCATGCAGGAAGCCACACCATTGGAAATGCCAGGTGCACCACCTTCAGGCAGAGGCTCTACAACCAGTCGGGCAACGGCCTGGCTGACTTCACCCTCGACCAGTCCTACGCCGCCCAGCTTCGAACCAGGTGCCCGAGATCCGGCGGGGACCAGAACTTGTTCGTGATGGACTTTGTGAGCCCTACAAAGTTCGACAACAGCTACTTCAAGAACCTGCTGGCCTCCAAGGGGCTTCTGAACTCGGACCAAGTTCTCGTCACGAAAAGTCAGGTGTCGAAGCAGTTGGTGCAGCAGTATGCAGAGAACAGTGAGCTTTTCTTTGAGCAGTTTGCCAAGTCCATGGTTAAGATGGGGAATATTTCTCCTTTTACGGGGTCGAGGGGAGAGATTAGGAAGAGCTGCAGGAAGGTTAACTCTTAGCTTATGAGGGTGCTGGAAATTTGTATGGAGTTCCTTTTTTTTTTTCTTTTTTTTTTGTGTGTATTTTGTGCTTTCAAGGATAAATTGTGGGCATCCCATGATGTAATTTAATGGAAATTGCACTATTTTCCTCCATTCATTTGGCTTTTTGGAAATGTTATTCAATTCCTAGTCACATATTTAACCGTTGCATTTGATTTAACTGTCTTTGATCATTTAACTTATGTAATGAGATTACATATAATGGTCAAATATGTGTTGATACTGAGCATCTGTAAGTAATCAAGAAAAATCACATCAGACATCTCATGAAGTCTATGAGTTAAGACTAAAAATTTGAGAGGCATAAGGCATGAGGTCGATTAAGACATAAGGGTTCAAAATCTCATTTCATAATTCATATATAAAACATATTCGTAAATCCAAGGAGTTTGATGTATGCAATTCCAATTATTCATACTCTTTAGTAAGACGTAATTTTAATAAATCATAATTAAAAAAAATCAGAAAACGTAATATAAAGCATATTCAATGCATGTAAATATGAAATACATGCTAGATTAATAGTTTATAAAAATATATAGTTAAGAAGAGGACCACTCACCAGATACTGCAAGTATAATCCACCACAGGTACCCCATAATCCAATTTTGTATCATAATACTTGCACCTATAAAATATTATTTAATTTAATCTAGGTAATTCCAGAAAATAACATAGCTTCTAATTCGTTCGAATTCAACGGAATCTTCATCAACTTAACCCATAATTACTCACACTAAAGGGTCAAGATTTTCACCTAACACCAACTATGGGAAAGCGATTTGGTTTCATCACAAATCCATTGAGGTTTCGATGGAACCTTCATGGGGAAAATTGAACATAATTATGCCGAAACAAGGTTGAATCCACTTGGGATTCGTCGGAGATCAACCGAAAGGAGGTCATCTGATTTCTGCAGGAGAAGCCTAGAATTATGCAGAGTTCAAAATTTCAAAGGTTGTAGCTCGATTCCATTAGAGCGAGCCACTCTCACCGAGAACCCCTGCTTGGATTCTCCTACTTCCCATTACAGAATTTAACATGCAATGGTACCATAGGGACCCCCAGGTTGCGCAGGTCTTGTATTCGGTGGTTTGGGGTCTCAATTAACTGGAATTTATGGTGAGGGTGCCTGGAGCTCTCTCTGTCTATGGTGGTTTGGAGAGAAGGCAGAGAGTTCGGAGAGGGAGAGAGAGAGAGAGCTCTAGAGTGTTCACGGGAGGAAAGGAAATCAAGAAAGAAAAGGGAGAGAAAAGAGAGTGGGTTCTATAGTAAGAGAGAGAGAGAGAGAGTTGTCACGGGAGCAGAGTAAAACAATGGGCCGGGTTACAAACCCAACACAAGGGTGTTTTCGTAATTTTGTGCACACATTTTAAAACGGGTTGTTACACCTAGGGGTGGGCGCGGTGCGGTTCGTTACGGTTTCGAATGAGACCGCAACCA
>JAOTRO020000003.1:458021-471938 GCA_028566515.2 Pyracantha coccinea | reverse complement strand
GGCGGCCGGTGACGACGAATCGAATCGAGTCGACATTCAACCGTGTCACCAATGCCAACACCTACACCGGAGAGAGAGAGAGAGAGAAGCAGAAGAAAGAAATCATTTAAAAACGAAACGCCCCCAACCTCTTCCTACGTCGCTTTCCACTTGCTATTCAACGCCCACTTCTGACTCCCTCCTACTTCCCACTCTCTCTCTCTCTCACTGCATCTCAAAATCTCAGTTTCTACGAATTCGATCCGGCTTTGCTCAATAATCAGGTTCGTAATCTCTTATTTTCTTACGTAATTTACTGAATTTGTAACCGCTTAAGCAAATTTGATCGCTTTCCGATAGCTCAGATCAATTTTTTTCCCTTCAAAATTTTAATATTTTGTTTTTGATTTTTCAGCTTCATTTTCTAGCATGCAATTCGGTTCTTACAAGCTCGTTGTTGTGAAATGTGAACTTTCATATATAATTTTTTTAAATTAATATTTTGGGGGCCGAAAAAACGGATGATTTTCTTAATTGATTGCAGTTAATCGCAATTAGTGGAGATTAGTCGCTCCTGTGGAATGTGCTTGATATTCAAATGCTGTATTATTGCGAATATATGCGAATCTTGGTTTGATTCCGGAACACTGATTTGCCTCATTGACTTATGCTTCAAGCTGCCATTGATCCAATTGAACTAAAAGATTTGAGCTTTTTTTTTTGTTTTTGAGAAATAGATTTTGAGCTGCTTATACAGCTTACGAAATGGGATCGGGATCATGGCACATGGAGAAAAAAGACAGCTTCCGAGTCGAACCCGTTAGAGATAGCATGAACTATACAGCAGACAAGTGTCAAAATAAAAAGCATATGTACAAAACATATGAAGATCACCTCATTCTTTCTAGTCCATCTCACAGTTCCAGAGTTGCCAGCAAATGCATAAAAAGCAAAATGGCGTAAATCCACAGTTCCTGAACTCCCAGAAGCCTCCTTTTCAGTTAGATTTCTTCTATGCTGCTCAGCACTTCTTTCTGCCATCCCAATTTCTTCAAAAGGGTCCATGGAAATATAAGGCTGCATTTCCATCCTTCCACCAACAATCACCAATCTTGTATCCCCATGTTTCAAGGTGTAATTACTTATTGAGATGGCAATCTCCCTATGGTGAGCATTATGTGGAAAATCCTCCTGTAAATCGACTTTCCACAGCCTTTGGAGGTTGGAATCAAAGCACATAACAGACCAACCCGACGTAACAACGATCAAAACTTGCCTGGGTCTTTGCCCCGGCCTAAGCTTGTCAATAACCCCGGTAGCCATGGCCACGGCCCGCCTGCCAGATGAGATGCGGATTTTGTCAGGCAAAAGGCTCACCTTCGCAAGCACACGAGCGTTGCTGAATCCTTCGTCCACACGCCTACTATGAGGCTCCAGAACCTGGATTTTGGCATCGTGAGTGGCGATGAGGACTTCCTTCTTGCCGTCGCCGTTGAGATCGGTGACGATCGGCGGAGGAAGGCGGTCGCCTTCGAACTTGATTGGGTAGTCGTCGGAGAGGTGCATCCACGCCTCTCTGAAGGAGAAATCACCCTCGTGCTGAAATTTCAAAATTAGAAATCCAATCAGAAACAATTCAACCCGAGTTCAATTCAATAGAAACGCATAAATTCGATTGCCGTTAAGAGTTTCTGTAGGGCTTTTGAGGGGACCTGAAGAGAGAAGAAGATGGCGAAGGCGGAGAGCATGAGAATGGCCAAATCTCGCTTCCTCATGGTGAAGTCTCCGCCGCCGAGAATCCAATTTCGCGGAGGACCGAGTGTTGAGCTGCAGCGGCGAGTGGAGCCTTGGAGAATCTGCGACTGTGGCCGTTACTTTCGGGCAGATTTTACCTCCACTACTCCAGACGACGGCGTCTGACTTCCGGAACTTCCTTTTGCTTTGGCCTTTTGCCACGTCGGTTGATGCAATAGCGACGTCATTATTTCATTTGTTTTTTCTTTTTGTTAGAATATTTTTGTGTGTGAAAAACCATTTTTTTCCTTTGAGATTGCTGTTGTTTATTTTGGTAACTGTTTTCGCTGTGCTGTGACAATAAATTGTTATACAAAACAGTAGTTAAGTGTTTAGTAAACTATAGCGCTAAAATTGCTTTTAGCAAACAAAGTATTGTCAATATGAAAGTTTCATTAAAGATTATTACTCACCAGCTTCCTATAAAAAAAACGTTTATTTGAAAAGCATGGTTAGAGCTGTTTCTGTTTTAGACCCATTATTTTGAAAACAATTTTTTTTTTTCTTTTACCAAACACAATTTTAACTCCAACTTTTTTAAGAAGCCACTTTTATAAAAAATTTAGCAACCCCAAACTAATCTTGCCTCACGCCTTAAATGGCAGTCAATCTTTTGTTTTGCTTATATTTGCACATTGTAATTAAGCAAGTAAACAGCTTTCTTCTTTTTCAGGAGTAACATCCTTTAGTCGGCCTATGTGGATTACTCTTTTTCTCAGTCGTTAAACATTATATTTAGCGGCTAACTGTTAACCTAGTGATATTTTTCTACACTTTTGCGTTCAAAGCTCCAAGTTCAAATTTCCTACCAAATACTCAGAATTTATATGTGTCGGTGGTTTTGATATTAGAAGGATTGATATTAGTAATCTCGAGAGGAGAAAACTAAGGCAACAAACCGTACAAAAGAGCAAGAAGAAGGCAACTTTAGAAAATAAAAAGATTCGAAGCTTGCCCAGTAAAATGATTAGCCTTTCTTTTTCACATTTCACTGCATACGTTCATATACATTATTCCCAACTCTTGTGCACTCTTCATAAACTGTGAAATCCACAACAAAGCCGGAGTCCGGCCGTTAAGTGCTGTCCACCGGGCAAAGGAAAGTACAGAAACATCTGATTTCTAGCTACTTTCTATACACATTTAGAAGGAGAAGCGTCGGTGTGTAGCTTGGTTAGACATTGGTCTGGTTGCAGTGACCGGTACAGAATGTAGTTTTATGATTTTATCAAATCATTTTCGGTAGGTTGTTTCAGCATCTTGTGCTTCCTCTTCGTCTCTAGATATGAAGCAAGTTGTGCGTTCTTCCTTTTGGCCAGCTCCAACTCCTTTTCTAGGTTTTCAACCTATTTCGTTCCAGAAACAAAAAGCAAAGCTCGGTATCACATTATTCAACAAACTTGAGCACTAAGTCATTCAGCCTGACGTAATGAATCAACGATGCGATGTGGAACTTCATACATACCGTCTTCCTCAGATCAGTCTCCTTCTGCATCTGTGCATCACACCTGTAGCAAAAGGGTTTTGTTGGGTTCAAGAGAAGAAACAAATAGAGAGACTCAATTATATAGCATGTAAATATCTTGGTGCCACTGCCACATTCCCAACTAATTATGCCTGGTACTTGAATGCAAATTTAAAACGATACCTCATGAAAAGTTGTATATTCTCTTCGCATATCTGATCAACTGTCATGGGCTCTATATCGTCCGCAGACCCCACTACCTCATTTGACATCTGCATTGGCATTCAACAATGTAAGAATAGTTTATTCTGTACTCAGAGCAAAGCAAAATTAGAAACAAGACAATGACACTGAACTATAGAGAACCCAGAGGGGTTTATCAGGGTCTGTTGTGGTCCACTGCCCTAGAAATCGTAGTACGCATCATCGTTCTTTTATAAGGTTCATGAACATAAGCGTGGTGAACCTGCTGAGCACATGATATGTCCTAAACCTCCAAGTGGCCATGCCCTTATATTTATTTTTTAAGCATTTCAACTTTCAACTGATTATTTGGTTGAACATCAACAGTGTTTGTTCTTGTTTAACTACCGGCAAGTAAGTTTTCTAAGAGTGAAACTAGCTCCTCTGCAATGTAATACATAACGATGTTTGATAGTCATAGACAATATGAACACTGCAAACATTTGAGACCAAGCTAGAGACCGTGCTACCAGAAAACTCTTGAATATCCTTGGTACGAAGTTTAACCAAGAATGTTCCTAACCATTGCGTGCTAGCTGTCAACTGTACTAAATAGATTGAAATAACGAATGGTAAGAAGCAAACAAGAAATTAATACTGTCTCACTTACAGTTGGCGAATCGTTTTCAAAACCAGTTTGGTGGCCACTTCCATGCTGCCCGTTGCTCGTATCTTGTACAATATTAGCAGGAAGATCATCCATAGTTTGGTCAAGATTCATCGAATTTGGCGCAACTCCTGCAGAAGATTTATACTTCGGGTCCTTTGGCAGGTTGCGACTAAAACCAATAGGTTGATATCCCACAAAGTGACATTTGCTTTTCCTGTCTTGTCCAGAACAATTCAGCAACTCAGAACAGTGAAAATACATGATTCTGTGTCAGGAAAGCACATCAATGTAAAGAAAGCCAATATGTGTGTGCGAGAGAGAGAGAGAGAGAGAGAGAGAGAGAGAGAGAGAGAGAGAGAGAGATCAAAGGATGTATGGCATACACATACAGTCAAAAATTTAAAGCGATCAATTGTATATTAGCATCTTTCATGGGAAAAACACTTTACAAAGGTTTAACATGGAAAATGAAGTACTACTAGATACCATACCTAATGTTCCACTCATTCTCTAAATGCTAAGGGGAAAATGACCAGAATCCAAAAGAGAGACCAAAATTTTTTCTTCTATGCTGCACCCATTTTATGAACAGATATGGACCTTCCATGGCATCAAGTTCCAACTCATGGAGTGGACGCTTCTTTCCTGAGACCACTTTATAATGGATAGACGTCTGCAAAATATATTCTATGTGTGTGTGTATAGAATTTAGTGCTGTTGACTTCTCTTCTATGCCTGGTCTTTCTTTTGTACACCCCCAGCGTGCCCAGGGTATTATTAAACCTTTTCCTCATTTAAAAAGAATATAATTTAACCATCAGTTTTCTTTCTTTTCTTTCAAAAGGACCAGACACCCCTCAACAATAACAATGACATCCCAACCCCTGTAAAGAAAAAGGTTGTCTGTAATTTGGAAGTTAAAATAACTCACCAGAAATCATTTACCATTTGTTTCAGCCTATTTTCAAGCCGGGTAAACAATGAAGATCTCTCAAAATCCTGCTTATCATGTGCGGGCTCTATAAAATTTGCTTCAAGAATTCCTGGTGATATGTACATTAAAGCATATTAAATAAACGAATACATCCAAAACATATCTACAATGAGAAATACAGAGTTAAGGAATCGTACCAACAACACCATTCCCCTTTGAAGAACCATCAGCTGTGACTTTCCAGAAGGGCTGCAACAACGTGATAAAAAGTCACTGCATCAGTGATAACTGGAATGTCACTGGTCACAATTACACAATGGCCATCCTTGTCATGTAGCTCACTTGAAATTGCATTAATTTTCATTATAGATTCAGCTAAAGAGTAAGAAAAGCAACAAATAGCCAAATTTCACAGCCCTGTGTGACTGAGTCAATTTGGTATATTGAACTTCCATGAATTACATCCATTTTATTGATCATCTAGCCCAACTTACAACTTCAAAACGTAGTATACTATATGATTCATGATATACTAATTTGCAGTGAGCAACATAAGTTTCAAAAAGATAGAAATTGCACTTCAGCGTACTCAAAACATACCCTGATGAGGCGATTCTTGTGGTACACATTGAAGCCACTAACTGCAAGTGCAGGTGCCTCTTTAATGAATCCAATGGTTGTTTCCACTGTAACCTTAAGCAGGAAACCAGGTATTTGAATTATTTTTCATTTCAGAACTACAAAACTTCCATAGCTCAAGAATGTTGCAGGGAAAAAGGAAAGATAACTTACCTCTTTCAATATAGCCAGCTGAGGCTTGTAAGGTACAATGTCTACATATTTCAAGTCATCTTTAATATCATATTGCTGTACAGGTTTTCCCCTTAGTATAATCTTGAAGTCTGTAAATCTTCTGAGGTACAGAATGGAAGCATAAGCCTGATCATAAGAATATGACTGAATAAGAATCGTCATAGTAAAACAACTGTTGCCGAAAAATAGAATTGTCATAGTAAAACAAATGTTGCTGAACAAAAAAAAACACGTAAAATTTAGATAAGTTACCCTCAATGAAAAGCGGATACGGTAAGATATATGTGATTGTATATCGTTGATTTTCCTTTGTGCTACAACCGAAGTTACCCGGGTAGCTTCTTCTCTCAACCGTATATCCTACATCAAACATAAAAAAGGACCACAAATACTAACAAAATCAGGATCCTCTCTAATGTATTCATTGGTGCACATGCAACAACATTGAGTAAAATGAAAAACGATAAATCCTTCAAATCCATGTCAGGGATTTTATATCAATGGATATGCTTACTCACGCCAACCTTTAAAAGTTAAAACTAAAGGCGCATGGAATACAATGTTAACATTAATATACTAAAAGTGTAAAATACAAACCAACATCACCTTTTTATATCAAAATAATATGATATACCAACAAACTCAGTTGGCAAGTTTTGCCGGCTTAATGTGACAAAAAACTGTGTGCACTGCTGTTTAAGAATGTGGTTCGATAGCGCACAACAGCAAGTAATAAACTAAATATACAGGAAACTAATGACAACTTATTACATATTATATACAATATCATAGAGAAGAATTTTTGTTCATCGTTATTTAGAAAAAGTTAAGACTCATCTTCGTAAATGATGAGTTGACTTAAGAAGCTGATTTGGGACACTAAAGCATGGCTGTGTCTCATACTTGTAGATGCAAACATTTAGCATATCACATAAAAGAGGACAGCTGAAAATCTGTGCCTAAAACATGGGCTTAAGAGAGATTTTATAATTTACGTACAGCCAAATAAGTTTGACATACCTCATCATCATCATCGAAACTCAGCTCATATATTCCTTCATCATTTAGCCACAAATTGTATATAAGTATTCTTGTTCCATGCGATCCGATTTCCTCAAACTGCAAAATATAATTATTCAAAAAAGCTAGTCAGGGAACAAAGTATGCGGACACCAACAACAACAACAAAGCCTTTCCCCACTAAACGGGGTCGGCTATATGAATCCTAGAACGCCATTCCGCTCTGTTCTGTGAACAAAGTATGCAGACACCAACCTGAAAAATAGAAAGTAGTGGCATTTCATGGCTCTTGGTCTTAGATTATTGTAAATTAGGTATAAAAATGGCGGCCTGGTTGTGGTTGTACAAATGCCAGAACAAAAGGCTTCATGGCGTGTTGAATAGAATTAATCCACATACTAATAGGGTGGACTTATTAATCTTAAGATTTTAAAATGCAGTCCTCAACAAACATCACAGTAAGGGAAAAGTGAGCATAAATTTTTGCCCACAATACACCACAATGGGATTGCTCGTATCCACATACCACTATACAATCTTTGTTGTTCTAATAGCTAAAGGAAACATGAAGACTGAAAGCTATGGGAGAGAGCCAATTATGCATGAAAGACATAAAAAAAATATATCTAAACAACAATAGAGGTTGTCTTTTTGAACAATCTTTCCTTTACTTGTATAGACTGGCAGAGAATGTGATTCTTCTTTCTTTTTTAACATGAAATTTAAATCATATATTACAGATTTTTCAATCTCCTACATAATAGTCTGCAACATATCCACAAAACCCCTTCCAACTACGTGACTACTATCTAAAAGCAGATGCCACCAATTTACAACTATTGTTTCAACTGAAATAACTTTATGTTACTGAACTTATTGCTGGTGATGATACCACAAGATAACAGGATTTTACTTCTGTACAACAATGGAAGTATTCAAAAAATAAAAAACTACTGTATAGTATTTCTGTAAGAAGAACCATCCAAAACACCTGTCGCATAAGATCGTCCTTTGATGCAAAGGGAGACCATTCTAAGATTGTTTTCAAATTAGAAGTCCAGTCATCATGTGAGCCATAAATTATTGGTTCCACCCAATTTCCAGAGATGTCATAATCAACCTACAATTGAAATCAAAACAAAGTGTGAAATGTGAGTCACTTGCAAACTCTCAAGGAGGAAAAGAGAAGCTTAATGTTTAAGAGCCAAACAGTACCATTGGAACAATAACATCATCCTGCCCAGTTCTCCGTAGGAATGTGTAAGATAAAAGACCAACACTCTGGGTAGCTTTTCTAAAAGACAGGTATTAGGGCAGAGTAAGTCATAAACATTGAATTGATTTATGTCAAGGATAAAATATTCAAGGAAAACAGAGGAACTAAGAATACTAGTCCAAGTGAAATCACATAGCCACATATACCAATCAATGAACATATTCGGAAAAAACATGCAAGTCCAAGCTAGAGACATTCACAACCACAAGTTTAAATCATAGCTTCAAGATGTAATCTTTAGTTTCAGTAGGCTGGATGTGTTAATATGGTCGCGAATGTTTGTGGCTGTAGCGGAAAAGAAAGGTGGTACAGATGTGGGAGTTGATTGACTAAACTAGTTTGAAGAGGAAAATAAACTAAAAAGAAAAATAAATAAAATATACCCTGCACGAATTGCACGACTGAAAACAATTACATCAGCACCTAGCCGCATAGTGCTTGTCTTGAATCCATTACCATCTGAAAAGGTACACACTTGTCAGATGTCAAGATGAACAAAAACATGCAAAGATCTAGGATTTCACTGACACAAAAAACTACAAAACTCAGCATGTATCATACAGTGAGCTTCAACTGCAGACATACAAAAATTTCAACAAGCATTCGACCGCTCAATATATACACTGAGCCACAACAAATGAAATAACTATAACCCTGAACCGACATAAAATGCCATGCTAAATCATGTTTTACACATGAAAACTTTTTCTTTAGCAGAAGAAAAACAAATTCTAAAAACCATCCATAAGCAACTTGTTGAACAAAAATTCAACAAGAAGATGACATGTTTGAAAATAAACATACAGACCCGCATAATTATGCAAATGATATACCATCGAATTAAGCCAACAGAAAATAAAACAAGAAGATGGTCATAATTACATTGCCCAATAGTCGTGTTTGCCTTCTTTGTAGAATACCCCAAGCTCATGCATTTGCGCATACCTTCGGGATCCATTCCACCGCCATCATCTGCACAGAAAGCATCACAACCATTTCCAATTTTTCATTTCTTTTCCTTTCATGACACCACATATCATTCCAAAAAATAGTGATTGCTAAACACACTGAAACCACACCTTGGAAAAGTAAGGCTGGAGAGTTATCTTTCACAATGTCGATTTTATCGACACTCACGAAAGTTGCACCATTTTGTACCTGAATTAATGTAGAAAAAGTAAACAAATAAAACATAAATTCAGTGTAATTTTCTTCATTTTTTGGTGCACTCATATTCTGAAATTTACCTCATCAACAGCATTATCCAAGAGCTCAGCAATGGCTGCAAAACGTATAAAATTAAATGAGGAAATTTTGAAAATTAGGAAGAAAAAAAAAACCCTAACTCCCAAAAAATGCAAAGAGCTCTACCGCCAAAAGCCCATTTGTGCGAAGTAGCATTGGAGTGAAGAAACTTGGGATGGACTCGGGCGTGCTCAAGCTGCCCCTGTGCTATGGAGGCCCTGCTGGTGGGACCCACCGCATAATCGCCGGCTCGCCAGAAACTACGAGATTCTAGGGTTTGATAGTTGGGCATCGCGGGCTGTTGCAGAGGTTGGGATGCGGTCTCCGGCGGTGCTTTGTTTGTCTGGTTTTGTGGTCCGGCGCCTGCGCCGTTCTCGTCGTCGCTGTCGAGCTCCACCACGGTAGTGGCGTCCTTCTCCCTTTTAGGCGCCATTCCGAAGACTCGCTGTCAGTCTGTTTCGCTCCCGTTGTCTCGGCCTGCAAATTTTTGTCTGCCGTTGAAAGGGACAAAACGCACCGTTTCGAGACAAAATTGTGTAGCTAGGCTTGGGCCGGTCATTTCAAGTCTTCACGAGGCCCACCTGTAATTCCTGATTTCTTTTCCATTCTTAAAAAAAAAAAAAAGATTCCAACTTTGGTTCTTAAAATTAAATTTTTGTGAGCATTGATTCTAAATTTATTATTTAAAAAATGATTACTTACATTGTAACGAGCTTAAAAATCAATACTCACAAATTAATAATACTTAAGACTTTCTCGTACAAATAGAGAGAACTTCTAATAATTTTAATAAAACTATGGGCACGTCATACAATTCGAGAAGTGACTTATTACCCTGATTCAAATATTTGTGTTTTTTTTTACAAAAAAAAATATTTTTTTGTATTTTCTATTATTAAATATTCGTTTGATAACTATTTTGTTTCAACTAAAAACTGAAAAATGGAAAACCAAATATTGTGAAATCGACGATATGTGTGCAATGGAGCTAAAGTAAATAAGACCCGATATTTATGAGGTTCGGCAAGTATGCCTACATCCTTATGATAGTAGCAGCAATCTCTCTCATTATCAAACTGAATTACAAAAGCAATGGAAACAATAGAAGAATTCAAAAGATTGAGAACAATTATGGCTCTTTATAGTGTATCTTCTTCTTTCTTCTGCTTGTGTAACAATTTTGAGCTATCATTGACCATTATATAGGAATTATGAGATACGCTAATTAGGAGGATTGGATAGAAATTCTTGAATTGTGTATCTCTCCACCGAGGCACTTTCTTTGACTTTGTCCTGCACGTGAAGGTCTGCTCAAACCAAATAATGTCATCCATATTTACAACAATAAAAATGGTTATCAAACAGAATTTTAATAATTTATAATAAAAAAAATTAAAATCAAAATAATTATCAAAATTCATAAATTAAAAAATAATCCTAAAAATAAAAGTTTGCAGAGGAGTACAAGGTAATCATCTCCCTTCCATTTTTGTCAAGAGATATCTAATACTGGGTTAGTACTAACCGGCTAACCAAACAACCCCAAATCACCAGAAACACGCAGATCCCAACTCTCCTTTGACCCAAGTTATACGCCTCCGCCCTGCTTTGATATCTCCCCCAACAATCGCCGGCGGTGCTGCGCTCATTTTCTCCATTGCTGCCCATCCGAAGGTACTCCCTCCGCTCCTCTTCCTCTGTCTCCACGGTTTGTGTTCGTGTTACTACTACTCTTACATTTAGCCACGGTTCTTCAACCGCTTTAACATTTCCCGTCGGTTTCTCTTAGGGTTCGGTATCTGATTTAGGTAAAAGCAAAACACGTAGGCAGTTGTTCTGATGCTTCCCAGCCTTTTAGATGGTTTCAATTAGCTAGAAATGGTGATTAAACATGTTTAATTAGAGTTCCTAATTGATAAGGAAGTTGGTCACTTTTTTTAATTCGAGCGATATTCTAATTTAATTTAAAACGTGGGATTCGAAATTGAATTGAAAATGCGAAGCACACTGCGCTAACCAACTTTGTTACGCTCCTCTTTAGTATGGTAAAGATGAAGCTGAACATTGGTATTTTCGAAATAGGCCATGAACAATTTGTATATTGGTTCCCAAATCCTGAATTTTAGCTCTACTGGGAAATTTCTAGGGTGTGATACATACTTGAATTTGGGGTAGCTTCCAAACGTTGTTCGTCCCCGTATTTTTTTGGGACAAGTTTGTTCTGGTGAAGAGGAGTTGGATGCAGGAGCTATTTCGACTGCATGCCATTTTAGATGGGAGAAATACTAGACAACCACAATTCGATAATGGACAATCGTTTTTGTTTGTGATTCTTTGATAATATGTTGTTGCGTAGTTTAATTAGAGCTTGTTGTGCCACCTAATTTTTTTGTTACAATTTGATTGATGACCTGCTGAACCATGCTGCTTGTTACACTGTGAATCACAAGTCCATGGAGCGTGCATCGGAGCAGTTTGTTTTCGTGCCTAAATGTTTTCCATCAGATGCCTTAGACTTTATCTGGTTGAGAGATTTATGGGATTCCTTGCAACGTTGTATGACTTGAAGAATGTTTGGTCATAAGATGTCCAGAAAGCATTCCGTTTTATCTTGTATACAACACGATTTGAAAATTCTCTGTCTAATAGTTGATGCCATTAATTTTGGCGGTGCCTTTCCAGTTCGGATGTGAGATTTAAGATAAACTAGTTTCTTATTTGACAAGTCTGAAATGTCTAATGTTTTTGAGGCAATTCAGCAGCTTCCAATTTTGGCAATGGAAACAAATGCAGGCCCCGAGCACAACTTGATGATTGGTGGAAGTGATTCACCGACTTTGCAAATTGACCCCAAAAGATCCCGGTTCCCATGCTGCATTGTGTGGACGCCCCTTCCTGTTATTTCATGGTTGGTTCCTTTCGTTGGCCACATTGGCATATGCAGAGAAGATGGCGTCATATTGGACTTTGCAGGGCCCAATTTCGTGTGCGTGGATAACTTTTCTTTTGGAGCAGCAACTCGCTACATCCAAATAAACAAAGAAAAGGTATATGCACTCTTCATATCTGAGTTCGTATCACCTTCTCGTTCATTTATGCTCATTAAAATTTTGACAAGCAGTGTTGCGCTATTACCGATCCGTCTGAGCACCAAAGTGAGGATCAATATGGGGAGAATGAACCCCGTAGAGACATAAAGACATGGGATGATGCACTCCGGAAGGGCACTCAGGAATTCCAACACCGAGCTTACAACCTTTTTACCTGCAATTGCCACTCCTTTGTAGCCAACAACCTAAACAGGTTAGGGTTTCGGTCTGGTGGGTGGAATGTGGTGAACCTTGCAGCTCTGATCTTCCTCAAGGGTCGGTGGGTGAGCACAGCAGCCGTGGTGCAGTCCTTACTACCGTTTTTAATAATATTCTGTCTCGGAGTTGCATTAGCAGGTTCAACCTTCCTAACGTACTTAGGTTTCTTTGCCGCCTTTCTTGTCGGTTGGTTTCTTCTTGGTACGTACTGTTTCAAGAGTTTGATCCAATTGTAGTTTCTGTTATTTGGAGTCTTCGTACGAGAACTTTGGTTTCAGAGACATGTGATTCAAATGTATAGAACAGAGGCAATTGGCAGCTACTTTCGACGTTTTAAAGAACATGTTTTCCCTGTTGATTTCTGAGTCTCTGTTTCCTCTTACGAAGGCTTGCGTTCCAAGAATCGAATGTACTAATTTTGTTGTGTTTTTTTTCTTCCCTGGTCGTGTAACTCTAGCTTACGGAGAACGAGATTTAAACTTGGGTGCAAAGAGCGGACTTACTGCACCAACTAACTGGCTTAATTAACATTTGCATGTGCTAAAAAAGTTGTTAGACTAACCGGTGTTCGAATAATAAGGGTGTAACGGAATTGTTGTTTTATAATTACCAAACAAGATGTAAATTCCATTATAGTTATGTGATAATATTTTATACGTAATCATGTTTGGTAAGATGTGGAATTTATGGACCATAAATAATATGGATTAATACTAATAAATTATATATGTAAAACAAATTACGAAATGATGCGACAAAATCCAATTCTATTACTTTGTAATATTTAAGAGATTCAATTTTAATCTCATCATATCACATTCCGTCACTACTTGAGCTAACCCTAAGAACACTCAACCAAACAGTTAGTTACCCTATTGACAAATGCAAAAATCGTTTTGTTGGGTTTATTTATTTATTATGATATCAACTAGTTATTGATGTAGTGATATTAAGTCTGAATACATTTGCCCCCATTGATAGGCCCAAAAAAGTATGAAACAATGGATATGATGCTCTTGATTATTAAAAAAAGAAAATTAAGGTCAAGTTCTTCTGATCCGACGGTTGGGAATAAAGACCCACAAATCATACAGTGGGCTCGTCGCAATACATTCACAGTAAAAGCCCCACCAAACATCTGCACGCGTTTACGTATTCGCTGCGTTCGGTGCATGGGAATCTCTTCTTTTTCAGACGGTCCTTAGGCCATCTCCAACCAATGGCTGGCCA
>JAOTRO020000003.1:442108-457921 GCA_028566515.2 Pyracantha coccinea | reverse complement strand
TTCTCAAGTTGAATTAAAGTTGAGGGACCAATGGTAATGAATTTTTAGTTGAGGGACCATAGCTGCACGTTTTGATGTGTTAAGGGACCAATGGTAATAAATTTTTAGTTGATGGACCATTGCTCCAATTAAGTTAAAGTTCAAGGATTATAGTTACAATTTACTCTAATATGAAATATGTTTGAAGATAAGGAGGAAAAAAACAGTGTTTTGTTGCAGAGATCTAGGAAGGAGTAGGCACGTGGGGATACGAGAAGTACATGAGAGACTGGACAACCGGTTGATATTTTAAACAATTTTTGTGGGAATTTTTGAAATCGAGAAAGACTATGCACTTTCAAAAATTTGATTTATGAATGAATGAATGTGCCAACTTTGAATGTGAAATGAAAATCACAAAGTTTTGTTTCCTCCTATATTGTTGATTTTGTTTATGGCCAATATTTTTGGGTATTAACGAGCAAGATGAATGATTTCTATGAGAAAATAGAAATTGTATGGTTAAGCAATATATTAAACAAATCGTTATATTATGTTGTCAATTTGTTTATATTTTAAAATGGATTCATTTTTAGTGGTCAGTTGAAGATCTCTATAACAAAAATTTAAAAAGGCTTCGAGCTAACATGGGGAGGATATAAATAAGATCTCACTTATGATCAATATAAGATTTTAACAACAAAATTTAAAAAATTACCATACAAGATCCCACATATGCAGGGAAAACATGTCTTGTATATAATAGAATACAAACAAAACGCTACTTATGCATCGAATAAGTAAACCGTTATTCAGGAACTATTGATATTATCAAACCGTTTTTCAACCTGAGCATGACAGAGATGCTGATAGGGGCCACGGATTCAAGTGAAGGTGAACATGCGTGGTTGGTTAATCCGACGTCGAACAAAAGCCGGCTGACTATACATGTACGATTAGACATGTGCTTTATAAAGGATAGATTTCAGTATGATTGTAACATCGTTATCTACTTGAGACGTATTTTATAAGAAAGAAATTATAATCTTATTTTATAAGAAAGAAATTTAACGTCACCGCAACACCGTTTTGCACTTATAAAGCTTTCATATTATTCAACCCCAAAAAAAGTAATTGTCATGCCAACACATATAACCTCTCTTATTTTTCTTGCCCACAACAAGTTGTACCCTCGTTCATACCTATCACGGGTAATTCACCCGTGATGGGAGAGATAGAGCCGAATAATTAGACAAATGAGTTACAAATAAAACCATACATCGACGTTGCGGTGTCATCACATTACTGTTAACTAAGTTTACATCACACCCACACGCATACAATTAAGGAAGGTGGTTCTATACTAAAACTCTACACCCTTCAATGTACATCACCTTTCAGTGGCCATTCCAGCACATCTGAATTCCAGTCTTTTAACTCGTAACATTAAATTCAAATACAAAGAAGCCATTAGTTCTTCCATGAGATAACTAACCACACAGTAAAAATTAGAGCCTCAGCTTTCACAGCGATTCCAACCCGGCTCAGCTGTCGCGTTCTCCTGCTTCTTGTTAGCAGTAATTTTGGGCTTGCAATATGCCAAAACTACGTAACTAAATAAACTCTGCCAATAGGTCGATGATCAGCCAGCAGCGACTGCATCGGCCCTTGGACTCGTATCCAGGAGTTGGTGCAGCTTCTTCCCATTGTTTTTCTCGTAAGTGTCACTGTCTTTCTCAGCATCCCTAGCAATAGAACCTGCGTTATTAACTCTTGACAGTAGGTTCTCGGTACTGAAAGGTTGGACCCGCTTATCATCAATGTTCATGATGATATCTTCCATTCTTCCTACGCGTGCGTTTTTGAGTTTATCCTAGTATGTTGAGAAAAAAATGTATGTTAACAAAAGAACAGCAGCCGCATAAATTTTCATCAGTCTCCGAGGAAAGGAATAATCTGAAATAGCATGTGGATGTACCAATAATGTAGTGTTTTCTAGCCTCAGTGTAGCAGAATTCTCGGTTAACCGGTTTATTTCAGATTTAAGTGCCACACTCTCTGCAGATAAGGCCTCGACCTTTCGTGCAAGTTCTTCAGTCTCAGCCTAGAAGGAATAAGCATTAGCATCATATCTTCATTAATAAGAACACTCACTACAAAAAGAATACTGGAACATGGATCTTTCACAACTTTCATACCTGCTTCCTCAACCTGGACCTTCTAGCAGATTCCCGATTAGATTGTTTCCTCCTTTCCCGTTTTATCTCCCGGTCATTCTGTGAATCATAATCAAGCCACCATAAGCTACATTCGGTGGTGCATAATTTGGATGAAGTATGAGAAACAAAAGCATATCTAACAACTACAAAGCGACATACGCAAACCATACATGTATCCAGGTTTCCGGAGGCAAAACTGCACAGGATTGCGGAACACTGATAGGATTTGTCTTCAAGTTCAAGACAGGCGAGTTCTTGAGTTCCAATGCTGTGGTCATGCCAGGAGAAACAGCTGGTCCAACCAATTTTCCTGGGATACTAACAGTAGCAACAGTTACACCCAACACTTTATCAGTAGCTGCATTTGCCTCCTCAGCTGGTCCAGGCTGCATGTCAGTCTTCCCGTCTCCAGCTGTTGGAACAAATATTGAGCAAAAATACGTGTCAAAAACAGGTTGAATCGAACTTAAGATTTTGTGTAATAAACCAGTGAATCCATCTCTGCATCGAAGCAGAGGATCCTGATGTTAAACCTCCAAAACTATAACCTATCAAAGTCTCAATTAAGTGGTGGAGAGACGTTCACATGCAAGTGAATGTGTTTGGATGTAAAACAACAATTGGCTCACATCTTAAGACTTTAAGCTTTATGAAATAAGAGCGATATACTAAAAAATACTGATTGCAGGCCTACTCTATTGTTCGTCAAGATGTAACAATGGGTCAAGAACATTCATACCAGTGGCTGGTGTTCCCTCACCACTTCTTTTTCTTCTGGTTTGATTTGCCTGGACATATAGTGCAATTTAACTTCGTTATTAACCATCAATATACATAGAAGATTCAAATTAAGTGAAAAAAAGGAAGGTATAGCAGAAACATGCTACAAGCAAAGGAAGAAGTCCTTACCGCAGCAGTATTCCCATCACTTCCATTGCTAGAACCTTCAGTCCCAGAACTGTTAACATGGTAACAAATACACCAAATTAGCCCATAAATAATAATACAAAGAACCGAGAGCCCAGCAGATAAATTTTCCAGATACAAGTGAGCAAAGGGAAAATTCCAGTCCACCAGAGAGTGGACCAGATTAGTGCACTAGGAGGAGTGTATCTAAAAGGTTGAAGAACGAAAGGAAGAACGAAGATAATCTGGTTTACAAACCTCTGGGAGAGACTACGCTCAGCTCCACCTTCGGCATTCATAACATTACCACTGCCTATTGACATTGCAAGCCCATCAAATCCTTTCAACTTTTTCATTAACCCACGGTCTGTATCACCAGATGACCTTGTTGGTGTTTCCATGTTCAAAGGAGTCGCAGCCTGCATTATTGCACCACAATAGAGTTACATTCAAACATAAAGATTAAACCCCTTAACCATGGAGATAGTGTAGGTGAAAACTTCACTTACAACAGGTGAGGATGGACCCCCTTGACCATGGGATGCCTATATCATGAAAAACAATTCATTAATAAGTAAGAAACTTCCAGTCTTGTAAATATTACAGTTATATCAAACATGAAAAAAGGGGAGGGAGGGGGAAGACACTGGATTGCACAGCTTCTTTTGAACGAAAAGGGTGGAAGGAGTTATGAATTATTGATTGAGCGCTATATCTACATAAAGAAATAGGAATACTTATTAATTTCCATTGGGGAGGCATGGGGAGATCAGCGGCAATTGGAATATCCAGCAAGTACTAGTACAAATACGTGTACATAACAATAGGAATGAAGTGGGGCAAATACAATCAAGCCTCCACTTTCAAAAGGTGTAGCAATAACGTTGGGGAACTTTAAAAATCAATAAATCACTCCAAACTGAAAATCAAACAGAAACTTTGATGAAATGTAGATCTTCACCAAAAATGATGAGAATTTAAACTTACAAGAGGAACTGCCGGATGTGCGTAAACACCTCCATGCGAGTATACTGCATAAGGCGCCCCATAGGGTGGCATCATATGCTGAAGGAATTAACAAGTCAGCAACTTCTCACACAGTATACAGATGTTATTCCAGCATGCGTATGCAATTGTGAATTTAAATTGAATGAACCACCTTGAAGCAAAAGAAAGGTACCTGTGGTGGGGCCCACATATAGGGATGAGGAGGGTGGCCAGAAGCCATAGCTGAGTTGTAATATGGAGGGAGAGCAACTCTTGGACCATAATAAGCCTGAAGGTATAAAACATTAGCGCGAATCAGTTTACATGAAATGGTACAATATAAATCCCAAAAAGTTGTTGGAACAAAACTGCAAAACAAAGTTGTAACCTGCATGGCTGCCCAATCAGGATAGACATGCATATTGGTCTGATTGTTAGGATTCGCCTGATCCTGTCAACGTAAAATGATCGGGAAATACTTAGATACAAACTCCAACAGTAAACAACTAAGATTAACACAAAAACAATGTATCTCAGCTTACTGCCGGCAGAGGCGAATATGATTTTTCAGATTTAACAGACTTTGCATCATCATCGTTTCCCATGGATAAACACTTAAGGCTTATTCAAAGATAATGTGAAGAAGTATTGCAAACTTCCTTGATTAGAGCAACACGCCTTTGATCTGTCCAACAGACTGCACATTGCATAAATAGTTGCCATGAACAACTGTACCCAATAAAAAGAAAAAATGCTCGGCTTATAAACAAAAGCACAAAAGATGTGGAACCAATATCAACACAACCACAGACATTCATCACAAACTTGAGTCGATAATCTTATAATTGCAGGAAATTTTGGAACGCTAGCTCATGGCATTCTTCATTTCCGTTCATGTATGTTTCCTAGTTTAGCAAATCCACAGTGACCGAAAACAAAAACTAGCAAACTCAGCAAACAATATTGTACCTATGTATTGCACAGAAAAAAGAAATTAGTGCACATCTCTTTTAGGTAACTTTCTATTGGGAATTCTTAACACAAGCCAAAACCGATATGCTCTTCGGAAAACATTAAAACGATGAATCGATTCAGCTCGATAAACAAACTCAATTAACGCTAAAGCAACAACAACAATACCACGTTGCTTCAGATTGCTTGGTCAACACAGGCTAAGTATACAGGTTAGATTAATGCACATATGAAACTGTTCCTATCCTATCTGCCAAATCGAAAACACACCGATGGAAACCAGAGGAATCGGAATCTCCGGTAAACCTAAAAGATTGATTGAAGACAGTGCTGATTACATCACGCTAGAACAACAATTGAGACTTAAAAAATTTACCAAATTTTGTAGTAGCAATAGCATATTAGCATTAGCTGCTTGCTTATGTGAGTGTTCATCCACTAATTAAAAAAATTAGCAAGAATACAAATACATCCATGCCTATTTTCTCTTTTGATAATTTAATTACAATATTCTCACAAATCTCTTTCACCGAAACAAAACGGGGATCAAGTTAATCAGAACATACAAAATTAGGAAATTAAAAATTAAATAAAATCTGGGGGCAAAATGGTATTTCCACCAAATCACATCATAGGAGGATAATGATACATTGCATGACCAAATCCATCACAACTATTAACTGTGATTAAATGACGGATACGCCCTTCACACGCAAAAACAATTTTCTTAGAAATCATCCTATAATTTTGTATTTGTATCACAGATGATTTGATTAGTTCTAATCTAACACGAATTATTATACTTTGGAATCCTAATTTCTTCTCTATTTTTGTACAGTTGGACAGAAAATAGTGAACAGAGAAAATTTCTGAATCAAAATCATAAAATTCCAGCATAAACAAACAGAATTCTTCCAGATCAATCAAAATTGAAAAGATTCCACTCTATTCCTCTGTTTGGTTGCTAGGAAAATCTCAAGCTGCCGGAAAATAATTTAAAAGACGCATACTTTGAATTCCTTCATCTTCCTAAACATTTTCTCACCGTAATTCCGTTCAGGTAACAACGAGATTAAGCTCCTTCCCCTTACTTCATCCCTTTCCTCAGCAACCAAACAGATGCTGAGCCACAATACAAACGAAAAAAATCAACCGGAACTCAAAATTCAACGTACCTTAAACTCTCAATCCGAATCTTCACCGCCCGACGTCCGAAACCAAAGCTAAAAAGAACAAAAAAACTGCAGAATTTGCTTCAAAATTCGTCAAAGCTTCAACTGTCTTCAATAGCGGCCCGGGCTTCACATCCCCTGCATTTTATTTCTCTCTCTAAAAATTTCGAGATAAAGAACTTGTTTTATATTTGCAAAGGAATACAATTTAGAGAGAGAGAGAGAGAGAGAGAGAGAGAGAGAGAGATGTAGTTATGCAGGAGAAGAACAAGAGGGGGAGGAGGAGGAGGAAGAAGAGCGCCAAGGCAACGGCCACGTCACGAAACACGTGTCGTATGCGAAGGAAATCGTAGGCGGTACACCGTATATACGAGGTGGTATGGAGGTTGTTGAGCTGGCCCGTCGATGTTCGCGCTGGCCATTTTTATTTATTCCAGCGTGACCTTGTCCGTACACGTGTTTAGGGGCCATTGATCTACGCGACCCGGGTTCCGGGTCCACTAGTCCACCCCTCTTGTGGCTGGCGTGGTCCTTCTCCACGTCATTAATTAATTACCCGAATTACAAATAAATCAATTAATAATTTGAGATTTCTCAGGTTTGGTTTTCCGTCGATTGTGAATTAATATCAAATGATATATTTTCTTAATATAAAAATTTTAGGTCTTATTAAAAATATATTATTGCATTAAAATTCTAGAAAAATGCTTTAATCTTTCTCACTGTAAAATTGAAGGATGTAGTTTGAAATTAACTCAAACTTGTATATGTTACATGGTTTCAGCAAGACCGTTTTTGAGATTTTAAGAGCTTGTGTGAAATTTGTAAAGGAGGTCCTCTTTAAAATAGTTTTAAGTTTTAAAAAAGTATCACAATGTATTGATACTAGAAAACATTCACTTAAATCAAAACAAAGTCACTTAGTATTACGGTCTAGTGGTAGTTCTTTTCACTTGTAAGTGAGAGGTATTATGTTCAATTCTCACCAATTGCGAATTTAAATCATATTATTGTTAGCCTATTATAAGTCTGAATCTTACCCTCCCCTCCCCCTATTTAAAAAAAAAATTAAAAGAATTAAAAAGATAAAAAATTAAAAATGAAATAATTACGAAGGGAAGAGTGCTAGGGGTAAAAGGGATGGGAAGGAAACGATTCCCCTACCATTTTTGTCAAGACGAGATATCTAATCCTGCGTTAATACCAACCCACTAACCAAACAAGCCAAAACCACGAGAAACACGCAGATCCCAACTCTCCTTTGACCCAAGTTCTACGCCCCCGGGTCTGCTTTGATCCGAACCCTCAACAACCGCTGGCGGTGCTGCGCTCATTTTCTCCACTGCCCATCCAAAGGTACTCCCTCTGCTCCTCTTCCTCTGTCTCCACGATTTGTGTTTGTGTTACTACTTACATTTAGCCACGGTTCTTCAACCGCTTGAACTTTTCCTGACGGTTTCTCTTAGTATTCGGTGTCTGATTTGTTCTGATGCTTCCACGCCTTTTAGTGGTTTCACTTAGCTAGAAGTGGTGATTAAAGATGTTTAATTAGAGTTCCTAACTGATAAGGAAGTTGGTTAATTTTTTTTATTCGACCAATATTCTAATTTAATTTGAACTGTGGGATTCGAAATTGAACTGAAAGGGAGAGTATACTGCACTAGCCACTACCGCAGAATTGGTCCTCTTTTGTATGGTAAAGATGAAGCTAAACATCGGTATTTTCAAAATAGGCTAGTAACAATTTGTATATTGGTTTTCAAATGCGGGAATGGCTATGATACTTGCATGTATTTAATGAAATCATCATATGGCAGTCGGATATATTTCAATCTGACCATCGAGGCGGTGCTTGTATTAAATACATGTAAGTATTGTACCCTAAATTCTATGTTTACTGGGAAATTGCTAGGTGTTGATGCATACTTGAATTTGGGCTAGCTTCCAAATTATGTTCATCCCCATATTTTTTTGGGACAAGTTTGTTATGTGGAGAGGAGTTGGATGCAGAGCTATTTCGACCACATGCCATTTTACATAGGAGAAATACTAGACAACCACAACTTGATAATGGACAATCGTTTCTGTTTGTGATTCATTGATAATACGCTATTGCGTAGTTTAGTTAGAGCTCTTTGTGCCTCCTATATTTTTTTGCCAAGAAAAGGTGGGGACAACTGGTGGCAAGCCACGATTATCCACTCCTTCCGGGCCCGGTGAGGCTATGAGGAATTTCCCCCTACCCCTGCCCACAGTCAAGCAGACTCACCAGCTCAGAGTATCGAACCTAGGACCTCCTACATTTTTTTCTGTTTATTGACCTGCTGAACTATGCTGCTTGTTTCAAGGTGATTCACAATTTCATTTCGGAAGTGCATGGAGTGTGCATCGGAGCAGTTTGTTTTCATGCCAAAATATTTTCCATCAGATGCCTTAGACTTTATCTGGTTGAGAGATTTATGTGATTGCTTGCAATGGTATATGACTTGAGGAATGTTTGGCCAGAAGATGTTCAGAAAGCATTCCATTTTATCTTGTACACAACACGATTTGAAAATTCTGTGTCTAATAGTTGATGCCTTTAATTTTGGCTGTGTCTTTTGCATTTCGGATGTGAGAGTTAAGATAAACTAGTTTCATATTTGAGAAGTGTCTAATGTTTTTGAGACAATTCAGCAACTTTTCCAACCTTGGCAATGGAAACAAGTGCAGGCCCCGAGCACAACTTGATGATTGATGGAAGTGATTCACCGACATTGCAAATTGACCCCAAAAGATCCCGGTTCCCATTCTGTATTGTGTGGACACCCCTTCCTGTTATTTCATGGTTGATTCCTTTTGTTGGCCACATTGGCATATGCAGAGAAGATGGTGTGATATTGGACTTTGCGGGGCCCAATTTCGTGTGCGTGGATAACTTTGCTTTTGGAGCAGCGACTCGCTACATCCAAATAAGCAAAGAAAAGGTACATGCACTCTTCATATCTGAATCCGTATAACCTTCTCGTTCCTGTTTGATTTATGCTCATTAAAATTTGACAAGCAGTGTTGCGCTATTCGCGATCCGTCTGAGTACCTAAGTGAGGATCAATATGGGCAGAATGAACCTGGAAGCGACATAAAGACATGGGATGATGCGCTCCGGAAGGGCACTCAGGAATTCCAACACCGAGCTTACAACCTTTTTACCTGCAATTGCCACTCCTTTGTAGCCAACAACCTAAACAGGTTAGGCTTTCGGTCTGGTGGGTGGAATGTGGTGAACCTTGCAGCTCTGATCTTTCTCAAGGGTCAGTGGGTGAGCACAGCAGCCGTGGTGCAGTCCTTACTACCGTTTTTAATAACATTCTGTCTCGGAGTTGCATTAGCAGGTTCAACCTTCCTAAAGTACTTAGGTTGCTTCACCACCTTTCTTGTCGGTTGGTTTCTTCTTGGTACGTACTGTTTCAAGAGTTTGATCCAATTGTAGATTCTGTTATTTGAAGTCTTCGTACAAAAACTTTGGATTTAGAAACGTGATTCAAATGTATAGAACAGTTGCATTTGTTAGCTACTTTCGACATTATAAGGAACATATTTTCCCTGTTAATTTCGAAGTGTCTCTTTTCTCTTAAGAAGTCATGCGTTCCAAGAATCGAATGTACAAAAAAAAAAAAAAAAAAAAGGTTCCGTGGTCGTGGTCCAGTTTTGTAGTATATAATGGAAGAAAGTTCGTAGATTGGAATACTCTAGCTTACGGAGAACGAGATTTAAACTTGGGGTGCAAGAGGCATACTGCAATGACTAACTGGCTTAACTCTCTTTTGCATGTGCTAAGAAAGTTCTTAGACAAACCGGTGGCAGAATAATAAGGGTGTTGTAGTTCTTAGACTAACTGGCTTAACTCTCTTTTGCCTCTATAATTATCAAACATGTAAATTCCGTTACAGTTATGTGAAATTTTTGGACCATAAATATGGATTAGTACTAAAAATTATAAAACATATCAATCCTATTAGTAGTAATGGCGTTCAACAAATTAATTAGTATTGAATTTTCGACACAATGGTTAACCAAATATCCCTTTGCCAAGAAATGTCAAAGGGGGTTGTAGTTTAAGTGATTAGCAACATTTACTCATCAAATTTTCGATGCACAAAAGCTTCTTATTAACCCCTTCCCAAAAACAGAAAAGTGAACTCTGTTTTGATATGATTGAAATTTTTGTGCTACGCCAATTATGCGACATAATTTGATTCAATTACTTTGCAACATTGAAGAGAATCAGTCTTTAATCTCAATATATCACATTCGGTCGCTACTTGAGCTAGCCCTTGGAACACTCAACCAAACCATCCTTACTAACAAATGCAAAAGTCGTTTTCTAATTTTTATTATGATACCAACTAGTTATTGGTCTAGTGATACTAACTCTAATTTTTTTTGCCCCCAGTGATTGGCAAAAGAATAAAATACGAACCAATGGATATGATGCTCTTGATTAATTAGGTCAAGTTCTTAGGATCCAACGGTTGGAATTAAATACCCACAGATGATGCCATGGGTTTGTGCGCAATACGTTCACAGTAAAAGCCCCACCTGCCAGCTGCATGCATTACGCGTTCCCGTCCATATATGCATTACGCGTTGCATGGGAGTCTCTCCTTTTTCACAGTCCTTATCTCCCACCCATATATGGGAATTACGTTTATTTTGTGAGGTGTTAATTTCTAGCTGTTTGTTTCTCGAGAAAATTTTACAGAGCGAAAAATGGCAACGGAGGAGGGAAAAGTTGTCAGCTGCCACACTGTGGAGGCATGGGAGCAGCAGCTCCAAAAAGGCAACGACTCCAAGAAGCTGGTATTCTTTTGAATTGCACCAAATTAATTACACTTTTTTTTCTTGAAAGATTTGTTTGATTTTTGTAATTTCGATTTGGTTTTCCGTTGTGGTTTTTAGTGATTTGGGTAAATATTTGTTAGAGGCTTATGATTTTTGTGATTGTCCTAAATTATTGGCACTGAGATCCTAGCAAATAGGGTCTTTTTTTTCGAATTTTTGGAATTTTCTTTCGAATTTTTTATTTTTATTTTTCCATGGCAATTATATGGATCTCTTAGCTTGATTCGTTCTTGGGGGACATTTTGGTGAAATTGTTCAATGAATTGGCTTCGTTTCTTCTGTATTTGTACAAATTCAATCGTATTTATTTTTCTTTTGTAATTGGTCTTGGGAAATTAGAGCCAGTAATTTTCTTTTAACTTTTTATCATGCGGGAGCAGACAAAGGACACATATATGTTCATCCTAGGTTTTCTTTTTGGTTGTAAATTAAGAAGAATCCTAGATTGAAAAGGACTTACTTAAAAGGGTAATGGATTCAGAACTGCATCATTAATTTGCCTCTGGCTTGGAGTCATTTTCTCCCCCGTCCGCATACACCTCTGTTTAATTTTTCTTCTCGTTTCCATTTGTTTAATCAATCTGTGATAAAAATTAACACGGTGTACGAGGAAAAAAGAGATATGGTTATCATTTCCCTTTCAAGTATACACAAAGTGTATGCATAATTAAGTACCGGGATCCTTGATTGTTGAATCCTTGTTGATTAGATCATGGCGTCTTGACCTCACATCTAACTATTAATTGCTCCGATGTATGTCACGCACTTGTTTTGACGCTACTTACCATCAATTGTCTCTCTTCATAGTTTATAACAAAACAACAGTGTTTCCATGATTATACATTCCCAAATTGTTCTGTTTTTTTGTTGAATGTGGAGTTTTATAGAGTTAAACGAAGTGCTAGAAAGATTGCAGACGGAGGGCAAACATTGTTATTTGTCATATATGCTATTCATTTACTTTCTCGTGAGAGCTCCTCAATAAAAAATGCAGATGGTTATTGACTTCACTGCTTCTTGGTGCGGACCATGCCGCTTCATCGCACCATTCTTGGCAGAGTTGGCTAAGAAGCTGCCCGATGTCACATTCGTAAAGGTCGATGTCGATGAATTGAAGGTACGTAATATTTCAAAAACAAACCGAAGACATTTGTTTCCAAAAGAGAGAATTTGATTTAGAATCTGCACACGGTAAGAGGAACTCACTTGCAAGTGAATTTTGGTGTAGACGGTAGCCCAAGACTGGGCGGTAGAGGCAATGCCAACGTTCATGTTCCTGAAAGAAGGGAAGATCGTGGACAAGGTGGTCGGAGCGAAGAAGGACGAGCTGCAGCAGACGATTGCGAAGCATGTGGGCACTGCTTCTGCCTGAATGTCATAAATCCCGATCAATCTAGACCATACTATAGCGAAGCACACATGGCCACGGACCTTATGATGTGCTAGTAATGTAGACTTATATTTTAACCTTTTGAGTCCTGACGCTGTCCTGAGCATTGTGTGTGGTACTTTTCATATGGTTGCTACTTATATGCAGTTCTATCTACTATCTAGCTCTTACGGAGGGATGGGCAAAATACCCATGGATTTGGGTAATCCCGGTTACCCTTCTATTTAAAGTTCACGGTTACGGTTATGGTGCGATGAAGCGTAAATGTATTTTTCCAAATTTACCCCTGACAGAACCTACAATTACTCAGGAACTTTGAAAACACAGACAGAGACACACATACACAAAACAACAACAAAAAAAATTAAAAAAAAAAAAGGAAGTAACTGACGGTGGTGGTTGTGGAAAATGAGGCAACAACAAAAGCCCCATATGCGACAGAAAGAGGCAAAGACGGCGACGGGCTTGGTTAGGTTCTGTGAGGGGTAAATTTGGGAAAAAAATATTTACTGTTAGTTGGGCTTTTAATTCATTCAGTCCGTGAGTATTTTTTTTGGGAAAAAACATTTAGTGTTGGTGGGGAGAAATTAGGAGTGCGGAAATCCCGAGACATGGTGAGACACAAGCAAAAACAAGGGGAAGTAACACCGTGAAATGAACAACACCATCAACACAAAGACTTGGATTCTTTTCATTCATGAGCTCTCTGCACAGTACGTTAACAAATGGTGTCACACCAGGATCCTCTCCCAACATGAACCTACATTTTACCTAACTGGATTTGGGGCATCCTTTTTCCCCAACACTACATGAACACTAAAAACACTCCAACAGAAAACACATCATTTCCCAGTGCCCATACATCCCGTTAAAAGGCCGGGTACCGGAGCCTGACTCCCCCTAGGGTCCGAATTGTCGAACCCCGAGGTACATATAATAAACTCACCTAAGTAACAAGATCACTACTTACACAAGTCTTTTGAACTTAAATTAACAGGTAATTGATTGGCTCCGAATATGAAAATACCCTTCACCAAGAGCTACCACTACTACTATTCAACAGAAAGGAAAAACTATGGCACTCCACCTAACTGCTTTTGCTATGTTGCTGTACTCGATCTCTTATTCTTGTTTACTTGCTTCTTCTCTTGCTGTGGTGTATAATTAAGGGATTAGGGTGCAACAATTACGATATGTTAATCTCATTCTTTCACTAACCCCGTGAATTGGGTTCCACGTTTGTTGAAGTTATGGGAGCACACACAGCTTCTACTGACAGCCGCTTCAGCACCTTCGGACATGGATCTCCAAAGTTGCTGTTGGATATGGTGACTGCACATCTCTGCTTCCCTATGCACTTCTGTGATGATCAAAGATAAAAAGACGGAACACGGTTCAGTAAGAGGGATGAATACTAGTAGATTCGGAAAACCAGATAGCATTGTCTAGTACCTTCTGCAATACAGAGTATGACGTGGTCGCATGGCAAGTTCCTTCTTGGTAGCTCCCACAGGTTCCCAAGGGTGTTCCGAAGCTAGCGAATTTGATGGAAGAGATAGCCTGCCCTGGGTTACAGCGCAAATGAACCTTGGGGCTGTGGAAGTCTTCTACTTTTCCATAGCTTTCAATGTGCCAATTCTTGATTGTTGGGTGGTATTCAGCAACCTCAGAACAAACACTGCTCACAGCTCTCTTGACAAGAGAAATTCTTGAGGGATCCCCTCCAAGTTCCTCAAAAAGTATCAACAGATTTTGAGTTGGCTTTAACCAAGACCGAGGGACATGATAACTGAAAAAACGAAATTCACATGGAATTTAAGAGGATAATTTGTTTGCTGAGTAATCCACTAAATGTATGCCATACTTTCATACTAAAATTGTCGTTGTAAAATACAAAGTTTTCAACATAGCGTTACTTACTATCGTTGTGTGGGTTTGCCACAACCCGAATGACACTTTGTAGGCCTAAACCCTCCAGCATAACTGCACCCATTGCAATTACCATTCGCAAATGCTGTCCAATATCTCCCAATACTCTGCCCATTAATCCATATTTGGCCTTTTCCCATTCCCTCCATGTCCAAAGCCAATGGCTCGCTTCCTTCAGGTTCATTGAAAATAGTCTGCAAAGTTGAGTGAGTATTAATAATATTATTCTCCTGTTTTACATTACCACATAGAGTTCCCGTTTCCTTAGTTGCATACCTTGTGCCAGGTCAATGGCTGCTGTTTTTGTGCAATTAATGATCCACTTATCCATTCGACAGAGGAAAAAGCATTTGGAGATACAAGATTCATGGCTTCTCCTTTCAGTCCGACCTGTTAGAGTAGCAGGGGTAAGGAAAAATGTCTTTTTTCATAGAAAAATAAAACGATTTGATTTCCAAAGTAAGATCGACTACCTGGTAGGTCCACTTCTGCCAAGATAAGTCCCATTTTCCCTGGTTAAGTCCATGAAGTGCAACGGGGCCGAGGATTCCAGTATTCCAAGCCTCAAAGTGTCCGCCCACATTCTTCAACAAGCAACAATAACTTGTCAGAATTAGAGAAGAAGAACAAATAGAAAAGAAAAAATAATAATTGTGCCAAACAATACTAACAGGTAATCCGACGGCAACACTCAGCAGTGCAATTCTGTTTGTTCCGGCACGTAGATTGACCTTGCCAGTATATGTGAATCTCCTAGTCTCCCTTGTTCCAAAGGCAGAACCTGTTATATATTTGTTAAGCTTTTTTTATTGTTCTTCAAGATAATATCCATGCAAGAAGCAAATCAAAATTGTACCTGTAAGCTGTCCATTAATGAAGATGTGAACAGCATGGCCAGTTGATTGAACTATAAGGGTCGGGAGTTCCCCTCCATGCAGGAAGGACTCAGATGAATCAATATCGACACTGCAGGCACATTGAAAGAAAGATGATGTTTTAATATCTATCTTTAAGGTTAGGAAGGATGTCACTGAAGGCATATGTAACACTGTACTGAGGCATATGTGAGGGTTGTTTGTCTTTTCAAATTGCACACCAAGCTGATGAAATCGGAACATCCTTTTGAAAGGCTTTCTAAGAAATTCATTACTAAATCTTTCTCATGCAGACCGGTTTGGAGATCATGAATGGAGATAAACAAAAGAGTTAGTCTCAGGAAATTCTGACCTAGTTATGTACCAGAGGTAGTCAGTACTATCCCTAGTGACATTTATCTGTTCCAATAGACCAGGAGCGGTCATTGTTGAGCTGTCATCCAGAGAAGTAAGATCTTCATCATAACTCTCCCATGATAGCATTGGAATATTTGTTGGCAACA
>JAOTRO020000003.1:409063-421972 GCA_028566515.2 Pyracantha coccinea | reverse complement strand
TGGTGCAAGCCAGGATCTTGATGAAGTTGTAAATCCCGTCTCCGAGGATTAGGGAAACCGAGAGGAAAACCTTGTAACCGTATAAACTCTTCATGTCGTATTCGTCTAAACTCTCTGGGAACCAGTGTCCTTTACGCCGGCCAATGAGCGGCCACATTACCCCGAAGGAGAGCACGGATCCGAGAAGCAAAGACAGGTTTACCAGATGGGAGCATATCATGCCTGCTCCCACAAAAGTCATGCTAAAATCGAAATAGAATCTGCATTTTGATAGCAGCAAATTATGAAGGATCAGTAACAAGAAGCAGAAGCAGGGAAAGCGAAACGATTGAGTGATAAAAAATTCCTACGTATTCTTCCACGCTTGCAATCCGAATGTCGGAAACTGCGAGAATCCGCATTCTTCTGTGGCACTGTAAAACCACTTGAAAAATCCCCACAGGAAGCTGACTGAAAAATACTTCATGAATCCGTGTACTTGCTTCCTGCAAATCATCAGAGCTTTGGCTGAGTTTTGATTCTAATGGGGCACTTTAAGAGCAGACGTGGGCATAGCCACATTAGTTAAAGCGAATGTGCTTTTCTATGTGCGCAGACGTGGGCGTAGCCAGCCACATTAGTTAAAGCTAATGTGCTCTTCCATATGCACCGAGTTAAAAATATGTATGTGTATGTATGTATGTATGTATGTGTATATACATATATATATATATATGGATTTCAAAGGAGTGATAAAGAGAGGTGTTGGCAGATGTTTACTTAGCCATCTTATCTCCCTGAGTGTGGAAGCCATTGATGAGAACCGCAGTTGCCAAACCACTTGGATAAGTCAATTTCAAGTCAACTATCATAATCTGTAAAAAGAAAAAACAAAAATTCCATATGAAAATTTTACTTCAAAGGAAAAAGAAACAATATTTATCTCCTCGAAGTCTCAGTGAACAAACAACTGAAGACGGCAAGGAACTTGCAACTTAAGTGATTAATATCATTTATCCTGAGCTAGAGATTTTGAGTTTGAATCTTCAAGTGATTAACATTATTTAGTCTGAGCATGGTTTTAAAAGGCGCTAGTCATGTCGGATAGAGGCCTAACGCATAGGCGTCTAGGCATGGGCCTAAGCCGCTTTGTTTAATTTTAATTAAGTAATTATATAATATATAAATAAATGTCTACTTATATTTAAATGTATACATAATTGTATTGTGAAAGGTAAATTGTAAAATAAAATGACATATACATTATAAAGTATTAAACCTTATTCAAAACATAAGGAACAAGCATATAATAAATGTTTATCTAGGTATTCAACAAATCTCTTACAATTTATAGAAAAAATAAAATGCAAAATAAAAGTTATTTATTTTATGTTTAAGTGAGAATCGTGACTTAGGCGAGAATGACTCTCCGGAAGTCTTGAGTTTGAATCCCTTCCCAATATCGCTCGTATAAAAACGAGAAAATAGCAAGAAACTAAAGAGTACAAGATCAATACCTTTCTTAGAGGAATCAAGACAAAAAGGCCAACAAAGCAGACTAGAAAAAGGAAGCCAGTCATCCAACCAAGCCCAGGTTCCTTAACAGCAGTTGCAGAGTTTCCTTCTGTGTTCACACCTGAGAGCTCATATGTCTTCTTGTTTAATCCCAACAAATAAGAAGCAAATCCACCTGTTTATCCAAAAAAGTACAAAATTACATAATGTTTAAGAAACATTAATTAAAAATTAATATAACACATAAAGAAAAACAAAAAGTACCTCCCACAGCAATACTATAACAAGCAACAGCACAAGTCTGAATCATGGTATTCTCCTGCCGAGTGAAGGGTTTTGATTTGAATCCCGCCTTCTTGAGCAGGTTCGTCCACGTTCGGATGAACACGAAGGCGAGGAGAGCAGCGGAGACATTGAGATTAGGAACAATCCCAGTTGTGAGGTTTAGCTTCATGGCTATCACACTGTACACCGTTCCAATCACTATGCTCGCGACGACTCCCCGGACTGTTAGCTGCTCTGTCCACGGAAGGATAGTCCCAACCGGCCCCTCGGGTTGAACTGTCGTGTCTTCTTCCATGTCATCTCTCTCTACCTCCTTCTTCTCTCTTGGTTCCAACTCCATGTTCATGGCTTGAAAGTCCCTGTTGCTTATTTGTTAGGCAATGGGAATAAAAAAGAGAGTTTCAAATGGAATGCATGAAAACAATTTTTTTTCTCTATCAAATAAAAAGAGGAGGATGCAGCACGAGAACTTCACAAAAGGTCACTTATGCATAAACTTACCGTCAAATTGTTATATTTTAGTCCTTTTTCCACCTCGTGCTTAGCTACAATGGATGGTACGGGACTGGGATTGACTTGGCCATACAATTACAATTACATAATCTTGAAAAGTTGATAAAAGTATTTGGTAATTGGTGTTGTCTATTGTAGTGAGCTAGACAGGAAGAAAAGGATGCTTCCTTGGTGAATATATAGCCCACAAAGTGCATAAATTACTACTTGGACATGTTTATCCTCTTCAAATTTTCTCGGCTCCAAACCTACAAATTCCAAAACCACATGAGTATATCTTATCACTAGAAAATTTCCGACAGTACAAATATCTCACGTTATGGTCTTTTTTTTTTTTATATATATAATTCAACCACTTGCAAAAGTACCAACCAAATAAATAAGAATTTCTGTAATGGTAGGAGGGCAGAATCTGGCAGAAAGTGCTTGATATAGAGTAGGGCAAATGGATTACAATATCATAATTATGGGAACAAATGATTTACCGAATTCACGGGAAGGATTTACATACACTCTTCAAATGCTATCATTGACGTTTTTATCTAATAATACAATATATGCATATTAATTTTTTCGCATAAATTATATTACGGATCTAAAATCCGAAAATGGCATGCAGGTCTCTATCCCACAGTCCTTCACAGACATTGGCCTTACTAGCTGGCCTTATCATTGACCACATTTCTCTTTATTCTCTTCCACAAGGTGTTGCCCTTATGAATTGTGATAAAGGTGTTGGGGGTAGGACTAGTGATTGCCTTCCCATGTAATGAAGTGGTTAAATTGGACCAATGGGAATCTGTAAGTTGTAGATTTGTGGGTCAAATTACCCCCTCATTGAGCATGATGGGTTCACAATAGTCAAGAAGATTCTCCATTGTATTTGAAAAAACTTTCTTTCAATCATAGTGCTTCTAATCCACATAATTTCATTGTAAGTTGCTCTCTACTACATTTTGCACATTTGGCTTGGTTTGTTTGGTACTGCAGACATGTGGAGCCTTTGCTTGTGAACTCTCAACTAATTAGATGGTTAGTTTGGAAATACTTTTGTATGAACACTTCTATACATAATCTTTGTAACTTCTATACATAATTGTTGTGCACGCTTCTGTTAGAAGAGCAACAAAAATCCTATTGAAAATTCAAGTACTTTATGGCAAATCATTTGGAAGTGTGCTTCTTGAATGTTTTTATAATCCAAAAACACTTTAAAGTTATTCTACCAAACATTGTCAAAAGTGCTTCTCATTTGAAAACGATACTAGTCATTCCAAAAGCACTGCCAAACAAAATAATCGTTTCTAATCAAGTAAGTATACATTTGTTGACGCATAGAAACAGATCAACAATCAAAATTGAAATGTCAAAGCGGCAATCAAGACAGCCAACTACGTGATTTACCCAATTTGAACTTCGTCCACAAGATTGTCGAGTGTTCTCATGAAATAACTCATTAGATTAGATTAGATTAGATTAAAGATCAATAGAAAGTGATCATCTTACTTCTGTTCTTACTCTGCATACTTAAATTTGTTTCGAGAATTTGAGTTTGCATAAGTTCAAACAAGAATGTGCAAAAGAATAAAATGAGTTCGCGTAAATCATTTCTCTACGTCAAATCCAACAACTAATTTTCAACTCAATATGTAACCATCTAGATCAAAACACTAAAATTAGGTTTGTATTCTCAAGAATCTTAATCAAATGAGAAATAAAGAGGAAGCTAAACAATGTAGGGGCATGACCAGTTAATGAGGACGAATGCAGACCATTCTTTGTCCCCTGTGTAAAAAGCAATGGCCATGAGCTCTGCACACGCACACTGTCCCCAGCTGTGCTTTTGGAATATTTTGCTTGTGCTTGCAACTTGAAACTGGCTTTCACACCAGAAAAACAAAATTTCAGAAAAAAGAAAAGAAAAGAAAAAGGATGACATGAAATTAACTGATTGAAACTTCAGACCCCATCATTGATATAATCCCAGATTACTAAATTAATTAAGCTTCACTTATGAGCTTATATGTTTCTTTCTTCTCTGACCAAAAACAAAAACTGGGCTTGGATAAACCCAATTTGGTATTGGCTTATTCATTTATTAGGTTTCGTTTTACAGCGATATTACTATCTTAAGCTAGAGTAAGAGGAATGTGGATAATTCAAACTTAGCATGCGATGAGTTAAAAATGAAGACTCTATCTACTAGAATAATACATTGTTTCTCTGCCGACTTGTTTTTTAATTGAGTAAATTGTAACTATGGTCCCTGAACTTTAACTCAATTGGAGCAATGGTCTCTCAACTAAAAATCCATTACCATTGGTCCCTCAACTTTAATTCAACTTGAGAAATGGTCTCTTAACTTTAACTCAATTGTAGCAATGGTCATTCTAACATAACTCGTTTTGACAAATTTTTTGACATAATTGACGAAAAGGACCATAATTACACACTTTGATGAGTTAAGAGACCCTAATTATATAAATGATTATTCCAACATAACTTATTTTGACTAAATTGATGAAAATGACTATAGCTACACATTTTCATAAGTTGAGGGACCAATGGTAATGGATTTTTAGTTGATGGACCAATGTTAATGGATTTTTAGTTAAGGGATCATTGCTCCAATTTGATTAAAGTTAAGGGATCATTGCTCCAATTTGATTAAAGTTAAAGAATCATTGCTACAATTTACTAAAAAAAAAAAAAATCCAAATGCTACTTGGAAAAGCACTTGAAAGCACTTTAACAGATGCCCCTTATAAAACTCCCTTTTGTTTGCATAAATCGAGAAATGATCTATTATGAATAATGATGCAAATGTATAACCTGCTGAATTCACACATTCATGAAAACAAATGGAAAGCCTATTTGAGAACTTACCTGCCACACTAATGCTGGCATGCTCCTATAATGACATTTCTGTTATAAGTTGGTTTCTATCCTATTTGAAGAGATCTAAATTTCATGAAATGAAATTGTAGCAATGGTTCACCAATTTTAACCTAATTAAAATAATGGTTACTCAACTAAAAATTCATGACCCTTGGTCTTTCAACTCTTTAAAACGTGCAAGTATGATCATTTTCTTCAATTCCATTAAAACTTTCGTTAAAATGAGTTACGTGCCACGCACATGAGGCTGAATTGAGGGCAAATATGAAAAATCAAATGAGAAAAATCGTAGCAATGATCTCTTAACTTTAACTCAACTGTAGAAATGATCCCTTAATTTTAACACAGTTAGAGCAATGATCCCTCAACTTTAACTCAATTGTAGTAATGATCTTTCCAACATAACTCATTTTGATAGAATTCTGAAAGAGTTAACAAAAAGAACCATAGTTGCATGTTTTGATGAGTTAAGAGACCAATGATCATAAATTTTTAGTCAAAGGATCATTGCTCCAATTTGGTTAAAGTTAAGGGACCATCGCTACAATTTTCTCAATTTCACAAACACCAAAATGCACGTATTTTCATCAGATCGTTGTATCAACGGTTACATGCATCAATGCAACAGTTGCATAGCATCCTAAACCTTCTTGAAGTTCGAGGTTCTCACTTTGTGAGCGAGAATGTCGAAGCCATACTCTCAAAGAGGGAGACGAAACGCCAATTTGAAACCGATCCTGGTTTTACCAGCATCCACAAATTCTCAACTCTCACACAAGAAGCAACTCCAAGCGTCACCATCGACAAAACATGAATAAACTAATCCGTAGGGATATATGCTGTGTAAACAAGTAAACCTAGGACATCCATAAAAAGCTCGGTTCAACTTCTTCTACTTCCACAGACGGCAACAGCTTCTTCATCCACATTGTTGTAAAACAAGCTCAACTTACTTATTGCAACAGCCTCTCCAAATAGTGATGCTCTTGTAGATTTCAATATACGAACTTCAACGTAATCACCCACTACGGGATTCCTTTCCTCATTTGAATCAGCATCTCGGTGTGGTAACAGCACGCTAGCAAAAGAAACTCTATGACCTCTATCACTTTTGCCCAAGAGTTCTGTATCTGGAGCTCTCTTATTAGGTCCTTCTACTAAGACAAGCTGGGTAGTTCCCACCTGTGAGTCGTAACACTGACCTGTGCTCTTACGGAAAGCCTCGATAAGTTCAGTCAGCCTCCTCTGCTTCACATCCTCTGGAACATCATCATCGTAGTTTCTATTTGCATGGGTTTTCTCCCTCATGCTATATGCAAACATGTACGCCATGTCGTAACCAACAGCCTTTACAAGACTAAGTGTGTCTTCATGGTCCTCATCTGTTTCCCCACAAAACCCTGTAACAAGAAACAAACATGTTAGACGGGGAATCAATGCATACACTGAAAGAAAAACGAGATATTGCAGCTTACAACCATCTGGTAACCATAACAACACACATGAAAACATTCTTGGGCAAAGAAGGCATGCTAATGAATACATGTGGAAAATTAACAAGAAACAACAATTCTACTTTTAAGTTCAGATTTATAAAATCTAGATAAAAAACTGAAAGTCTGTAATAAAATTATGTAAGGACATTGAAAAAAGTGAGAATACGATGCAATCCCTGAGTTAGACAGTAACCATTTTTTTTTTAAAAAGCAAGTAGCATAATCTTGAGAAAACTAGAAAACAATCCACATGAAAATAGGACAAATGTAATTAACAGGTTTGCTGGTAGGATTCACCAAATCTGGATACAACGAGTAGCTGAGAACTCTGAACTTTAGTTTAAACAAACACGAACCCACAGTTAAACATCAAAAGGAAAAGAAAAAGGCATGCACAAGTCTAAACTGATCCTGAAGGATCAATTCACTGATCCCATGCTGGTAGCGTCCAAAATAAAAAATCGAAGTTGGTCATAAAATTCTCATATCTCTAACAACCTTTGAAGAAAGAAACTAGATGTTGCAAGTAAAACCCTCCTTTTAAGAATATTTGATCACTAATATTACCTTGTAAAAGATCCCACTGGGTACTACAACTCGCACATACACAAATATAGCAGACATAGGAAACAGAAGCTGAAAGTTTCTTCTCACCGAAAGTTGATTGCAAGTTTAGTAAGCAAGATTACCAAAATATATAAAACATTGATAAGAACATTTACCACATATGAAATCACTGCTGATGCCCACATCTGGAATAATTCTCCGTATCTTCTGCACAAGATCTAAGTATGCCTCGCGCGTATAGCCACGACGCATCCTTTCTAGCACTGCGCTACTCCCAGTTTGTGCAGGCAAATGAATACTTCTACATATATTAGGTCTGTCTCGCATTAAATACAGCAACTCATTAGGGAAATCTTTCGGGTGTGGGGATGTGTATCGGAATCTCATCTCTGGATATTCTGTGGACAGTCGATCCAAGAGATCAGCAAAACGCGAACCAACTTTTTTCACCTTGCACATGCTGGAAAAGCCTTCGCTGTATCTCCAATTATTTCCGGTTTCCACTTCCTTTTCATTCTCAGAGGCATCATTGTAGCTGTTTACATTCTGTCCTAGCAGTGTTACCTCTTTCACGCCTTCTTCCCAAAGCTCTCCCACCTCCCTCACGATAGATTCCGCAGGACGCGAGCGCTCTCTGCCTCTTGTGAAAGGAACAATGCAAAATGAGCACATATTGTTGCAACCCCTCATAACAGAAACAAAAGCACTAATTGAATTTTTGGAGATTCGAACTGGACTAATATCAGCATAAGTCTCTTCCAGCGAAAGAATAGTATTGATTCCTTTCTGACCATAGTCCACATCTTCCAATAATCTCGGCAAGTCTCTGTACGCATCAGGCCCACAAACCACATCAACCATTTTGTCTGAATCAAGTATCTTGTCCTTTAACCTCTCCGCCATACATCCCAAAACTACAACTTTTGGAGGACGTTTGGACTGCGACCTCCCTATTTTAACATTGTCCTTCCATTCCCGCTTAAGAAACCAAAAATAATTAAGCCGATGCCACACCTTCTGTTCTGCATTGTCCCTGATAGCACAGGTGTTAATAAAAATAACCTCTGCTTTCTCAGGAACATCAACGACTTCACTATACCCAGCATTCTTCATAATAGACAGAACGATCTCCATGTCATTAATATTCATTTGACACCCATAAGTCTCGTGATAGATACGACCTATTGGAGCAACTTCAGTAGCAGTCTCATTCACATTCCTATACATAAAACAAGAAACAAAAACATAGAAACAAAAGCTAAGCATGAGATATAGTGTGCACGACATATAATTTGGGTGCAAGAACATCGAAAGACATTGATCAACTTTCCTCTATGAACTATCCGGCCAATTTCTCCTACAAACATGGCAAAACATCACAGTAACATTTTGGACCAAATGCACTAGCATTGCCCACATAAAAATTTCAACTTGAACTTGTATCTAACTCCACAGCCAGCTAATTTTGGATGTTTAATAAAGCTGCTTTTGTGCAGCAGATTGCACATCAAAGATCATTACTTTAAGCTTTTCTAAGACAACCCAATTCGAATCATTGCATAAATTCCTCAAAATTTAACAAAAACATTGAAAGACACTGTGTGTGGGCGTGAACTGTGGACTCACTGAGGCTGGGCTTCAGCACCGGCGAGAGCAGCTTGAGAGACGAAGTGGCGGAGGCTGGGGCCACCGTACTGGCCGGAGAGAGAAGCGTTGGTGCTGGAATTCGAGAAGCTTCTGGAGTTACTGCGGCCAAGACTCCTCCTTTGCGGCTGAGGCGGCAGCTGCTGGCGGTGGTGGTAGCATTGGAAACTGGACTTCTCCGGTCCCCAGTTGAGGAACCTCAGAGTGAAGCGGCACGACCTCTGGAGCTTGAGACGCAGAGCGCAGTGGGGCTGGTTCAGGATCGAGGACAGGGATGACGACAACGACGACGCCATAGGTGAGATTGTATTCGCGCTTCTGGGTTTTTATGCGTCAGAGAGAGTGGATAGGGGTTACGAATACTGTCAGGAACCCGGTGATAGTGTCAGAGACGACATGTCGTTTCCATTGGGCCGGCCCAATAAGATTTCTCACTTTTGTCATTTGGGAGAATGTCATAAATGGCACCTGAACTTTCAGTTTTTGTGCAATTACCATATGAACTAAATCTTTTTTACAATTAAACATTCAAACTGATAAACTTTATATGCTAGGTAGGTCCACCACCAACATTATCGATATTGTTTTAAATTAACTACTTATTAGTAAGGGGTGGATAACCGTAGTTTGTCACTAATTGTTCCCCTTTTTTATAAGAAAAAAACCACTTATTACTAAGTGTTGGGTTTATAAAAAAATGTCCCATTGATATTAGGGATGGAAACTTCCATATATTAATTGGATATTATTTCGTTGTATGACCGATGTGTGATCCAATTATTATCCAACCCAAACTTCATATTTTGTTACGTTTTGGCATCCAAACTACTCGATCACCTGATCTATTATGCCACACGTGACACGAAACTTAACTTTTTGCAAGAAAGGAATGCGACCCGCTATATGTAAGACTTTCCTTATGTTATGGTCTTTGTTTTTCACTCAAGAGTAATGCTAGGCGACTACACTTGCAAACAAAATTTTATAAATTAAATAACGTAAAAATTGATGATTGAACTATTACTTAGCATTAATAAGTGTGCTCATTTTATATTAATGACACATCGTTTGATTTGCAAATTTTGTTTAGTGAACGTGTCAAGTAGGTGCCGAAGGGTACAAGGGTCTAAAATTTGAGTGCTTAATTGGAAAATCTCTTGATTGCATGTGGTAATTTCAAAAAAATGAAAATGTTTTAGGTGCTATTTCTGAAAATCTTCCAACATGGAGTATACCAAAATCATTTCCAACCGGGAGCTCAAACTCGGAAACTGAAACAGAAAAAACTGAACAAGTCACAACAATGGAGAGGGTGAGAGCCAGTAATCGTCTCCTCAGATACTCCTCCAATAAGTCACTCTTTGATCGTCGATTGAATCCCAGTTCTCAGAATTCAATCCACAACTCCCCTTCAGGTAATTCACAATCCAAAAGCTCCAATTTTTCTTGTCACTAATTTTTATTTATTTATTTAATTTTTTATGTTCTAGCTTTTTTTGTTCGTTTGTTTATTTGTTTATTGATGTTCCAGTTAAAATTGGTAAGAAAAATTTAAGGCATGTGATTATTTACTATGGTTGAGAAATGCTTCATTTGGTTGATCGGTGATGGCATTGAAGAAAATGTAAAGATGAATTTTTGTTTTGTTTTTGGGTTATTGGAGTTCAAAGATTGTGTTTAATTTGTTAAATTAATGATTTTTGGTTTAATTTCTTGTAGAAATAATAAGAAATTGAACTCTTGAATAGGTTATTGTCATGGTTTTGTCAACAAGTGTAGAGATTTCCATCTCTACAATGGTAATCACAAGTGGAGTGTCCAGACATGTTTCGGATTCTTAAGATATCGGGGAGAAACGTTTCGGGATTCTGTCGAAAAGGGTCGTCTTGAAAAGGCTTTCCGGTACCGAGGTTTTGGTTCATTGGCGGCGAAGTTTGAGAGGAACCCTTCTTTTTCGACGTTAAATGCTGATGATATCAGCTATTTTAAGGGAGTATTAGGGGAGAAGACTGTAGTTCAAGAGGAAGAGAGGCTGGCCATTGCAAATACAGACTGGATGCACAAATACAAAGGCTCGAGTAAGCTTCTGCTGCAACCTCAGAGCACTGAGGAGGTTGACTTCTTCCTCTTCAGTAGTCTTATTATTACTATACAAGTTTCCAGGATTCTTTTAACTTTTAAACTTTTAAAAGTGGGACTGGCCTTCTTCCTACCATTGTCGTGAAGTGTGGAAGCATGAATTCTCATTGTTGTGGGTTCGGAGGCTGGTATCCTCAATGGAAATATGATCATACACATACACAAATCCTTGTTCTTCCTTCCAATGAGGTATTACAAAATACCTCTGTTTTAAAAAGCCACTTAGTACTACGGTCTAGTGGTATTCCTCTTCATTTTGTAAGGGAGAGGTCTTAGGTTCGATTCTTGCCAAAGGCGAATTTGAACCACATTATTGCTAGCCCATCATGAGGCTAAGTCCACCTCGATAATATCGTTTGCTCAAAAAAAAAAAAAACGTTTAAAAGTGGGTATGTTTTTTGTGCCTATGCCTCATATTGCCTTCGATATTTTAAAATATATTACCGAATTAAGGGGTTTTATGCATTTATTTCTTCCTTGCAGGTGTCACAAATTCTTAAATATTGTAACTCCAGATGCTTGGCTGTTGTTCCCCAAGGCGGAAATACTGGTCTTGTGGGCGGAAGTGTTCCAGTTTTCGATGAAGTAATGCGGTTTGTTCTGCTTATTTGATGGATGAGTGGTTGCTGATGGCATTTTCTACCATCTGCCTATATATAAAAAAAGAAAGCTATATCTGAATGTTTTGTTGTGACAGATTTTTATAGTATGCATAATCTGTGTGGTTTCGTGAAAATTTTTCACCTGAATAGCCTTCGGTGGTGTTATTTTGCAGGTGATTATCAATATGAGTTTGATGAATAACATTATATCTTTTGACCAGGTAGACATGCAGTGATATTTATTTCTTTCTGGCGATCCAACAATTTGTTAAGTCAATGTAATGTAATTTTCTATTGCCAACTTTTCAGGTGAGTGGTATACTGGTATGCGAGGCAGGATGCATATTGGAAAATCTGATTACTTTTTTGGACAACCAAGGGTAAGAATCTATAATTTATAACTTTCTTTGCTTATAGGACCTGCACTTTCCCAATATCTTTACCAATATGCTAGGATCAAATGCTATAGAACACAGATACAGTTTTTATTTTTTAGTTATATATCCTCCCTATTAACCTCATCCTGACCTGCCCACTGCCCTTTCCCGTATTCGTAATTAGATGCTTCCTTGTACAATTCTTACCTCTGGTTGCGCAACTTGCTTATAATTCAGTTTTGGCATATATACTGTTTTGAACTGTTAGATTGTTGTCAGGCACATTTCCCCTCTTTTTAAATTACACCTGATCGAAATCTACGTAGTTTTGTCCTTGTCATATTTAAGCGCTTAATGCTTCCATTCAGATTTATTATGCCACTGGACTTAGGTGCAAAAGGAAGCTGCCAGATTGGTGGAAATGTTTCGACCAATGCGGGTGGTTTGCGCCTTGTTCGCTATGGATCACTTCATGGAAACGTACTTGGTAAGAAACACACATAACTTTGATGTTTGACATTCATCTGCTTCAAAAGTCATTGTTTATCTGAGTTTAGAATGTAAGTATGTAACTTATGAAAACTGAATCACAATACCAACTTAACCACTCACCAGATGAAGACATTACTGCTTGAGTCAAAGGGTTCTTCTGCAACTCTACACTACTGGAAACAAGGCTCAATCAATGGGGCTTGAGTATCTGGAAGCTTGTGTATTTGTGAGAGCGCAGGGACCCTAGCTTTATACCATAAATGATGGAGTTCAATAAGGACACTTCCCATTATGTAATCCTTATCAAACTATCTTTATCACCGTGAAAACTCTAGTAAACATATCAGATAATAAAGTCCTAGTTCTATCGAGATTGCTTGAGGCTATTATCCTTATTATACA
>JAOTRO020000003.1:351188-361901 GCA_028566515.2 Pyracantha coccinea | reverse complement strand
CTCAACGAAGCACTCCTAGCTTCCTTGGAACGTCCTAGAGCTCGTAGTGAGCTTGGTTTGTCCTAAAAATCAAGCATGGAAAACTTCGTGAATAGTGTCAAATTTTAAACCCCGGCAACCGACGTGAAAACGTACGAGTCTTACCTTGAAACTGGTACGGTTGGGTTCGTGAGGTCCTTACGCAGCTAATGGGCTTGACCAAACCTTTGTTTGGAGTCCTTAAGCTCGAGATCGAGCTTGGTCCGTGTATGGAGGAAGAAGAGAGAGTGTCTGAGAGAGAGAGAGTCGAGAGAGAAGAGAGAGAAAGACAGTGTGAGGGTTTTCAGGAAGGAATACGGGAAATGAGGAGGGAAAGTGAGATGTGTGGGGTTTGTGTCCCCTACACACAAACAATTGTCCAAATTCATCCCAAACAAATTCTAGGTTAAAATTTAACTAGGGTTAACAATTTAAAACCCTAATATACACTTCTCAAACTTTTGTAAAAACGTAACTATTAGGGGCAAAATGGTACTTTCACAACCTCCCGTCGGGACGGGTTGTGACAGTAACAATTTGGTCTCACTTCGTTTAAAAATTGACACTTTACTACCTGAAATTACGAGTTCTTAGTCTATTAGTCAAGTTAACTTCGAAGCAACACTTTAGTTGGTTCATTCTTTTGCCTACGTAGAGTCATATCAATGAACAACAGATTAACAAATGTCTTCCAAACAATAAGTAAGATTATTTTTTTAGTGAAAACTATTAGAGAGCTGAATATTAGAGTTTAAGAACTAATCTTCTCATTGTGTGTTATGCAAAATGGGTAGTCGCTAAATTGATAGTTCGAGAAATAGAAATGTCAATAATAGTGCAATCATTTGTATTTTAAAGTAATAAAGCCCAAAATTAAGAAGAAAAAACAAGAACCTAAATTCTAAAGAGTGCCAATATAATTCTTAAATTAACTTAAATTATTACTAATTTTGATTATCTTCATCTTAATTTTCAATTTTTCTGGTGTGGTTCTGCTTTTAGTCTAATTTCTATTTTTATATTTAAAGTTTGTGTACAGTGTGGGAATTGAGTAAATGTTTGGTCAAATAGTGGAAAGTGTGGAAATGAGAGGGGAAGTCCTTGTTTGGTGGTGGATGACGTTAGTAATCAGTCGCTAGATTTTTTTATCTTCCTCTGACAAAGGGCCGTTAACCCTCACGTGGCTTCCTATGTATATCCATATATCATGTTGTAGATGGAGGATTTCCCTAGTAAATAGTATAATGTCGATCTGGCGTTCTGTCTCAATGATACAATGTTTTGTTAAGAAAAATTTATATACAATGTTGCCTTATTGATACAAGACGTTATGGTTGTTTGTGCCATTACAGTTAAGTTGCTATAATATTGTAGTGTATGGATGGTCGTTGCGTGTGCCTGAAAAACAAGCACATATGTCATATGTGATAATAAAAGTGAAGAGACATTTGAAAAAAAAAATCTCTTCATTTATATAATAATATATAATATACCAGCTCGTACTTTGAACACAATAAAAATCTCTCGTGTGCTTGGGGTAGTAGCATAACTACTAGTCAAACAATGTAAAAGTGCATTCGCACGAACTGCATCGCTTCAAATGAAGGAAAACTACTGGTTTCCACTTTTAAGGGCGGATTGATAATATTTTTATTTTTTTATATTTTTTATTTTGTTTTGAAAACTAAAAACTCGTTTAATAATTTTCATTTGAATAAATTTATTTGAGTTTTCATTCGCACATTGTTACTTTTGCAAAATGTAAAATATAATATTACACATTGCTGCATGCTTCAGTTAATAATTACCATGCCATTTAGTTAGGCTAATATAATGAAAATAAGGAAAATTAATGAAAAGAACTTGAAAACTTTAAGTTTTAACGAAAATGATAAAAATATGTTGTAAGTGAGCAGTACCAAGAGTGACTTTTTAGAGTAAAAATATCTTTAACGTTAAAAGTGAACATTACCAGAAATGTTTGGTTAAGACTTCCATGAAAATATGCATCATTAGTTCTTCATGTTTCTCTTTTCCTTTGTCAAACCTACTAACCCTCCACACAAAGCATCATGATCATGCCACAATACTTATCATTAGCCAGACTATCTTAAACTTAATATGAATGTACAAGGGGTTAGATTGATTAATTGAATTATTGAAATATGCTATTTTAAGTCTGATTTTCGTGGATCTGGTTTAGATGATAGAGGTTCATAGGGCGGGTTTCAGAGATTTAGGGCAGGAGAGATTCTCTCTTACAACTAATTCATAGTTTCGATGATATTACTCGATCATTTAGCTGCTTTGGTTACAGGGCATGACTTGAACATTTAGCCAATCGCCATAATGAAACTTCTCCCTCGATGTAAAGAGAAACTTTGGCAGGGCTACCTTATTAGGGCAACTTTTACACAAGATGAGATTAGACCACAGATGAATCTCATTCTTTGGTGGAAGATATCATACGAATGACGTGATCAGACAATTCTACAAATTTTATCATCAATGTATACTTCTCTACCACTTAATTAAATACCAATCCAATCCTAGTCACACCCCACTAGTCATGGGGAACATTGCTTATTGTAGAAGACAAATAAGCACACAGCTAAAACTGTGAGGCTTTAATTAAACAATTCTTGTGCTGTAGCTGCTTAAGATTACATTGTTCAATAAATTCAAGCTTTTGACTCATGAGACATGAAGATTTTTGAGCCTTAACATTTCTACATTTCTTAGAAATGAAGATCTCAATTTACAACAAAACCCTAGTCCTCTTCATCTCACAACTCCTCTCACTTCTTGTCTCCAAAGCATGTCATTTGGTAGACAGACAAGCACTTCTACATTTCAAGCACAACATCGTTTCTGACCCTTCAAAACTGCTGCATTCGTGGTCAATCTCCTCCGATTGCTGCTCCGCTTGGGAAGGCGTCGCGTGTGAATCCTCCGGCAGAGTTGTCAACGTCTCACGCCCGGGGCTTGTTTCCGGCAATGACTTCCTGGTCGACACGTATATGTCCGGTACTTTGTCCCCTTATCTTGGAAACTTATCCTTTCTTCGACTTCTTGACCTCAGTAATCTCAAGGACTTGAAGGGTCCAATACCACAAGAATTTGGGAAGCTATCTCACCTCACTCATCTCTTCCTTGATTCAAACATGCTCATTGGCTCGATACCAACAGCATTTCGCTATCTTTTTCGATTGGAGAAGCTCTATCTAGGTAACAATTACATATCTGGTGTTGTTCCCTCCTCTGTTTTTGGATCTTCGAGCTCACTTTTGGAATTAGGCCTATCCGGAAATCGGTTATCGGGGCCAATTCCAACTTCAATAGGAAAGTTAGTTTTGCTAACTAAGCTTGATCTCCCTGCAAACAACATCTCCGGAAGCATTCCAATCTCCATTGGCAAGCTTAAGAGCTTGACATATCTTGATTTATCCGAAAATCAGATAAGTGGAAGACTACGTCAGTCCATTGGTGCACTTTCGCAATTAGTCCTGCTCTATCTCAATCATAATCAGCTCACTGGAAGCATTCCTTCTTCGATTTCCAGGCTTAGTTCTCTGCGGTTTTGTCAGTTATCCCAAAACAAGCTCGCAGGTGCTTTGCCAGCATCACTAGGCCAGCTCCCAAAGATCGAAAGGCTCATTTTCGAGAACAACAAACTTTCAGGAAAACTACCAGCAGCCATTGGCCACCTTGCAACTCTCACTGACATTTTCTTCTCCAACAATTGTTTTACAGGCAAGATTCCTTCAAGTTTTTCCAATTTACATAACCTACAAACACTAGATTTGTCGAGAAATCGACTCATTGGTCAAATTCCTCCTCAGCTTGCAAAATTACATAGTCTAGACACTCTGGATCTTTCATTCAATCCACTGGGATTGGTTAGTGTACCAAGTTTTTTTGCAAGATTGAAACTTTTTCGGCTATTGTTGGCGAAAACCGGCATTGAAGGGCAGCTTCCGAATTGGTTATCTTCATCATCTATCTCCATACTTGACTTATCAAGCAATGCCTTGACAGGGAAGCTGCCTCATTGGATAGGCAACATGACTAGCCTTTCGTTTCTGAACTTATCAAACAATGGTTTCCATTCATCAATCCCAGCAGAATTCAGAAACCTTGCACTTCTGATGGATCTTGATCTGCATTCCAACAAGTTCTCCGGCCACCTGAGCTCGATATTTTCGAAACAATCCCAAAACCCTCTTGGACAATTCAACTCCATTGATCTTTCTGACAACATGTTCACTGGCTTGATTGACGATGACATCGGAGAAATTCCCACAATGGCATCCATCAAAAGTCTAGTTTTATCAAACAACCCCTTGAGAGGAAGCATACCAAAGTCATTGGGAAAACTGAGTGATTTGCAGGTTCTAAAGCTTGCGCATAATCGGCTTTCGGGAAGGATTCAATCAGAGCTTGGAGATGCCAGAAAACTTACTACACTTTTTCTTTCAAGTAATAACTTGAGTGGAAACATTCCAAAGGAGGTGCTGAATTTGAAAGACCTTCAAGAATTTGATGTTTCTAGGAACCATTTGAGTGGGAAAATTCCTCCTCACAAAGCCATTATTCCCGTTTCCGGTTTCATAGATAACCCTGGCTTGTGTGGAGCTCCACTTCCTCCTTGTAATCACTTTTGAAGTTTTGGCTTGAGAACGTGAGAGTTGAAATTTAAAAGTTTAGATCTTTACTGTTGGGAAGGCTTCATTTGTATGTCATTGCACACTCGAAACGTAACAACATCGCCAATCGACTAGTTAAACTCACTTTTGAGTCATCTTTTACTCAAATATTCTTCTGAAACACTCATCTAACATACTAACCATCCATGAGAGTCAGATTTAGTTTTGCGAACGGCGGCTACTCACGAGATAGACAATGACATCGACATTGATCGAGACCATGTTCTGTATGAGTCTTTGAGAAACAACACTGCTATCGTAAGTCCTAACGGCTACATTTCCATCCCTGCTCCACAAATTTAGGGTTTCAACTTTCAAACAAAGACTATTAATAAAGCTCCAACTCCTAAATTGGAGCACCATGTGAAGTAGGTATTTGTTGGTAATATAAAACATATATATATAGTCAGAAACCATGCGGAAAGAAACGAAAGCAGCTGGAGGCCATGTTCAAAACTTACGTCTGCTTCTTCTGTTGTTTGGAGATTTGGTGTTTTGTGCTTGGCTTATGCTGCATCTACGATCCTGAGACAGACGGTGCTGTAAACCGGCCACAAATTCGAAACAGTATATTACAAAGTGAGTTAAAAACTGAACGTTAAGCTGATAGGAGGGCTTAGGATGTTGTCATTGGTTTTGAGGACATATGCCTTTATAAAAGTGGGGGTGTTTCATAAATGACAAACCAGCGTGCACTTGGAGAGGCAATTGTGGGTTAGACAGGTTTGGTTAAGGTAATGTGCTCGTACTTATTCATATAAGAATAACTTATATGACACGAGTACACTGTCACCGTGACGTCTCATGTCAATGATATATAGACGCGTGTAAATTTTATCCACATAACATGTTATCATTAGGATTGAGACATTCATCTTTTCATCTTTTGCACTCCTCCTCCTCCCCTTAACTAATGCAATTGGAGGAAGAGAGTTACTAATTAAAAGGTTAATTTATTTATTGTTCACAAAACAAACTAAATGGATCGTTTTACCATCTTTATTTTAATGTTTGACTCAAAGACCGACAGGCAAGCACCAGTGGTCTAGTGGTAGAATAGTAACCTGCCACGGTACAGACCCGGGTTCGATTCCCGGCTGGTGCAAAAGACTTAGTTTTTTTTATATTTTTTTTTTTATGTTGGTTTTCTGTCTTGCAGCTCTATTTTCAATTTCAAAGTGCTTCTGCTGATATGAGAAAAAGTGCTTCTGCTGACATTAAAAAAAGTTCCCTCCCTCCCTGCAACTTGCATTGATAGCTTCAGCTTTTATCATCTCAACAACTTGGAGAAGAAAATAACAAAAAATATGCTGCAAAATAATTCAGAACAACACAACGAGTCCATGCCTCCTCCCTCTTGCTTTATGCACTACGCATTTTCATGCTATATATGCCTCCTTCATTGTTGTCCACCTCCTCCCTTGCCCCCCTTTTCGGTTAGATTTAGGAAAAACAAAATAGCATGGCCTTTGTTTTTAATGGGCACCTACATTTGTTATCGTCGCAATTTGACATGTTTGCAGAAATAACACATCAAAAACACAAAAAAAAAAAACTACGACACACATGTCAGTTTGTGATTGACAGAAGTGTAGGATGTTCTTCTTCTAAGAAAAGGAGCCACGTTTCTCCCCCAAGGAATTAGTCAAGTAAGCCTTACTTAGAGTGCGAAAGTCAGCTTCCAAATATACAAATAATTGAGAAATATGGAATGGTAAATAGCAGGCTTTTCTCTAGTGCACACAAAAAATACACATTTAAATTACACACATGTATAAGATCCATTAGATCATATAATTTAAGGAAAATTAATAAAAATGGCTTGAAAACTTTAAGTTTTAATGATAAGAACAAAATAAAGGGTAAAGTGAATAGTACCATGATTGACTTTTTAGTGTTAAAATGTGGTTTTTCATTAAAGTGAACAGTACCAGAAACTTTTCGTTAAAATTTCCTATAATTTAATGACTCTTATTCAAATATATAACTTAAATGTGCACTTTTAATATGCACTAGAGAAAATCGATAGTAAATAGTTTGGTGAAAATTTGGTTTAGAGTTCCGAAGGCCCATGTTAGCAGTTTCCAATGCATATAAATTACACAGGCCATGTCCGATTTATCCAGCCCACCACGTCGGTAACCTTTGTGCCCTTTTGGCTCTCTGTTCATCACTCGTTTGCAATCTTCATCCATCTCGATTTCTCCACGCGTACTGTTTTTACATCTGTTTAAGGATTACCACGGTCACGCATGTTTAACTTTGAGACTAAATAAAATTTGAAACTACTTGGGCGAACTGATATAATAATTTAGCCCCTTAATGGTTAGATCAGTTCGTTCAAATAGTTAGTCGTTTCTCTTAGATTTGAGTTTGAATCTCACTTTTTATAAATTAGAACCCATGCTTTGGGACCACGAATCCATGCAAGCAGAGAGTGAGTCCACCCTCCCACACCTCCTCGTATTATTGTATATCTGAATATGCAAACCGAGTATAGCGTCAGTATGTGGTGTGCTCACGATCATTCAGTCAGTCTAGCGACATTCAATCTTTTATTTTGTTAGAGAAGAGGTTGAATTTAAATTTCAAGAACGATAGTTGGCGTAAACATGTTGATAGTGAAATCGCATACACAAGAGAAAAATTAACAAAGTTAACATTTTAGACTTGAGATTACTTACTCCAATGAAATCCAATTCATGACACCTCATCTTTTTACCAAGAGAAAAAGTGTGAAAAATAGCATTACTATTAAGAGTTAAATCCAATATTTCCCACTAACTGAGATAAAAACATATACCACTTGTATATGAAGAGTCATTTGTTAATTCAACAGGGGTTGAAAAACTTAATAGACCTAATGAAGGAAAGTTTTCTTAATGTGTTGATAATATAGCTCGATATATCAAGTATCATAATAGAATTGGTTAGAAACTTAAAAAAATATTTTAACCAATTATATTATTACACTTAATGTATCAAATTGTGATCTTGTCACATTGAAAAATTTTCCCTAATAAAAGGGGGATTCACGACCTTTTTCAATTGACAAATTATCTATATATAGGGTGTCTCTACATTTTCATATAACCTCCTTTCTCCATCACCAGCCAATAAAAAAAACACATTATATCAAACAACTAGTTATTGGACCGCATTTTCAATGGATTTGGATACCATCCGATCCAAATTGTGGGGATCCTAGGGATTCTCACATCTTAACCATTCATCGTGCATCGTGTGGTCATAAATCATTTGACTTTTTTTATTTAAAATTAAACACCAATAGTACCTGATAAAAATTGGTCGCATGATGTATGATGAACGGTTAGAATGTGAGAATCCTTAGGATCCTCACAAAGTGGATCCAGAGAAGATCCTTTTCCATTTTCAATTACTTCTAGAATAGTGTAACATAGCCTATAGTCTAATCTACATTTAACAACTTAATTCACGTATTTGTCTTTCAATTCTTTATTTTCTATTATTTCATTACGCACTTGTCATTCAATTTTTTTTTTTTTTCCAAAATAGGGACAATTGATAGTAAGTCACGGTTATCCATCATTTGAGGAGGTTGGAAAGACTCACATAGACATTTCAACATTCCATGACCACAAGTCAAACTTCCACACCAACAGCGGGACCCTAATATCGAGAGTTAATGAATAACTAAAAAAAATAGTTGGGTGGGGTATCTAATTTATGAAGGTATTATGCTTAGAGAGCTTGGTTGGGAACTTGTTTTGGATGGAGTAGAATGAAACCGTAAGGAGAAGGACACAAGACTCGGACACTCGACGTGAGTCACCTTCCTCTTCCTTGGAAATTTCACAAGATTCCGTACTTTGTGTTTGTATTTTCACTTCTCCACTTCTCACTTTCCCGTACCATCATCACAACAGGCAACAGCACGCCCCAACTCCAAGCATCCACGAGTTCACATCTTCTGTGCCAAAATTCACTCTGCCTGCACTTTGGTGTTGATAAGTGTCTCTTTACTTGACAGCAAATTAAGCAACTTAACTTTATTTAAATATACATTAAAAAAACTTAAAAAGTAGGGATGAGCTTTGAAAATCGAAAAAAAAAACCGTACTTAATATCGAACTGAAACGGAAAAAAATTGAATCGAAACTAGAAAATTCGAACCGAACCGAAAAATTATTGGTTCGGTTTTGGTGGTTCAAAAATCAAAGCGAAAGAGATGAATAAAATTAATAACTTTTTTACTTATTTATGTTGAGTGTTCATTTTTTAAGCCCGATTCCAAGTCAACTATTAGTCTAATTTTAATTGAATGTTGAGTAAAGTTAATTTTAGTCCAAATATGTTGAAAGTCTTAGGTCTAGTTTGGAATTGTTGTTGTTGTTGTTTTTTTTTTTTTTTAAAACTACTTATGTTGTTCTTCTCGTTGGAGGTTTTTACTTATCTTGTTGAGTTTTTATTTTTGTGTTTTATTTTATACATGTTGACGGAGTCAAGTTGTTGTGAAGTGAGTCATCAAAGAAAAAAAATAGAAATTATAAAGAGACTCTCTTAAAAATGAAATTCTCTATAAACACTATGCTATCTTATGTTTTTTGCATAATATTTTATAATGTTACTCCGATAATTGATTTTAAACGGTAAGATAACAAAGAGTCTATGTAGAATCTCATTTTTAGAAAGTCTCGTTAGCATTCTTCAAGGAAAAAAAATATACAAGTCCACCATTGTCCCAAGATTAATTTGATTGGAGGGAAAGGAAAAAGATCCGGTGATCGTGACTGTTCATCGTACATCATGCTATCATAAATCATTTCAAAATTTAAAATTTAAAATTTAAAATTAAATATAAATGGTACCTAATGAAAACCGATCTCATGATATACAATAAACGATCATGATCACGAAATTCCTAGAATCTTCTGGAAAAGGATCCGGCGATGATCTTTTCCGAAGGAAAATGCCCTTGGTGTCAGTGTCTCGTTGTGTCTTTTGGTTGACGTTGTGGCTTGCCATATCATTTTTTTAGAAATATTATAATTAGAATTGTTAGCACTTTTAATATCTATTATTATTTTGTTAAAATTTATTCGATCTGAATACCGTTAATCATTCATGTAAGTAAAAGGAAGTAATTATTTTTCATGAGATTGTTACTTGTTACCTTAACTTTTAATTTGTTCTACTCCAATCAATAGATAAACAGTTACAATTTGAACTCAAAACCTAGTGCATTGAAAAAATAGCCAGTTCTAAACTCTCTCAAAATTCAAATGATTTTTTTTCTAAGAGAAGAACAATTTTGATTATGTCATTTGTAGATAAAATGATCCTAAGTTTTAATGCAGAATAAATAGTTCAACCACGAATCAATATATCATATGTAATAATATAAAAACTGAAAAGAAGTATATATTGTCTTTAATCACCCAGTTTATCCTTGTTGGGCTCCATTCGCCGAAGAGGGGACGATCCCCATTGAATTGAATTTCGAAGTCCACTCCTTATTTTTTGAAATTACAAAAGAACGTTACCATAATTTGGAATTTTCAAAATTCAAAATTTACAACCAAAAAAAAGAAAAGGAAAAAAAAGAAAAGAAATAATAATGGAGAGAGAAACGACTGATTTTATTGGGCAACGTCACCTGTCCAATAGTAAAACGCCACGTGAAGAAACGACCACGGGCTGCTGAAAACGACTGGCGGGAAGTCTCGGAAGCCGGCTCTCTCTCTCTCCTCGTCTCGTGCATGGTTTTTACCATTTAGTAAACCGTCGACTTTTGGAATCTCGCATACGTATTTGACCGTCTATACCCATTTTTGTCTTTTCATAAATTAAAATTGCTGATTTTAATTTCACAGTTACCAAACTACCCCTACCGCTCACGATTATTGCGGTTGCTGAGTCACTCGGCCACTGATGTTACTGAACTTTTATTAAATAGGATTTGGAACACGTGACAGTGAGAGTGGATTTGGCACTAAGTGCCAAAAGG